>JASSKH010000010.1:646099-1084914 GCA_031763025.1 Macrocystis pyrifera | reverse complement strand
GCGCGATCGTTTTTTTTTTTTTTTTCTCGACAACAACGGTAAGGGTGCCAAACCCCACGATATTGTTTCCGAAAACGCCTTGTTCGGTGTTGGAAACCTTAAAACTTACTCTGGTAAAAATCGAGCGGTTTAAAAACGATCGCATCCCTCCCCTCTCTGTGCGAAATCAACGCTCTTTACGGTATGCCTGTATGGAATATGGGACTGGAACATGGTACGGACCGTAGCGACCTCCAGCAGAACAAGACATTCTGTTGGAAACGTTTTATTGGTGAGAGGTGTAGGGTGGGCACCGGACCGAACGAACGAGCGAGCTCAATGGAATGGTATGTATGCGGAAATGCCACGTGGAACGGACATCGCGTGAAAATAGAATGGGCAGCAGCAGCAGCAGCAGCAGCAGCCTCCAGTGGTACAGGGCGTACTGCTGGAATAATTGTAATCGGAGATTGGGGTGGGGTGGGTAACGGACGGAATGGACCCCGAGTGGAATGGATACATGGGATGACACACGGGGACGCAACGTGGAACACAGTATTATATGTTGCATGGAATCGAGGGGAGTAGCCTCCAGTCGCACAGGATGTGTTGTTTGAAAGCGGAATTTAAGTTCTTCAACTGATGACGGATTGGGGTGGGCAACGGATGGAAACGACCTTAATGGAATGCAGTATGGAACAAAATATTGAATGCACCATAGTGAGTATAACGGGGGATACCTACCTATCGACGCATCACACAAAATACAAAACCCGAAACAAAGAACGTAAAAAAACCAAAAAACGACCCGAACTTTTGCCCCCAGCATAGAAACACCCCCCTCCAAACAATCAAAAACAGCAAAAACGCCTCGTGTTCACTATTACAAGTAACATTCATCAGCAATAACAAATACATGCACATAAACGAGGTATTGTATTACGGGGGACCACATCAAATAGGACCTACGGTGCACACGACAACCTATACATTTGCGCTATTTTTTTTACCAACAAAATTTGGTCCCGTTTACTGTGGTCCCCCGTAAAAGTAAAAAACTCGAGGTTCTCACGTGTACGCCATGAAGAGCCCGTCCAATAGCCTGGTCCGGATAAACTCTCCGTTCTTGCTGTCCTCGACCGTTAAAAGTCGAAAAGCCTCGCCCCTTACGAACGCCGAACTGTCTCCTCCGAGCGCCAGCAGCTGAGGGACCACATCCACGGGGTTCACCTGATAGCGTGGGTGGGAGTGGGGGTAGGTGTGAGGGCAGGGGGGGGGGGGGTGTACTCATTATCATGTATGGCCGTAGTCATAAGACCATAGACCCTCGCATCCCTACACTGCCGGGACGGAGCACGTCGGGTTTTCACCGACCAGGCAGACAATACTTGCACCAAGCGAGAAGCGCCGTGAGGTGTTGGGCGAGTCGCGTGAAGGGTGAGCTGCATCCTACCGAGAACCGCTTTAGAGGCGGACTTTCTTGCATACCTGGTATGGATGACAGCGTCAATGAATGATTTATTTTCTGGTGTGGCCACTTCCAGAGACAGCAATGGGATTACATTGTGGAAGGTAGTTGCCTCGTGGGTGCCTTGCCATACACACCGTACGCGACACGGTCATCCTCCATGTGCGGAGTTAAGGTTCTCGCACAAAAAAATGATCTAACTCGACCGCCAGTCGTGGTGATCGCCAAAAATAAAATAAAATAAAATAAATGGTACCCTGGCTGTCTAGCTCACGCAGTGAGAGGTGTATTTTACAGCGTCGTCGCCAACCGACACCAACCCAACCATTATATGAACCAGGTATATGATACGGGGGGGGGGGGGGGGGGGGGGGAGTTTGGGCGGGGCTGGGGGCTCTGGGGGGGGGGGGAAATAGGGGTGGGCACGCGGGGGTGGGGGTGGCAATGATCGTATAAATATCGCTCGGCGTTCTCACACTATCCCCGTCGCCGTCGAGAAAAAAAAAAAGTTGTTAAAAAATTCGTGCGGGAGGGTGTGTGATATCTTGCACGGTAGTACACTCGTAGTATATATAGGTGGTATCCTCACCAGCCCCTGCCTCAACATGACGCCCAGGAGAGAGATGGCCGCCGCTCGCACTAATCGGTTCCTGGCGGTAGCAGCAAAGGACGAAGACACACAAAAAAAAAAAAAACAACATTCACAGGAGAACAAACGAAGCAGAAACAACAAAAACCAGGGCTTTACTACTACTGTAGTAGTTTCGTTTTAGCGACAAAAACTTTTTTTTTTTTTCTGGCGACAAACTTTTAGAACTAAAAAATAAACATAAAACCCGAAACAAAGGCGCGAGCGTTCCGCGCGGTACGGTATGGTAGTGGTACGGTGTGACAATGTTACGGTATCGGTAAGGCATAGTAAAGGCTGGGCACCTGTGGAAGAGGCACGCGAGCAACGCCGCGAGGTGCATCTGAAGAACGCCCCCAACCACGGAGCTCTCTCCGTCCTGGTCGCCTTGTACGCGCTGCGCAACCGTAACGCCTGACACACACAGAAAATAGTGTAGGGGTGGGTGGGTGGGTGGGGGGGTGGGGGGGGGGGGGGGGGGGGGGTACTCATCCACTCATGGGGGCGTGTAGAGGTGTTGGCATGTGACCCAGGTGGGTCGGAGGCTGCACTGGATGAGCCGAAAACTAAAGACATCCGCATTTCGGAGTGTTAGACATGCACCCACCCCTCCAAGGGTACGCTGCTTCAATTCAGAGTCAGCAACCTTAATTCAGTACGGTAACGTAAAAGAATGCATAATAGACACTGACGGAACATATACCAGTACCCACCTACTACAAGCACCAGTCAGGGGCCATCTACGAGTCCCTGCTAGGCAACACGGTGTCACCGGCAAAGTAGCTGCAGTAGGTATACACTTTGCAGCAGCCTAACACGGGGGGCCATAGTAAATAGGTCCAAATATTGTTAGTAAAAATAGGGAAATATATAGGTTTTTGTGTGTACCGTAGGTCCTATTTACTATGGTCCCCCGTAATAGCTCCGCTCGACGTTTTGGGGCCCACACCACCTGAACTCAGTGTGGGGTAACGTTTGCCGCATGTAGCAAGAGGAGTCAACATATAAAGGGACTCGAGCGTTTTTGCTTCTCGAATTGCGGCCAGTTCGCACCGTTGACTATTACGGGGGTCCATAGTTAATAGGACCTACGGTATACACAAAAACCTATACGTTTACCTATTTTTACCAACACTAGCTGGTCCTATTTACTATGGCCCCCCGCAATAAATCAGCGACAAACCTGAGGGGGAGGGAGGGGTTGTAACTACTCAAGTCTTGCAAACGAAGGACGCAAAAAATATGGTGTGACACACTGAGGTACGCTGAGTTAATAAAGTAAATTATATTGGTATTTATATAATGGCAAGAGTATGGCATGCTGGTATCATACGACACCAAGAGGTATATACTATGCTATTACGGAGGACCGTAGTAAACAGGACCAAATAATGTAGGTAAGAATAGGTAAATATATAGGTTTTTGTGTGTACCGTAGGTCCTATTTACTATGGTCCCCCGTAATACATGCTGCCGACCACCCCGGTGGGCGACAGTCGTGATGCGCTCGAAGGTTACTGAGTTGGTGCTGGAGTGCGAATCCTACAAGGGCCGAGCTTATTGAGTTTATTTGCAAAAAAAAAAGCACAAGAACAAAAATAAATAAATAATCAACTGCTTAGGGCGCCTACAGTAGTAGTAGTAGTAGTAGTAGTAGTAGCGTGGGGAAGGCTCAATTCGATGCAAGTCGACGAGGGGAGAAAGGGTCCTCCAAGTCTTCTCGCGACAAAAAGGCAAGGCAAGAACGTAGTGGGGAGGAGGAAGAAGGGCCTGCTTTATGCCCCCGGATCTGAGATATGCTTATTACGGGGGACCATAGTAAAAAGGACCAAATATCGTAGGTAGAAAATAGGTAAATATATAGGTTTTTGTGTGCGGCGTAGGTCCTATTTACTATGGCCCCCCGTAACAGGAAGGAGAGGGAACAGAAGGACGAAAACAATACATGGGATGGAAAAAACAGACAAACATAACGGGGGGCTGGGGGGGGGGGGGGGGGGGGGGGGGCGGGTTGTAACTCATGAAATTTCGCAAAAGTGGGACGAAATGTACAAGTTATATACCTGGTACACGCTATCAGAAATAAGGGTCAAGAGCCAGCCCCCCCCCTTCTCCCCTCCACGATGCCGAAAACGCGTAATGCTACATACGCACCCGTAGCTTCCATGTCCTCGATAGCGAGGCCAGTCTCCACACGCTCCTCCTCTGCTTCGAGGATGTCTTTGAAGCACCTACAACGTAAAGAACGCACAAAGACACGCGAGACAACAATTGACGGAACACACTTGACGGACTCAATTGGCGGGACCAATTTATTCACCTCGTCAACAACTCCCGCCAGAACACCATCACAATTGCCACAAACACAATCGTTGACTAAAATCCACACCTCACGCCATTTAATCCTACCCCGACTCACTCCACCCCACTACACGCCACACAAGACGACCAAACCTACCTAATGTCAGTGGCGGCAAGCGCAAAATGGTAAAGGTTATCCCCTTCTATACACATACAACTCCCCGCTCCGTCTCGAAATGGATGCGTGTTCAATGGTTAAATGCCGAAGGCAAGCAAACAATGAGTACGCCTCCCCTACCCCCCCCCCCTTTTAATCACCAACAACTTCCCCTACTCCGTACACCGACCCCCCCCCTCGCCCCCCCCTCATACCTGGGAAACCCCTACCCCTCGCGCTCTTTGATACCTCGACAACCTCCCCTCTTATATACACCGACACCAGCCCCCCTCCCCCCTCGATATCAAGGAAACCCCTACCCCCCCTCCCCTTCCTTTGATGCACCCACGCCCCCCCAAGTTATCATCTTCAGTCTCAAGTCTCAGTCTTGAGAGTCTCGCCTGAGGGCCTGCGCGAGCACCGCGTCCCCGGCCCCTTGCCGGAGCGCCCCGCCCACCACCCCCTGCTTGTCGGCGCGGAGCATCAGCCGCGGGGCTCCCATCAATAGCTGCCCCAGACCCTGCTCGTCCAAGGCCGCCACCGCCGCCGGCAAGGCAAAGCCAGAGTGAGTCGAAGCAGGCGTGAAAGCGAAGTCGGTCAAGTCGAAGCGAAGCAAAGCAAGCGGAAGCAAAGAAGCGGCAACCAACAAGGCTGGCCACAGCAAAGCAAGCGCAAGCAAAGGAGGCAGAACAAAGCGAGCATAGCAAAGCGAGCAAAGCAAGCAAAGCAAAGCAGAAAAAAACAAGCAAAGCAAGCAGGTCAAAAAAGCAAAGCAAAGCAAAGCAAAGCAAAGCAAAAAAAAACGTCAACGAAAAAACAGAAGGCGTTAACGAAGCCAAGCCGAAGCAAAGAAAAGCAAAGCCAAAAGCAAAGCCAAAAGCAAAGCCAAAAGCCAGCACGAAGTGTTGCGAACTTACATGGCCGCCTGCAGTACATATCTGGTACCCGGTACATAACATACTGGAAGGCATGCCTTACTTTTGAGCTATGGATGAGGCCACCGATCTGGGCCGCCCTACCAAAAAAACCTCCGGGAAAATAAACAAAAGTTTTTAATCCCTCCCATCAGCGAGCACAGCTTGGCGACAGCTACGGACACATATCCAGGGCTGCTCACGGGTCGGGTCAAACCTCGCGGGTCAGGTCGGCTCGGGTCGGGCAACGGTGACCGGACCCGATCTGTGAGAATTCGAAAAGTTCCAGACCTGACCTGTCTTGACCCGCGACCCGACCCGTGAGATTTCGAAAAAGTTCCTGGCTCGACCCGCGGATTGGGGTCCATGACCCGTCAAGCGCCCTGCAAAGAAATATCCACCGGCGCGAGTTCCTACTACGTACTCGCGAGAGCTTTTGCGCCGTGTCTCCCCTCACGAAAAAATCGTAGCAAAATTGTGCTACCGCCTTTGTGCCAGGCAGCTTGCAACGCTGAGCATTGATCGAATGTTCTCCAACTCACAGCTACCGTTAACAATTGACAACGACAGCCAGCAGATAGCAATAGCTTTTTAGTGACGCATTTAGCCAGCAAACACAAAACGACATTGTACAACAAGAATTCTAAAACAACCGAAACAGAAAAAAAAAAAAAAACACAACACAACACAACACAACACAACAACAACAACAACAACAACAACAAAAAAACAGCGCGAGGAGTAAAAAAGTACTTACCTGGTACATTTTTTTTTCCCATACTACGTACCTGGGAGGCGTTTCGTACGAATTCTACGTACCAGGTACGATATTTCCGATCTTCTATACATAATTCGCATACGTTCTCCCGAAAAACAGTGCTAACGAACAACTCCCGACATAAAACGCGGTCTCCCGACGTAAGGCGTTCAAAATCGCTTGGCGCGACTGGAGGGATTGCACTCGTAACCTGGAACGAACAGAGGCGGCCTCCTCCTCCAACAAGACGGTCCTGCTGGGAGGCCCCCCTGCCTCGTCTCAACAGATCAGTTCACCTCTTTACAGCCCTGCAGCAGTACATACGTCTATCTATCTACACAGTCTTCACCTGGAGCGCCTTGGATCGAATATCAGTCCTCATCGACGTGGTGAGATAGAGCCGAAGCATCTCGAACACCTCCAATCGTGCGCCCTGTCAAGCGATTGCCGGCATCGGACACCCCCCCCCCCCCCCGCCGCACGCAGCAAAAAACGAAACAACACTATTACATCAAAAGTTAAAATGAAGGAAAATCGGCATTGCACGAAATTTGCAAAAAAAAAAAGGTCCGTTGTCGATCGGCCCTACACACGAGGAGGGGGGTAGGGGCAGGGAATGAGAAATTTCGCGGAAAAAAGCACGCAAGCAGCGTTAGTGATTCCGCGCCAAAAACGTGGGTGGAGTTCTAAAAAAGTCAACGGCGTTTTTTTTGTGGTTGTGTGTGTGTTTTTGGCTGAAAACAGTGGCAATGGTGGCAACATACCCACCGCCCCCGGAGCGGTACTGCGGCGCACGCGAGTAAAAGAGAGATGGAGGGAGAGGGGGGGGGGGGGGTATTGAAACCAGATGGAAGAAAGCAAAATACTTGGAAAAATGGAAAAACACAATAGGTGAAACAATGGGCCGACAAAAGAACGATGGGTGAAATAAGAACACAAAAGCAGCAGACAGGGGGTGAAAAAAAAGAAAGAGAAAAAAAAAACAATCCAAGACAAACAGAACAAGACAGGACAGCGTGAAGGAAAAAAAAACAAAAACAGCAAATTGGTGTACGAAAAAAAAAAAAAAAAAAGTGCACGGAAGCGAGACCAGCCAAAAGAAAAAAACAGTGACGGGCGAACTAAATATTGACGACAATGGTGGGCGAAACAAATACCAGCAACGAAGGAAAGCAACAACAACAATATCAACGGGTGCACTACGGAACAACAATGGGTGAAACTAAGAAACATGGGTGATGGGTGAACCAAGGAGTACCAAACATAATGTAAATCATCACTATTTTCCCCCAGCTCAACTCGTGGGGGGGAGGGTTTTTACCCTCCTGAGCTGCATTCTGGACAACGAGCCATGGTTACATCAGGTGTCTTCTCTCTTTCTCTCCCCGCCGGTACTTGCCTTAATTTTCCATCACGCATATATAGGGTCGTTTTCACAAAGAAAAGGGCAAAAAAAAAAAAAAAAACGAGTGGAATGGTAAAGTTATTGGAAGAGCAAAAAAAAAGACGAGTGGAATTGTGAAGTTATTGGATGCCAACAACTGGGAAAGGCAAAGAAGTGGAGCCATGGGGCGGAATAAGAACACAACCATGGGCGAAAGAAAATAACAGCAACAAACGGGTGGAATAAGTCAGCAAAGTAATTTGCAACGCCTCAAGACGGACAATCGATCCCCACGTCATGATCTAGGCCTTTCAAGGCAGATCGATTTCCCGATCTGGTATGACTCTGGCCCCATGCTGCCGAATGGTACCCGAATACTCTGCATACAGGTCCTGCACAACCTCTGATGATGGCAGGTGAGAAACTACAGTAGGTTATATGTAGGTGATTTCAGTCATCATCTGTCAGAGGTGTCACTCGAGTATACACCCTACTATTTATTAGTACATACTCTGGGGTACCCGGGTGCCAAACCTGTTGCCTTTGGACATACTCGGGGGTATACCCGGGTATCACTCGACTATATACCCTACTATTAATAGTACATACCCTGGGGCACCCGGATACCAAAATCTGTTGGATTTGGACATACTCGGGTATGCACCCGGGTATCAAAACCTATTGGTTTTGGGCATACTCGGGTATGTACCCGGGTGTCACTCGAGTATATACCCTACTATTAATAGCACATACTCTGGGGTACTCGGGTACCAAAAATTGTTGGTTGTGGACATACTCGGGTATGTACCCGGGTATCACCCGAGCATATACCCTCCTGCCAAGAGAACATCCTCTGGGGTACCTGGGGATATAAAAAATGTTGCTGTCGAACATACTCGGGTGTGTACCCGGGTATCAATCGAATACATGCCCTACGAATACCCGTATCCTTGAAACTCTACAGCAATGATGTCAACAACAAAAAGCAGTGGGGAAAAGCTAGAACAATCATGGGTGAAAGAAATAACAACCATGGGACGGAATAAAAAAATAATTATACCTGCTGGTATAACAAGTGGAACAACTTAACGAAATAATTCATCCATAGATGAGGGCACTCGCCGCTTTACTCGACGTTATAGTTGAGGTCCACCATTGCTGTGTACAATGCGATTATATTTGTATACTTGTACAATTCTCAAGACCACCAGGTCTAAGGCGATGGTAGAGATAAGACCCGGGTAAACCGGCTTGTCACGAGCAAAAACTACTTGGAATTGGTACGGGATCTTTTTTGCAGTAGTAACAGATAGCACCAGTAGTAAACAGATAGCACCACATCATCGAGATATAACACCACGTTCGTTCGCCTCCTTGAAGAGATAAGACTACGTTGGGGGGTTTCCCACGGGTTGGCGTTTACCCTTTTAGGACTGCAGTCCCGCTTTGGGGACAAACCACTCTAATTCCAAGTAGTTTATCCCCGAAACGGGACCGCAGCACTAAAAGGACAAATAATGTAATACACCGCTGAAACCCTACCTGACCCCAACCCTAACCTATCAGCCAAATGTTCAGGGTTGGTCCTCCCCGTCCCGTTTACTCGCGTGCGTCAACCATACATAGCTGTTGAAAAACTGGGGAACTCCCCTGAAAGAAAGAGCAAGCAGAGGGGGTGACTGAAAGCAATACACCATAATTGCGCGAAAGAAAAGAACGACCATCGGTGGAAAAAAAAAATAACCCGAACCCCGAGCCAATCAGACCCAATCAACCAAATGTTCAGGGCTGGTCCTCCCCGTCCCGTTTACTCGTGTGCGTCAACCATATAAAGCTGTCGAACAACCGGTGAGCTCTACTGAAAGAAAGAGCGAGCAGGGGGTGAATGGAAGCAACAACAAATAAACGGCGAAAGAAAAGAACGACCATGGTTGGAATAAACCATAACAACGATGGGGGGGGGGGGGGGGGGGGGGGGGGGGGGGGGGGTGTACTCGATAGGAGAGATGTACTCGATCTCATGCATGGCCGTAGTCGTATGACCATAGACCCTCGCATCCCTACAATGCCGGGACGGAGCATGTCGGGTTTTCACCGACCGGGCAGACATTGCTTGCACCAAGCCCGAAGCGCCGTGAGGTGTCCGGCGAGTCGCATGAAGGGTGAGCTGCATCCTACTAAGAACCGCTTGTGACGCGGACTTGCATATGGATGACAGCTTCAATGAGTTAGTTTAATTTCCGGTGTAGCCACTTCTGGAGACAGCAATGGGAGTACTATGTAACTGCCTCCTGGGTGCCTTACCTTGAACACTACGTGATACGATCAATTCCCTTGTGCGGAGTAAAGGTTATTTACCTCGCACAAATGATCTAACTAGACGACCAGCTGTGGGCGACCGCCAAAAAAAAAACAAAAAACAAAAAAAAAAAACGGTACCCTGGCTGTCTAGCTCACGTAGTGAGCGGCATGTTTTTACAGTGCCGTTGCCAACCGATGCCAACTCAACCTATATATAATAATATATAATAGGGGGGGGGGGGGTGAAAAAAAGATAACCATGGGAGTAGCACAAAAACAACGGGTAAAGCAAGCAGCCATATACCAGGAATGTATTACTGAATGTATACGCAATGCTTGACTGATCGTCGAAGGCGTGGGTATACGCTCATTACGGTACCTGGTACTAACCTGAGTACTTTCTCTCCACCCTCCCTCCCTCCCTCCCCGCCCCCGCTCTCTTTTCGGTGTGCTGCTTGCTCGTCGAAAAAAAAATGCCACTGTACATAGCAAAAAGTACGTTCCATGAACAATAACGGTACCTATCCGCAGTCACAGCACCACATTCTCCTGAGGGGCCATGCGCTCCGGAGCAGGTATCATACGGGGAACTAAAATAAATGAACACCCGGGGTGAACAGAAAAAAAAAAAAAAACAACAACAACAACAACGATGAACCAAAACATAACCGCGAGCGCACCAATCAAGCAACAGCAAGACATGGTTGTGTGAAAAGAAAAAGAAAAACACACACAAAGACACCCGCTGCCGACGTCCAAAAAATAGCAAACAAAAAAACCAACGCACACGTACATACGACGCACCTTCTCCGTGACACGCTTCGGTAGCTCCGCCGAGGTCCACTCCCTCCCCTCCTTTTCCGACAAAGGACCGCCTTCCTCCTCTCCCAGAACCCCCTCCCCCGCCGCCGCTTCTTCTCCTTCTCCTTCGTTTTTCTCGCGTACCTCCCCCCCTCCTCCCTCCTCCCCCGCTCCGCCTCCGAAGGCATAAAACCTGCATATACTGCCGGACACACACAGGCCGCGAAGGAGGTGATTCCTCACCTGTGGCCCGAGATCGATAGTAGACTGGGTAGGGTAGGGTTAGGGTAAGGTAGATTAGGGTAGGGAAAAGTTAAGGTTAGGGTCAGGGTAGGGTAGGGTAGGGTAGGGTAAGGTAGGGTAAGGTAGGGTAGGGTAGGGTAGGGTAGGGTAGGGTAAGGTAGATTAGGGTAGGGAAAGGTAAGGTAGGGTCAGGTAGGGTACGGTAGCGTAGGGTAAGGTAGGGTATGGTAGACTGGGTAGGGTAGGGTAAGGTTAGATTAGGGTAGGGTAGGGTAGGGTAGGGTAGGGTACGGTAGAGGGTGGAGTAAGGGAAGATAGGGCAGCTAGTGCAGGTTGGACTAGAGAAGGGTAGGGCAGAATCAGAGATACAGCAGGTGAAAAGTGTGGGCGTGGGTATTTGTAGGTGTGTAGGAGCCGATGCATGGCACCGTACATCGTCGGGGTCGGTGTTAGTGACTTGTAAATCCCGCGGGTGTCGCGAGTTGAAAAGGGGGGGGGTAGCGGTTGGTAAGAGTTTGCAACGACAGATAGAGAACGTTCGTAACGGTCGACAAGGTTACTAACGGCCGGTAACGTTTGTAACGGTCGGACACCTTTCTAACGGCCGGTAACTGTCGGGGACGTTTATAATGGCCGGTAACGATAGTAACTGTCGGCAGCGTTTGTAACGGTCGATATTAACAGTACTACCAGTCACATTTGTAACAGGTCTGTAACGATAGTAACGGCCGGTAACGATAGTAACGACAACGTTTGCAACGGTCGGCAAACGTTATAACGGTCAATAGCCGTTGGGAGCGTTTATAACGGACGGTAACGATTGTAACTGCCAGCAACGTTTGTAACTCTGCCAGCAACTTTTGTAACGGTCGGTATCAATAGTAATACTACAGTACCACAGTAGTTCACTAGTAATACTACAGTAGTCACACTTGTAACCCTAACCGCAACGGTAGTAAAGGCCGGTCACATCTGTAGTAGTTATCGCTTGTAGGGTTAGGTAAGGGCAGCAGTTAACTGTTACCTCTCGAACGTCGTTCCTGTGTCGGTAGAGCCAGGAGTAGAAGGATTGCAGCAGTTCCAGCAGAGGCGTCGCGTCGCGTGTCACCAGCTGTACCAACCTGCGATATCGTTGGTGGTGGATTGGCCCGTCGGTCGGTCGGTCGGTCGGATGGTTGGTTGGTCCGATGGTTGCTTAGCTGTATCAACCAATTAATAGTGACGGATCCGAGCTCGAACACGATATCGCGATATCGATAGTTGCACAAATTTAATCGGTTTCGTTTCCAAATTCGATGGTACACGGAGTGTCGAAAAAAAAAACGTTCCGGAAGAACAAAAACAGATACCTGGTACGGGCAATGCCAAGGGATGGAGGCGAACACGCATTGGATACAACATAATCGATTTTCGGTGTTTGATACTGCGTTAAATCGACTTTTTTTCATATGAAATCAGAACCTATATATATATATGGAACACTGTTATCAACTGTTCATGGCAGCCGCGCGATATCTCATGGTGGTACCAGCATACAGGCACATACCATGTAGCAGAGGCAAGAGAGGCAGACCTACGTAGAGAGAGACGGAGAGAGAATGAAGCGATAAGAAAGAGAGCAAAGATAAAGAGAGAAAAAGAGAAAAAGAGAGAAGAGAGAGAGAGAGAGAGAGAGAGAGAGAGAGAGAGAGAGAGAGACAGAGAGAGAGAGAGCGAGAGCGAGAGGAAGAGCGAGAAAGAAGGAGAGCGACAGAGAGAAGAGAAGGCGGGAGCAACACAACCCTGGAAAAGACGCCGGCACCAAGATGAGCGCGGCAGCCCCCGTGCGGGAGAGGGTGTTACACACCGACCAAAAAACGACATCCTCTCTATATATTTCATTCAGCACAACAATGCAAAAAAACTACTTTTACGGGGGACCATGGTAAATAGGACCTACGGTACACACCAAAACCTATATATTTACCTTTTTTTACTAACGATATTTGGTCCTATTTACTATGGTCCCCCCTTAATAATAGTGACAAAATAATCGGACCTGGCGAGACACCGCAACGATGCGTGGACCACGACAGAGCCGAAGCGGTAGGCCAAGCTCACGAGGTCATCAGCCAGCTCCGCCATCTGGTGCATGTCGGGCCTCTCCAGAAGCGGGAGCGTCTCGTACACCATGTCCGACACCTGGGTGCCACGGCATCGAGAGCAGCGGGGCGGGAAGGCATTTTTTTACGAGCGAGTAAAAGTGAGCTGCTAACACACACGGTCTCCCGAAATGTAGGGCATGCCTTTCACGAAAATATAGGACACGTCTCACTAAAACATAGGGGCATACCTTATTTTCGAGCTGGGTGAAGCCGGACATTATATACCTGGTATATATATTTGTATATATAAAACCTTCTTTAAGCCGGAGATTCTTTCACTCACGCCGCCCGAACCAAAAAATCTCATCATGTTTTTTTTTTTAATGCTTTCTGCACACCTGGCATATACGTATGATACCAGCTACCAGCGCGCACGGCGGTTGACAGTAATACAAGGGATGGCTTACTATTAATACAAACATCCACCAGCGCCGAGATACTTCCTAGCGAGAGTATGGCATGCCCGAGATATCTTCGCATCCCCGAACAGATGATCGATTCCTCTTCTCCGTAATGTACATCCCTGAGAGGATAGATATTAATAGATAGATTCCTCATCTGTACATATTCCGCTGCTGCAGCCAATGTTGCCGGGTGGGAGGTCATACTCGTACGTACAAATCTGCGTGATCGAGGGCGTGTTTCGTGGGTTGGATCAAGACGATTCTACTAGGGGGGGGGGGGGGGGGACACAGTAAATCAGGACCAAATATGCTTAGTAAAAAATACTGCAATATACATGTTTTTGTGTGTACGATGGGTCCGTCCTGATTACTGTGGCCCCCCATGCTACTGCAATACAGATCCTGCGCAGCATACCACAGCGGCAGGTTAGGATCTGAATGATCTATCTGTAGATAGATAGATAGATCGTGATCGATCTCTCGGAACTGTGGATCCTTCCAACAATCACGAAACGCTGCACCCGTCCGTCCGTCCACCGTCATCCTGTATGTTAAAACATCTGTAAAAAGCAGACTCTGTCGGGGCGTAGAGGCCCCCCCCCCCCCCCCCCCCCCCCCCCCCCCCCCCCCCCCCCCCCCCCCCCCCCCCCCCCCCCCTTCAAACACGCCTGCGAGGCATGCGCTGTTACAATAGACTACCACCAATATGTCTCGGAAATATAACGACCCTACGATATTCACATACCAGTACGCTTGTGTACATATCTATACTACAGGTAGGAAGTACCGTAACATTTTCTGGGCAGAGTGGTACTTCATCAGCTCACACCTCAGATAGATCACCGGTGCCCACCGTATAATCTACAGATATTTCAGCCCAGACAGATTCCTGATCTAGCTGTATGTACTGCATGATATATACTTCCCGTTTCGGGGTGGGACCCATATAACATCCATCTGCGTGACCTACGAGCACGTGACTCCTGAGTTGGATCTGTGGTACACAGATCCCGCAAAACATATACCAACGGCAGGTTAGGATCTAGATGATCTAGCTGTAGATGATATATCTGCAGATAGATAGATCGTGATCTGCCCCACATGTAGATACCGTGAAACACGCAAGATATCACACGGGTGATAGCATAAACCCCCCCCCCCCCCCCCCCCCTCTCGGGAAGTTTTTCCAAGCCGACTCTCTACGGACAACGGGGAGAAGAGCGCAACTGCCGCAGCGATGCGTCTGCTATGGGGGAATACAGTAATCAGGACTAAATGTGCTTAGTAAAAACACTGGAACACATAGGTTTTGGTGTATATGATTGTCCTGATCACTTCGCCCCCCACCCCCCTTTATATGCCTGTTGTATATATAGGTTGGGTTGGCGTCGGTTGGCGACGACGCTGTAAAACACACCTCTCGCTGCGTGAGCTAGACAGCCAGGGTACCGATTTTATTTTATTTTTTTCATTTTTATTTTTTGGAGGTTGCCACGGCTGGCGGTCAAGTTAAAGGTCATTTTTGTGCGGGGGGAGAACCTTCACTCCGCACAACGAGGATGATCGTATCACGTAGTGTGCATATGGTGAGGCACCCACGAGGCAGTTACATAGTAAACCCATTGCTGTCTCTGGAAGTGGCCACGCCAGAAATAAAATCAACGCATTGATGCTGTCATCCATACCAGGTATGCAATAAAATCCGCCTCAAAAGCGATTCTTTGCAAGATCTAGCTCACCCTTCATGCGACTCGCCCAAACACATCACGGCGCTTCGCGCTTGGCGCAAGCAATGTCTGCCTGGTCGGTGAAAACCCGACGCGCTCCGTCCCGGCATTGTAGGGATGCGAGGGTCTATGGTCATATGACTACGGCCATGCATGATAATGAGTACCCCCCACACACACACGAATGAGTACGCCCTCCCCCCCCCCCCCCCCCCCCCCCCCCCCCCCCCCCCCCCCCCCCCCCCCCCCCCCCCCCCCCCACACACCTCACTGCACTTCGCGCTTGGTGCAAACAATGTCAGTCCGGTCGGTGAAAACCCGACGTGCTCCGTCCCGGCATTGTAGGGATGCGAGGGTCTGTGGTCATACGACTACGGCCATGCATCATAATCATGGCATCACACCCCCCGCTCCCGCCCCCGCCCCTCACACACACCTGTCTGCAGACCGCCGATTCATCGGCATTGGACAAGCCGTTTTCGCCCTTAAGGTACGGCAGGAGGGTTTCCACGTGCGGCGCTAGCAGAGAGGGGCTGGCGCGGCATAGCACCCCGAGCGTGTCCACGCACGCGAGCAGTTGCTTCGGGAGCTCCGACAGCGGACTGTACGAAAGGAAAAGAAAAGAAATGGGCAAGAGAGAGAGACAGAGAGAGAAGGGGTGGGTGGGGGGGGCGAGGGCAGAGAGCGGAGGAGAGAGAAGAGATGGAAGACAAAAGCGGCGGGGGGGGGGGACGGTACAAAACTAAAAACGCCGTCAATTTTACGTCTCGAGAATATAAACTTGAGGTAGAGAGAAGCTTCAAGGTTCTAAAGGTATCCTGAACCAACACGTACACTTTTCGTTTTTTTATTCATAAAACATTTTTTTAGCCGACGGTGTACCGGGGCATATTACAAAAAAAACAGTCTTTTGAGTATTTTATTCAAGTGTTGGTTCTTTTTCTTCCCATAGTACGTGTAAAAAATATATATACAGCAGTTTGTTGTGACAAACTCATTTACGTTTTAGGAGATGCTGTGCAGGATCTGTATTGTAGTACAGATCCAACACAAGAAAACATGTCCTACCGTACGGTAGATGATGCAGGTTATACGGCTCTCACCCGGCAATATAACCAGAACATAGAGTAGATCAGGAAGCTACCTGCAGTTGAAGATCCACAGTAGATCATGCAGATCAAGGATCTATCTATCTATCCATTCATCTACCTATCTATCTGTCGCGAAATATCTACCAGGTAGATCATAACGTGAGAATCGATTATCTACAGGTAGACCATGAAGATCAAGGATCTATCTATATGTCTGTCGCGAAATATCTACCAGGTAGATCATAACGTGAGAATCGATTATCTAAAGGTGGGTCATGCAGGTCAAGGAATTAGCTATCTATCTACCTTTCTGTCGCGAAATAGCTACCAGGTACCGTACATCATAACGTGGGCATCGATAATCTATAGGTACATCATGCAGATCAAGGATCTAGCTATCCATCTGCCTGTCGCGAAAATATCTACCAGGTAGATCATAACGTGGGCATCGATAATCTATAGGTAGAGCATGCAGATCAAGGATCTACCTATCTATCTACCCGTCGCGAAATATCTACCAGGTACATGATAGAGTGGGCATCGATGATCTACAGATAGATCATACAGATCAGGGATCTATCTGTCTATATGTTCTGTCGCGAAAGATCTACCAGGTAGATCATGAAGTGGAAATGATCTGCAGATGGTCCGACCGATATGTGCACTACAGCAGAAAATACTAAAATCAAGAAAATTTGTCCGTCCCACGATCGTGGTCGCAGTTCTAGCTTGAAGGGGGGTCAAGCCTGCCAAGGCCCGCTCAGAGCGACTTTACTACTGTAGCTCACCTTTGGACACCCGGCGGGAGGGCGCTTAGGCCGTCGTCAAGCCCAAGCTGGACCCCAACAAGCGCCTCCACGAGCTGTTTGCAACGCCTCACGGAAGCCTCTCGCTTCTTGGACCGATCCTGAGAACGGTCCCGGAACGGCAGCAGAGAGCGGAAGTGGAAAACGAACGGCGAGGCAAGCAAGCAAGCAAGCAAGCAAGCAAGCAAGCAAGCAAGCAAGCATAATGATGGCGCGTTACAAAAAGGAGGACGGGAAAGCGGTCTTCACCAGTAATCTTGACAAGACTAAAACTGCCACTATCTCCAGCTGTTGTCGGTACGGTTGTTGTTCCTGCCGATGTTGCTTGTTGTTCTCATATTACCTCATCGCCATGCTCTAGTCTATGGTCACGGAGCGGCATCAGCGAATCTTCAGGGACGTATCATACACCTGGCATAATATAGGGGAACAAAAAAAAAAAATAGGACGGGTCTCGGGAGGACAAACCAGTCCCAAGAACTACCGAATCATCTTTTTCGACACAATATCCAACACTACTCGTCCTACCATAAATATAGGCCCTGACTAACACCCGTTACAGCCTGTGTGTGCCCTTTTCAGCATGTGCGTAGTTTTTTCTGCTAGACCCACAACCTGTATCTACATACCTGTACCTCTTTTCAGCTCGAAAGCACCGTTCTTTGCCCCTGCACGTACCTTTCCCTGGTTGCCTTCGCGTACACCGTGTAGATCCACCGCAATTCAGGACACAGTTTCTGCTTGTATTGTACGTTTCGTGTGAACCAGAGCCTTTAGTCTGCTCGCGCGTACCTTTTGTCCGCGTGGGGGTGAAATTTTTTGTCTTTTCTTGCGTGTACCTTTTGTCCGCCCAAGTGTACCTGTTTAAGGTAAGGCGTGCCTTTTCTGTTTGCTTGCACCTCTACTCGCCGGCCTGTGCACCCGGCTTGTGCGTGCCGTTCTCAGCTCGATTTTTTACCATTCCCTGCTATTACGGGGGTCCATAGTTAATAGGGCCTATGGTATACATAAAAACCTATATATTTATCTATTTTTACCAACAATATTTGCGTTTATTAACTATGGACCCCCGTAATATCAATAGCCTATACCTTCTATCGGCGTGTATGATACGTGCGTCAGCACAGTTCAGCTGCTTAACATCATATCAGGTACTTTATAGCTGTTCCTGCCCAACTGTACACCTTTTCCGTTCGAATGCTCTCGTACGTGTAGCACCATTTTTCTGATTGGCTCGTCCCTTTCTGCTCGTCCCGACACTAACGTGTACCTGGCACATGTCTTCAAGGGTGTGTGTTCGTTAGGGTATACCGGTATGTACCCGTTTTTTCTTCTTGGTGGGCGTACCGAACTTACCGAAGAGTCGGGTACCGGCATCGATCACATACCGAACCTTACCGAGCATATACCCACCGTGTTAACTTCGGTACCTGGCAGTGTTTTCCTGTTCATGCTCATGTGTACGGAATGGTACACCACAGCTGCAGCTCGTTCGTACCGTTTCCCTTGAGGACTGGTGTGATACTGCTGCCGAGCGCATTAGTTCGTACTTGTTTGTTTTCTCCCTCTCATCGAGATGCATTTTTGCTACAATCCATTTTGTGACCACAGGCAGGATTTAAGGACTTTGAGCTATTAATATTAATGTGAGAACATCGTCATCACCACCAGCACCACCACCATCATCATTATCCTCATCATCATCATCATCACTATCATCGTCATCATCATCATCATCATCATCATCACCATCACCATCTCATCATCATCATCACTATCATCACCATCACCCATCATCAATATCATCATCATCACCATCACTCATCATCATCATCATCATCATCGTATGTGTACTTTTTTTTCTGCGCATACCTTTTTCTGCTTGTCGCCACCGGCAGGACCGAATATCATACCCCTCAGGAGCTTGACCAGCCAGTCGTTATCCTTCACCCCGTAGACAACCTCCATCAGCTGAACCGCTACCGCCCTCACCTTAACAAAAAATGAAAAAAAAACAAACAAACAAACAAACAAACAAACAAGCAAGAGGAACAAATCAACATGGACGCAGATTTTCATCTCGCTCACCCAAAAATACAAAAACGAGATAAACACATGAGAAAACAAACAACGTGAACGTTGACTATACATTCGCTCACCCGCCAAAAAAGAACAGAGAAGCAACAAAAAAAAAATCAAACAAAACTACACAGCAAATAAATGGTCCTACAAAACACGCGGGCTAGATTATGGCGATGGGCTTATGAGGGTAGAACCGACCGCATCGACGACAACAGCAGTAACAGCAACACCATCAAAAACAACAACAAGCCCACCCCAACCACCATCCCAACAAACTAACGCCGGCATTTTTACCACCGCTATGAGCGCCCAACCATTGTTGGAGGTGTCTCTATTAGGAGTAGGAACGGTGCTCCGTCTCCAAAGGGATGCGTGGTCAATGGTCAAATGACTACACTAAGGCAAGCAGCCAATAAGTACGCCCCCCCCCCCCCTATATTATATACCGTGTAAAAATATTGGTTGGGTCGGCGACGGTTGGCGACGACGCTGTAAAACATGCCTCTCACTGCGTGAGCTAGACAGCCAGGGCACCGTTTTTTTTTTTTTTTCGTTTTTATTTTGGCCGTTACCACGGCTGGCGGTCAAGTTAGATCATTTTTGTGCGGGGAGAACCTTCACTCCGCACAAGGGGGATGATCGTATCACGTAGTGTGTGTACATGGTGAAGCACCCTCGAGGCAGTAACATGGTGAACCCATTGCCATCTCTGGAAGTGGCCACACCAAAGATTAAATCAATTCATTGATGCTGTCATCCATATGCAATAAAATCCGCCTCTAAAGCGGTTCTTAGTAGGATGCAGCTCACCCTTCATTCGACTCGCCGGACACCTCACGTTTCGCTTCGCGCTTGGTGCAAGCAATGTCTGCCTGGTCAGTGAAAACCCGACGCGCTCCGTCCCGGCATTGTAGGGATGCGAGGGTCTATGATCATACGACTACGGCCATGCATGATAATGAGTACACCCCCCCCCCCCCTCCCCCCCTCCCACTACTCACCGCCTCAGAAACGGCTTCACCCTGCGTTGGCATTGCCATCGCCATCGCCACCACTCCCATCCCCCCCCCCCCCATCCCCCTCCTCCTCCACATCCATCCCCTCCCCCGCCACCTCCCCCACCTCCCCTATCCCGCCGCTGGCCCGGCCGCCGTTCTTAGGCCTGGAAGGGGGGGGACTAAACGCCCTGGACATGACGGCCTGCTTCGAAGACGGGGTTGCTGCACCACCACCCCCGCCACCACCTTGGAAGGCACTCGCGTCCTGCTCGTCTTCACTGAACCAGATCTCCTGCAGAGCGAGAGAGCAAGGGCGTGGGTGAGTGGGGCGGGTGTGTGTGCGTGGGTGCGTGGGATCGGTGGGTCGGTATTTAGGTGGGTGGGTGGGTCGGTACGTCGGTGGGTGGGGTGCGTGGGTAGATGGGGGCGATGTTTTGGTATCTCTGGTACAGCTGCAACGATAGTGATATTTCGGGGGAAAAATCGGAAACTTGGCATCGCATATATGGAGGGGAGTAGTATTGCAGTAGACTATGCGTCATGGTTGTAAAAACAACGGGGCGAACCGAACCGAGAACCGAATCAAACCGAAACCAAAGAAAAGCGAACCAAACCAAACAAACCCTAACCAAACCGAACCGAAACATAAAATAAATAAATCAATAAATCAAACAACACACAACCGAGAAAACTAAACCGAACTAAACCAAACTAAGCAAAACACGAACATATCACACCAAATCGAAATCGAACGAACCAATAGCTAAACAACGAAACCACACTCGGAAAACCAAACCGAAACGAGCACCAGCCAAACCAACCCGGGGACCAAATCTACCAAACCAAACAAAACCGACAAAAAACAAACAAATTCGGAAAACAATCCAACAAACCAAACACTAAACACCAAACACCAAACCAAATTAAACCAAACCGAACCGCTCGCCACAACGAAAATCATACAGAATATCGAGCCCAAAACCGAATCAATACCCAACCGATACCGAACCAAAAACCGAAATCACACCTGAAACCGACCACCAAACCGACTACCACAACCGGAAACCGAAAAAAAAAAAACACCCAAAACACCCGCAACAAAAAAAACGAACACGTTGTGCCGAAGATCAAAAACCGAATTCCCACCTGAAAAGTGTCCCGGATGAGGTCGCGAATGGTGTCCTCCTCCCTCACCACCACCGCCCTCTCCACCAAGGCGCGACATATCACGTTATGCTTGGGATGGGAGTGCCGCCACAGCAGCACCCCTCTAAGGATTCGCACCACGCTTTTCCTAACGCTAACACCCTTGTCGAGCTTCGGCCCGAAACGAGGCGGGACGACAGGGGGGGGGGGGGGGGGGGTGGGAGAGGTGCGGGAGGGGAGGGGGAAGGTGGATGCGGGAGCGCGAGGGGGGGGGGGGGGGAGAGCGCGGGGGGGGGGGGGAGGGGAAAGTGGTAGCTATGTTTTCTCTTGACTAATGCACATGCTGACGCTAGAAAACGCAGCCATCCTCGTGAATAATTGGCTTGGGTCCAAGGAACGAGTCCACAATTGATCTCCGCCCGCCCGCCTGCCCTCCCTCCTTCCTTCCTCTCTCCCTCCCTCTACCCTTCCTCACTCTCCAACCTCCCTCTCTCCGCCTTTCCGCTCTAACTCCCTGCCTCCTACAAAACAAAACCAAACCACAAAGTCCCCTCCCCCCCGGTGCCCCTCTCTCTTCGCTCCCCCCCCGCCTCCCTGCTCACCAGCCTGTCCATCAACGCTCCGTAGTATGTGTCCAAGAGGGTAGCTTCGCCCGCTCCCCCCTGTCCGCCCCCGCCTCCTCCTGCTCCTGCTCCTCCCGAAGAATCGGCAAGGATGTACTTGCCCACGAGGTCCACCGCGGCCTGTCAAAAAAACATCAAGAGCGAAAAACGAAAAAAAAAAAAAAAAAAAAAAAAAAAAAAAAGCGTCAATCGGCAGCAAAACAGTGAAGAAAACGAACAACGGAACAAACGAGAGGAACGGTAAAAAGCAAGAGGGGGAATATTGAGGAAGACGGGTAGGAAAGAAGGAAGGAAGGAAGCGAAAGGAAAAGGGAAAGGAAAGAGGGGGGACAGTGACGGAGAAAGGGAGGGAGGAGGAAGGAAAGAAGGAAGGGAGGAAGGAAGGAAGGACGAGGGGTGGGGGAGGGAAGGGCGTTGTTGTCTCCCGGTCTACAGGCTGACGCGCCGAGTGATTTGCTGTCAGGAGTGCCCCTTGCATTTATCTTCACCCATCGAAAGGCAAGGGTTCATAACCGATATCAGGTCAAACAACCTTGTAACCATTTTACCACCGCGAAAGGTTAAGGTCATCCAACACAAGACCATTGAAACATCCCTCGAACACTGGTTGACGTCTCGAAAAGGGATGCTACAAGAGGAACAACCCCCCTCCCGCCCTCTCCACTCCTCCCCTCCTTGCTTCCTCTGTCCAAGCCATCCAAAGGGGCGCTTCCTCCCCCTCCCCACCTCCCCCCCCCCCCCCGACCCACACAACTCCCCTCTTCGCTCCACCTCATCCCCACCCTTTCGCCCTCCCACCCTCCCCCATCGTCATCCCCCACCCCCCATCGCCACTCCCCCCCAAGCAATGTCTGCCTGGCCGGTGAAATACCGACGTGCTCCGTCCGGGCATTGTAGGGATGCGCGGATCTATGGTCATACGACTACAGTCATGCATGACATGAGTATTCTCGCCCCCCCCCTCCCCCCTTCCCCCCCACCCCCGATCCCCAGCCCCCCACCCCCCCCCTCGGCCTAGCCCCCTACCCTCTCCCCATTCTAACCCCCTCCTCCCCTTTCCCCCCTTCCCACTCGCCTGCCTGACAGAAACGGCTTCGTCGAGGAAGCTAGAGGTCACCGATTTCCGCACGAGGTCCCTTGCCATGAGGGACCCATCCGCGTCGACAATGCCAGCCAATCGCTTCAAAGCGCGAGCCCTCAAGCTGCATTCCGATTGGCCCATGTGAATGAAAGCAAAGAGGGAGGGTGCAACGGAAAACGAAGGGAGGGGAAGGGGGGAGGGCGAAGGTGTAAGGTAGGGTAGGGTAGGGTAGGGTAGGTAGGGTAGGGTAGGGTAGGGTAGGGTAGGGTAGGGTAGGGTAGGGTAGGGTAGGGTAGGGTAGGGTAGGGTAGGGTAGGGTAGGGTAGGGTAGGGTAGGGTAGGGTAGGGTAGGGTAGAGGGTAGGGCAGGGTAGAGTAGGGTAGGGTAGAGTAAGGTAGGGTAGGGTGGGGTGGGGTATAACAGGGAAAGTTAGGGTAGACTAGGGTAGGCTAGGCCAGGTTAGGGCGGGGTAGAGTAGGGTGGGGTAGGATAGGGTACGGTGGGTTAGGGTAGGCTAAGCTAAGCCACGTAGGGGTGAGATAGGGTAGGAAGCGTACCAAAACAAACTTCCGAAAAAAAAAAAACATCCGGATTGCAGCCTCCCGACGATCTTGGGCTAAAAAAGAGCCCCGTCATTCAGAAAAAAAAATTGAACGCGTCAACGGCAGTGCTAAAAGGGTAAAGGAGTCCCCCGTAATTCGGAAAAAAAAAAATTAGCCAAAGTTAGCCACCCCCTTTTCGAGGCAGACATACCGTAAGATTTATTCCCGACCTTCCAAGACCTACAATACTGTGTGTAGCTCATGCTGCCGGATGGGACCCGTATAGTCTGCACGACCTAGCGCGTGTTTCCTGTCGTTTGGATTCGTACTCCGCAGACACAATATGAGGAACAGTCTGAGCGTGCCGTCGTTGGCAAGGGTGAGGGCGGCGTCCCAGCTGACCAACGAACGAACGAAGGAACAAAAAACAAAACAAACCAAAACAAAAAAAAGAAAAGAGTGAATGAACGGACGAATGAATGAACCGAAAACGACGAACGAACACAAATACTGATAAATTGAATGTGACGCACGAACATATTTACCAACGGAAAAACGAAAAAAAACAGGCAGCCAGGCAGCCAGAACAGTCAGACAACGAACGGAGAAACAGAAACAAACAACGAACAATAGACAAACAAAAACACAACACAAAAAAAATACTACACCAATCTCAAAAACAAACAAACACAAAAAAAAACTACCCAAACAAAACCGAACACAAAAAAACACAAAAACAAAACAAAAAACAAACAAAAAAACACCACAAAAAAAAAAAAAAAAAAAAAACAAACAAAACACAAACCAAAAAAACAACCCAAAAAAACAAAACAAAACAAAAAACAGTACAAATCTAACAAAAAAAAAAAAAAAACAACAAAAATCACAGCGGCACTCGCTCGTTCGCCCAATCTACACATAATACAGCCAAAAAAAAAAAACAAAAGGAGACGTGTAACGTATATACTTCGGCACGAAAAAAAAAGAAGCCCGTTTTGGTCCACTTTTTCCCCACAGCTAAACAGATTCTTCGTTGGGTTGGGAATGAACCATGTACATGTATGCGAGCAGCGGGAGGGAGGGAGGGAGGGAGGGAGGGAGGGAGCACCAGGCGTTATGTACGCGGGTAGAGGAGCGTGTCGCTTGCGCTGGTGGCGTGCAAACTCCTCGCGTTGGCGTGGTGCAACGAGGACGCCGACTTCTCGGGCACCCCGGTGTCGATGCATTACCATCGTCCCCCATTTCGCGCCAGCGGGCCGTTGCTGCGATCACGCCCGCACGGAAGGGCGCGGCGCGGCGCGTACCGACCGAAGAGCGCGCCGACAGGAGGGAAGGGTGGGTTGGGTGCCTGGAAGCACATCGACAAGGCAGGAGATTCGAAGCAAGCGCAGCGGTGCTCCCTCGCTCCCTCGCTCGCTATACATACCATACGTGTCTCCCACGCGCAAGAGCTGCGCCAGAATGGCAGCAGACGCACGCTCACGAGGTGGACGCCGCGACACTACCCTGCCGCTGATGGACAGGCCTCTTGCTGTGGCTTTCTCCCGCCCCACCGGCCACACCAGAAATTAAATCAATTCATTGACGCTGTCATCCACATGCAAGAAAATCCGCCTCCGAAGCGGTTCTTTGTAGGATGCAGCTCACCCTTCGTGCGACACCTCACGTTTCGCTTCGCGCTTGGTGCAAGCAATGTCTGCCTGGTCGGTGAAAACCCGACGTGCTCCGTCCCGGCATTGCAGGGATGCGAGGGTCTATGGTCATACGACTACGGCCATGCACGATAATGAGTACACCTCCCCCCACCTCCCCTTCTTCCGGAGAAGGTAGATGGAACGGAGCGGCTACACACACATGGTGTGGGCCACACCGTCCGAAAAATTATACCTGGTAGCTTTTCTGTGCGATTGACTGGCAGTGAATAGGAGCTCACAGGAAGTACGCCAATGTCCTATTCATTACCTTTGGTGATCTCGGTCGTCCGAGACTGTTGTATGTTTTAAGAGCCCCGATCAGTTGACTGGGGGGGGGGGGGGGGGGGGGGATTCATTTGTTTCTTGCCTTAGTCATCTGACCATACACCACGCATCCCTTTCGAGACGGAGGAGGTGGCTCTCGGGTACTGGCACCACGATAGGAGACGAGAAGCGGCGGCCGGTGCCGCGGTTCTCGCACAATGCTAGCAGAGCTCCAAAGTCGAGCGCAACACTATTACGGGGGACCGTAGTAAATAGGACCTACGGTACACACAAAAAACTCTATATTTACCCATTTTTACCAACAATAGTTGGTCCTATTTACTATGGTCCCCCGCGGTAAACAACACGACATTTCGAAAGGATACTATACAACGAAAGATGAGACTTTCGAGGAAATGTATCTAATTTTCGATCCCCATCACAGCTGAGTGTCTTTTCCCTTTGCTTCTAATTTTTTTTTTCAACTATGTGGTGAAAACAAAAATCACCTGCTGCTATCGCTGGCCGAAGGGCTCCACTGTCCCAACAGATACGTAGCGGCTCCTTTCCCACAGTCCCCGCTGTCCAAGGGAGGGGGGGGGGGGGGGGGGACACGGGAAGGAAAGAACGAAGCGTGCATCGATGGATCGAAACCCACCACAGAAAACGTCGGGGCAACAAAAAACGAAAAAAACGAAAAAAAACGAAAAACAAAACAAGGTGACGAATAAAAGACAAAAAAAAAAAACGAAAGGAACATTTTTTTTTTTTTCTAATTTCAAGAAACGAAGTAGCCAACACGAAAATAAAAAGGGCCAACACAAGAAGTACGACGCTGTTTTGGGAGTGTTGCTGTCGGTGCCTGACGAAAAAAAAGCAGGCAGCAGCATATACGTACCAGTACATAAAAACATTCCCAACCCCCTCCTGTGCCGAAAAAAAACAGAAACCCAGACCGCCCCCCGACCTCCTCCCTTATAACTCCCCCCCTTTTCGTCTATACGGGAGAAAGCAATGAGCGCTCAAATGTTGGAGATGTCTCTATTAGGAGTAGGAACGGTGCTCCGTCCCGAAAGGGAGTCGTGATCAATGGTGAGATGACTCAAGGCAAGCAACAAAAATGAGTACGCGCCCCATCTCGCTCCACTTTCAAGCGCGGCGAGATAGCTCACCCCCTGGCGGTTTCCTCAATCCACAGAGCCAGCTGGGCCTGCCTCGCCTGCCACCCCCATCCCCGCTCCCCCTCTCTCGAATCACCTCCGCCCCCTGTGGAAACCCCACCGTTACTATTGACGCCGTTTCTCCGAACGGCGGAGGAAGAGGAGTTAGAGGCAGAAGATGGGGACGGGGAGGGGGGATGGGGGTGGGGGGTGGTTTTGCTAGACGTGAGGGTGGTGCCCGATGACGCCACTGGCGCTGCCGCTGCCGAAGGGGCCTTGGAGTTCGAGGAGGAGGAGGCCGACTGGGCTCCGCGGCGGCCACCGTTGTCGGCCGTGAGACGGTTGAGCACGAGCTGTCGGAACACATCGAGGTCGGTCACCTGGCGTATCAGAGGAGGGGTGAGAGGGAGAGGAGGGGGTGGGAGGAGGAGGGGGGGACGGGAAGACGGAGAAGCAAGATGGGGCGGGGAGAAGATACAGAGGACAGGGACAAAAAAATAAAATAAAATAAACAAGAATAAAAAAAGCAGAGCAAAACAATAAGATCAACGAGAACAAAAAGCAGGAACCAATACCAAGATCAACAAATGACAGCCGCGAATCAGAGCGGAGTGTACCGAAACGGATCAAAACGAAAAAAATAAATAAAAATCAGCGGTCGAAACGAACCGAACTGAGCCGTGTTGCACTGAACTGAAAGTGACCTGCACTGAGCTGAAGCTGAAGCTGAACTGAACTGAGCTGAGCTGAGCTGAACTTTACCTGAAATCGAGCGGAGCTAAACTGAACCGAACCGTCTCGTTAAACTATACTTTAACAATGCTTGTATATACTTTTCATGTTTTTTTTTTTTGTATCGTTTTCTTTCCTCATTTCCCACTACTCTTGCACCAGGCTCTTACAGACTAGAAACAGGTGGACCTCGACACAACGTCCTCCCAAAAGCATGCTATCCTATTGCGGGGGACCATAGTAAATAGGACCAAAATTTGTTATGAAAAATAGGTAAATGTATAGGTTTTCATGTATACCATAGGTCCTATTAACTATGGACCCCCGTAATACATGCCAGGTATTAATAGGTACTACAGTCCGGGGTATACTGCTGTGTACCAGTTAAGCTCTGGCACCATGGCAACCCCCCCCCCCCCCCCCCCCCCCCCCCCCCCCCCCCCCCCCCCCCCCCCCCCCCCCCCCCCCCCGCGACGCCTACGCCTACTTGTATTTAGCACCAGTCCCGCCTGCGCCGACTATGTCACGAAGCACGCGGCACAAGCTTACACGAACACTAAAACCAACTGTAAAAAAAACGTATCACAGCAAGCACCCCCCCCCCCCCCCCCCCCCGTCCCTCCGCGCCCCTCTCCCCTTTGATAGCGTAATGAGCGCCTGAGCGCCCAAAAATGTTGGAGGTGTCTCTTATTAGGAGTAGGAACGGTGCTGCTCCGTCTCGGAAAGGGATGCGTGATCAATGGTCAAATGACTAAAGGCAAGCAAAAAAATGAGTACGCCCCCTTCTCCCCCTCTCCTCCCCTTTCCCCTGACAGCAAAAAAACACACAGCACAGCACAGCACAGCACAGCACAGCACAGCACAGCACAGCACAGCACAGCACAGCACAGCACAGCACAGCACAGCACAGCGCAGCACAGCACAGCACAGCACAGCACAGCACAGCACAGCACAGCACAGCACAGCACAGCACAGCACAGCACAGCACAGCACAGCACAGCACAGCACAGCACACCACAACAGGGCAACATAAATCAGGCTATCTCTACCTACTACAGATTCCATACCTCCGAGTCCCCAGCTTCCTCCCCGCCTACAGTACGTACAACTCCCTCCCCCCCCTCAAACCATTTTTCTGTTTCCCGCAAGAGAAAAAAATCAGGTATACACAAACACGCAACAGGGTAACAAACGACCAGCAAGATAAACTACAGCCCTCACATAGTACCATGCAGCCCTCACATAACATGCTGACCATAAAAAAAAAATTATAACAAAAAAAACACACACATACACACAACAGGAACAACCGGCCACATATAAATTACTAGTAATACAGCCCTTCATATCATACCTCCGAGTCCCCGGCTTCCTCCCCGCCTCCATCGCGCGCAACTCCCTCCACGGCGACGACCTGGCCTCCCTCACTCCCCTCTTTACCTAGCTCCGCCTCAACGCCCGAGTCCTTAGACAAATTCTGACCGGCAGATGCCTTGCTGCGCCTGTGAGAGAGGGGGGACAAGGGTGAGGTGGGGTTAGGCGGGGTGGGGTATGGCAGGGTTGGGTCGAGGTAGGATTGGGGTAGACTTGGGTTAGAGTGGGTGGGGTGAGGTGGGGTTGGGTAGGGTGGGGTAGGGTAGGGTGGGTGGGGTGGGGTGGGGTGGCGTGGTGTAGGGTGGGGTGGGGTGGGGTGGCGTGGTGTAGGGTGGGTGGGTTGGGGTGGGGTTGAGTGGGTTAGGTGGGGTGGGGTAGAGTTGGGGCGGGGTAGGGTTAGGGTGGGGTAGAGTTGGGGTGGGGTAGGGTTGGGGTGGGACATGGCTGGGGTGGGGGGGGGGGGGGGTGGCGCGCTGAAATGTGGTCCTGTAAACAAGAGCCTCGAGTGCAGCTCAGAGATCGGGGCTGGTTTCCCAGCCAGTCGAGGCGGGTAGGTAACGCCGACCAATCAATCTTTTCGACCCAAAATCTGTGGCCGTACTCTCCTAGCACTACTCTCTCTGTCTCTGTCTATTTATGCCTGTCTGCCTATTTCTAAACCTCTTTTTTTCTCCAACCCCTCACTTCTCTCTCACTCTCTCACGCGCCCCCCCCCCCCGCCTCCTCTGTCCCCCCCTTTAAATAAACAGATTTCCTCCGCCCCCAACCTCCCCCCAAACGACTACGACCATGCACAATATCGAGAACCCCCCCCCCCCCCGCTCCTCCGTCCCGACCTTGTAGGATGCGAGAGTCTTACGATCATACGGCTACGGCCATGCATGAAATGAGTGCACCCCCCTCCTTTCCTTTTCCATCTGTTCCCGGCCCCCGCCCCCCTCTCTTCTCACGTTTTCTTCCCGTAGGCACGTTTCTGCTCGGAGATCTGTCGAAGCATAGTGCAGTCGACGCAGAACCATTCCGATGGGCAATCCTGCAAGAAGGCCATAAACAGGGGGGCAAATCAACGGATCACACGGAGGACGAGGTACAAGGTGGGGGCCCAATCAGTACGTCAAGACGCATGTACATAACTGCCGCGCGAGCATCAGAACCAATCCTACCCGATACCAATCAAAGCAACTAAACCCCATAACCCGAGCATTCCTCCACCCCATCTAAAAACCATGTCAACCCGCCCAAGCCAAACCCAGCATCCTGAACCAATAACCGAAATCACCCACCCACCCACCCACCCACCCACCCACCCACCCAACCAACCCAACAAGAGGACGCGAAAAAAAAAAAAAAAAAAAAAAAAAACAGACACCCCACGTTTTTTTTTTGCGAGTACCGGACAGAAGGAGTATACTAAAATCAAGTACAACAAAACTGAAAAACTATATGTTTCATCTACGTACAGTAAAAATTCTGACAAAAAATCCCAATCCGCTAACATCAATTCCAAGATGGTGCCGACTCTGACTCCGTTTTCTTTTTTTTTTATCTACCCCTGAACCAACCAATCAATCAATCAACCAATCAACCAACCAGCCAAACGAGCAAAACAAACTAGATGGGCGCCACCGATGCCATCGCCGGCGAAGAAATCGTCAAGTCCAACCAGACTCCAGGATCAACCATATTCGTTCGACCAATCAAAAATCGGCCAACCAATTAAAAAATCGCTCCACCATGTTCCACCGTCAGGTCCAACCAGACTGCAGGACCAACCATATTCGTTCGACCAATCAAAAATCGGCCAACCAATCAAAAATCGCTCCACCATGTTCCACCAATCGAATCGATCGGGGGCGAAGGTGGAAGTTCCGCACCACATACTACAACACCACGATCACCCCTGCCACCGGTCGCGAAGCAATCGCTGGACCAATCAACTCGCCCGACCGATCAAACCGTAGGACCAGTGAAAAATCGCGGGACCGAACGCGACCGTGTTCTCCTGGCCCTCTACCTGTCTCTGTCTCTGTCTATTCATGTCTGAATGGGTCTGTCTGTCTGTCTGTCTACCTCCAGCCCTCGCTCTATCTCCAACCCCTCACTTCTATCTCACTCTCTCGCTCTCCCCCCCGAAATTGCTGGACCAACCGAGTCGTCCGACCAATCAAACCGGTCCACCAAAACAAATCGAATCGCTCCACCAATCAAACCGGTCCACCAAAACAAATCGAATCGCTGGACCGATCGACTCGCTGGATCAATCACCACCTCTCTGGGTCAACCAACTCGCTGGACCAATCAAATCAAACCGATCCGGAACACAGAACTACACACTTGACGCAACAAAAACCACTCCGGGTGATAACTATTTCTCGTTTTTGCCTCATCTACCACCCAGGGGTGGTTTCCCCTGGTCGCGTTTTACGGGGGACGATAGTTAATAGGACCTACGGTACACACAAAAACCGATATATTTACCCGTTTCTTTCTAGCAATACTTGGTCCTATTTACTATGGCCCTCCGTAATAGTATCCCTCGCAGTGTACACCGGTGGTGAAAGAATACCATTATTTATCCGAGTTTTGTTTCATTTATCGCCGGGGGGTGGTACCGGCAGAGGCGATAACAAAGGGGGGTGATAACGCGAGCCCCGAAAATTGGCAACTTCTTACCCTCGAAGGCAGCTCGCCTATACATACCACTATGTCCCTCAATATAAGGAAGATATGGATTGAATATTGGTACACAAACGCCCTTTACATTAAGGGACAGAGTCGTACCCGGTACGATAAAAATCCTGCGCACCTATCTACCCGTATGGCATTCCGACAGACTATTACGACTCGCCCATGTTGAAGAACTCGTACCGTATCAACAAGCATACGCAAAAAAAAAAGCCGAGTGTACTGGCACCGGCCCCCCGAGGTGATATTTTTTTTCGTACTGATTGATTGGAAGGCATATCGGTCCAGGTGCGGGGGGGGGGGGGTGGGGTGGCATCTACAGTAACGTACCCCGGTGATAAAAACATGGCCTTTTTGTTGTTTCGTTCAATTCGTTGCTTTTTCATCACCGGGGGTGGTTTCCGGTGGTATCATACCCAAGGTAAGGGCGGTATGGTATCGTACGCCCAATACGGTGTTAGTCGTAGGAACGCGGGAAGTCCACACCCACACAACCACCACGCCCACCGACACACCTCTTGCTTCGCAACACCCACAGAGGGGCCGTGAAACCACCGGTGACACCGGTCGCAGTCGAGCATCAACCTATCTTCCTCTCCGCTCTCCGACCCGTCGCCGCCGCCGCCACTACCACCGCGAAGGTAGCGAATATCCTCACCCTTCAGGTCGGCCAAGGGGGGAAATGAGGCGTGGGGTGGTGGTGGTGTTGGGGGGGGGGGGGGGGGGGGGGGGGTACTCATGTCAGTCACGGCCGTGGTCGCATGAGGCGGGTAGATAAGGAATGAGAGGGAGGGAGGGAGGGAGGGAGGGAGGGAGGGCGCGGGGGGGTACTCATTGGTTGCTTGCCTTGGGTCATTCGCCCATTGACAACGCATTCCTTTCCAGACGGAGCACCGTTCCAACTCTTAACGGAGAGACATCTCCAACAATTGGGCGCTCATTACGTTGTTTCCATATGTTGAACAGGAACTTTTTGTTGAGGGGGGGGGGGGGGGGGGGGGGGTGCTCATTATCATGCGTGCGATGCCGAGACGAAGGGTTTGATAAAGCACGGGGCGGTCGAGGCGGGGGGGGGGGGGGGGGGGGGGGTGTGCTCGATAGAAGATATGTACTCGATCTCATGCATGGCCGTAGTCGTATGACCATAGACCCTCGCATCCCTACAATGCCGGACGGAGCATGTCGGGTTTTCACCGACCAGGCAGACATTGCTTGCACCAAGCGCGAAGCGCCGTGAGATGTCCGGCGAGTCGCATGAAGGGTGAGCTGCATCCTACTAAGAACCGCTTGTGAGGCGGACTTACATATGGATGACAGCTTCAATGAGTTAGTTTAATTTCCAGTGGCGTGTGGCCACTTCCAGAGTCAGCAATGGGAGTACTATGTAACTGCCTCTTGGGTGCCGTACCTTCAACACTACGTGATACGATCAATTCCCTTGTGTAGAGTAAAGGTTATTTACTTCGCACAAATGATCTAACTAGACGACCAGCTGTGGGCGACCGCCAAAAAAAAAAAAAAAAAAAAAAAAAAAACGGTACCCTGGATGTCTAGCTAGCTCACGTAGTGAGCGGCATGTTTTACAGCGTCGTTGCCAACCATATAGTAATACATATATAATAGCCGGGGGGGGGGGGGGGGGGGTGCTCATTATCATGCGTGCAATGCCGAGACGAAGGGTTAGATAAAAGGGGGGGGGGGGGGGGGGGGGGGGGGGGGGGGGGGGGGGGGGGGGGGGATAAGGCACGAGGGAGGGAGAGGGGGGGGGGTAAAGAAGAGGCACGAGGGAGGGGGGGGCGGACTCATTTCTTGCTTGCCTCAGTGATTTCGTAATTGACCACCCATCCCGTTCAGGGCGGGGCACCGTTCCTGCTCTTAACAGAGACACCTCCGATATTTGGGCGCTCATAACGACTTTCCATATATTGCATGATGTGTCTTCGCTTGTCACATCCCCTTCCTGTTTAGCCTTTTGTGGCCATCATCTTTCTCCCAGGACAGGGACCGTTTTATCGCTATTATCGGCGTACTAAACTTCGCCCACTCCACCCGACTCTAAACCCCCCACCCCGCCCCGCCCCAACCCAGCCCAGCCCAGCCCCGCCCCGCCCCGCCGAGCCCAGCCCACCCGGCCAGTCCAGCCCAACCCACCCGACCAGTCCTTGCAAAGGCTCAAAAACTACCAAGATGTTTCGCCAAAAAGGCATTTCTTCCGAAAATGTACCCCCTGAATTTTCATCGGACGTCGGGCTCGGAGCTTCAGCCCAGCCCAGCCCAGCCCACCCGGCCAGCCCGTGCAAAGGCTTAAAAACTACCAGTATTTTTCGCCAGAAAGGCGTTTCTTCCGAAAATATACCCCCTGAATTTTCATCGGACGTCGGGCTCGGAGCTTCCTCGGACTCTCCTTGCCCCCCCGCCCCCCCCCCCCCTGCCCCCTCCCCCCGATGAGCGCAAGCCGACTGCACGTTACAAACTCCCAGTCAACACCCAAGTTGTGTGCTGACACTCACGTAATCATACCTTATACAGCAGCAGTAGAGGCAGGTGCCCCGACCGAACGTAACGCACAAAAATTCGAAGTGGCAAAAATGTTTTGTGTCGACACCACCAGTCACCTGGCACCTGGTATATACCTATATAGAGTTTGGAGTACAAAATCAATCTTGGAGCTGGTAGAGCTGGTAGCTTTTTCCTAAAATTTTCTAAACACGTACGATACCTTCGAACACTTATGATGCCATCATCATACGGCAGTTCAGGCAGGTGCACACGCATGCCTCAAAAGGGGAACTCCTTACATTGGGGACTGTATATTTTACACACACGAAACTTACTTAAACCCTAGGCCCCAATCCCGATCGCCCCGGGAACATTCTCGGAATTTTCTCGGAATGAACACGTCATGGGGGAGTTAGTGTGGACTATCCCCAACCGCCCGGGAACTTTCTCAGAACTTTCTTGGAATGAGCATGTCATGAGGGCAGTCTCTCCTGAGGAGTCATCGCCGCTGCAGTGTGGACGTGTGGACAATCCCCGACCGCCTGAGAAATTTCTAGGAACTTTCTCGGCATGAAGATTTCATGGGGAGTCAGTTGCTGCGGACTGACTGTCAAAGCATATTGTGGTGTAGAAGCGGAGACAAGTCGCAAAACGCGTAATCATAAACGCCCACAATATACCAGGAGACCTCACTTTCACTTCCATATCCTTAGTTTATTGACAAGGTTACATTTTTTCGCTAATTTCGCTTTGACTCGACACCAAGCTGCCACAGCAATAGCACTCCGGGCGGCAACGCAAGGATAGTGGGGGCATACATATCAATACAAAACAGTGCTTATATGTAAGTTCTGAGTGACAAGTTTTAGGCTAGGACACTCCGCCCTTTTTTACGTATTAATACATAGATCCTTTCGGCTAACAGCGCACGTTTTCCTTTTCGCTGGACATGCTTCCTGGCATGCTATTAATATTAATTTTCAATAGGGTGAACACACCGTACGTACCGGTAATCTACTCAATTCTGCGCTCGCACCTTGTCCCCGGGCTCCCCGTCTTCTCTCGCCCCCCGCAGCCTTGGGGAGAACCATGGGGCACTCGCGTTCTCGCCTTCAACGGGAGTAGCACAGGAAATTGAAAAGGCAACAAAAAAAAGAAGTAATGATCAAGTAGGTATGTACCCCTAGCTAAGAGGACTCCGCGATAGAGCCGAAAAAACATAAAACGCTCTGAACTTGCAGTGCTCTTATCGTGTACTCGGAAACATGTACTTGGTATTTTTAAGCATAGGCGTGACGCGCCGACTTGACCGCTCTCTCAAAAGTCCCGAACTATACTCATCTTGGGGATGCTTTTGAATCCGAACTATACTCATCTTGGGGATGCTTTTGAATCGGGGGTGCACGCTGCCGTAAAGTCAACCATCGTCGCACACGGGAGGCAGCGCGCTCGACTTGACTGTTCCACCAACTACTACTGTAGTAGTCTTGCTGCAGTTTTAGTCTGATGTATACCCCAACATTATCATACGAGTATCAGGGCCCAAAACGGGACAGTCCTACAGGCCAGAGAAGAAATCTGTTTTTCGCGGTACTCAGTTGCCGGTGCTTTTAATATTTTGGCTTGGCTCGGTTCAAGCTGGTGTTGCTGTGGATACTTAATCGTTCAAGTGTACTCGGCTTGGTTTGATATTGAAAGAAGTTGGTACTGTTCTGTACTGTTCTTGCGGTAGTTTCCTTCGCTCGGTACTTTAGGCTGCGACGTCGACCCATCTTGGCGCGTGCACTGTAGCAAACACATTGCAGCAGCACCAGCAGCAGAAACAGAAACAAAAGCAGCAGCAACAGCAGAAACGAAGCACCACCATGACAGCCACAACAGACTACACCATCTCCACCACCATCACCAAAAAAATCCCGGCATTATCGCAACCACGACAATCACAACAGCAGCAGCAACACCTCCATCCGCAACAGCAACAGCAACAGCAACAGCACCATCACCATCACCACTGCCGCCATCTCCACCCCCACCTCCACCACCCTCCCCACCGCTCTCACCACCGCCATCGCCAACAACACCTACCCCCAATCACCACGGTCGCCCCCCCCCCCCCCCCCCTCACCTGGTCACGTCCGTCAGTCCTCCGGCCACCCGGCCGAGCACATCCATGGCCATCAAGCAGTACTGCTGGTCCCTCGTACCCCCCCCCGCCCCTTTCTGCCCCCTCAAGTCGTTCACCAGCGCGCCACACCTGTGCTCCCCACCAAGCAGCAAGCAAGCAACAACGATTGGTTCGGTTCGGATGAGACTAGCTTCGGTTGGGAAAAAAATTGGGGATGAACTTGGTTTCGGGGTCGGGATGAAAACTGGGACGAGATTGGGTTGGGTTGGGGTCGAGTCGCCATCGTGTTGAGTGAGGTTGGAAACACATCGGGTCGAGAATGGGTCGAGGCTGGGTTGGGTTGAGTTGGGCACAAGGCTGAAAGCTGCACACGTCGGACAGGCGAGATCAACGTGCAGCCCTCCACGTGAGTCACGTTCACCGGGTCTGCATCATCTACATCATCTGCACTAGACTGGAGTAGTTTCTTGATAGCCTGCACCAGGCACTGGTACATGTTCCCGGCCGTAGGGGTCTATCTACAGCATGCGGTGATGTCACCATGCGCGCGCCCGGGGGGTGTGAGCACATTTGCACCCGCATCTGGGTAAGACCTGTGTCAAAAACAGCAAGCTTCCACACGATGGTCTGCAGGATAACGCCTGAATCTACACATACAGTACGCGACAGCAGCTGAAAAAAAAAAAACATGTTTCCGCATTCGAGGCTTGCGGCTTACTACGATGTCAACGTCGAGCCCAAGCAGGCTCTTAAAAAGGCTGTTGCATACCAGGTAGGCTCTGGAGCAGCGTCCCTCGCTCATCACAAATGCTCACGTACTGCAGATGTAAAAATTCTTAAAATTTATTGAAAAGAAAAAAGAAAAAACTGCCTGAAATTCTTAAAATCCCACATTTTCAACGCAAGTCGCCGACCGTATGTCTCAACACGCCAAACTGTACGATTTACTGCAGGTCAGGCAGATCGTGATCCCTTCCCGACATGTGGAACGCCGCCGTGCTCACAGGGCGTGCAGGAGAAGCTCCGCCGCCGGCCACTCCGGCAACAGGATCGACGCGAGGAGATCGTCCACCATGTTGGCCAGGAGAGGCTGGAAGTTAGCGCTGTCTTCCTTGGCGCAGCACCTACCACGTATCACAGCAGTACGGCACCGTACAGAGAAACGTGCAGTACAGTAGTCACGTCGTCAGACATAAGGAGGCGTGCAGTACTGCAGAAGGGTAAAGGGGCAAGGGGGTTAGTGAGGGGCCGGGGGGGGGGGGGGGGGGGGGGGGGGGGGGGGGGGGTCCTCGATATCATCCAAGGCCGTAGCCGTATGGCCATAGACCCTCGCATCTCTACAATGCCGAGACGGAGCACGTCGGGTCTACACCGACCAGGCAGACATTGCTTTCTTGCACCTTAGCGCGAAGAGGCGTGAGGTATTCGGCGTGTCGCATGAAGGGCGAGCCGCATCCTCTGCTAAGAACCGCTCGTGAGGCGGGTTTTCTTGCATATGGATGTCAGCGTCGAAACAATTGATTTGGTTTTCCGGTGTGGCCGCCCTCAAAGACGGGACGGGGGGGGGAAAGAGATGGCGAAAAAAAAAAGGAGAAGGGAGGGACCAAAGGGAATGTACACAAAGAGAGAGAGGGGGGAGGTGGGGAAGGGGTTCGAAGAGAGAAGCAGGGGGAGGAGAGAAGGGAGGCCCAAAGCGCAACAAAAAATGTACCTGGTGTACCTGGTGTACATGTATACTAGAGTTATGCTCGTGAATTTTTCGCCTGTTCTCGATCATACCTCTTCGTATGCGCCGTCCGTTTGAGCGAAGCCCAAACGTTTTTCCTAGCAGGGGAAGGCCGCCCGAACACGATACTTTCGTGTACATACGCAGAGAAGCCGAGGCGCACAATTGAGATAATAATATCCCGGGATTTGCGCACAACAATCCCCGGTACACCGTGTTATGGCTAATGCCCAAGGAGGCAAGTTATATTAGCCATGAAGCGGTACACCAGTGGTCTTATTTGGCATATCACGGTACAGCAGTGGGTGCCTTGGCCAACGAGTGCTGCCGAAATAAGGTATATTTCCTGTGGCGGATTTTGCGGATATTCCTTACACTTCTGACGGCAAAAGGGGTGAACAACACCCCGGCATACCGTTTCAACCCTAACATAATGCCCACGAAAGCAAGGCAAGTAAAACCCGCGGCACGCGCAATCGAAGCATCACACAGCTTGCAAAGACAAGTTTTTTTCGACCAAAATCCCCGATTTTACAACTTTTGTTGTCCAATTCTATAAATATATACATATAATACCTCGCAAGAAACCGCGTCACGAAATACGTGCAAGCGTTCCGCGCCGGGTTCAGCCCGCTCTGCGCCTGCTTCTGCTTCTTCTTCTTCAGCTGCTGCTGCTGCTGTTGCTGCTGCTGCTGCTGCTGCTGCTGCTGCTGCTGCTGCTTCTTTCTCTTCATCTTATCCTTGTCACCGTTCGACACGCTCGCCAATACGCCCTGTCCCCGACCCTCACCCCCGCCCCCTGGTCCCTCGCCGGGCGAGAGGGCACCGCCGCCGAGCGCGGGAGGGGAGGTGACGCAGGACTGCACCATGAGCATCACCAGGGCAGTAGCGTTCTGGATATAACCGTCCGTGCCACCTTTCACGGGATGCCATCGGGGCAGAGGGGAGTTGGAGGATAGAGGCGGGGGTTGAGGGCAGGGAGTTGGGGATGGGGGTTGGCAGTGAGGTGGCGTCGAGAATGAGGGAAGGGGTAGATGGGGATGGGGGTGAAGGCGGGGGTCGGGGGACGGGAGGACGGTGGGGTTGGGGTGATCGAGATGGAGTGGGGGCGGCGGCGGAGGGGGGGGGGGTAGGATCGGGGGGGGGGGGGGGGGGGGGGGGGGGGGGGGGGGGCGTACTCATTTGTTGCTTGCCTTCGTCATTTGACCATTGACCACGCATCCCTTTCCAGACGGAGCACCGTTCCTACTCCTAATAGAGACATCTCCAACAATTGGGCGCTCATTACGTTGTTTCCATATATTACATAGAGCATTTTTTTGCTAATCTTATCTCCTTCCTGTTTGGCCTCCTGTGGCCATCATCTACCTTCTAGGATAGCGATCGTTTTCTCGCTGCTATTCATTGGATCAAAATCCTTCTTCATGTCACATTCGTCTATTTTCCTCATCTCCTCTAACACATCCCGTTCCTCCTCGTATATTTCACGTCCTCCTACTATATGAGTTCTACTCTCTATTGCTTTGCCACACGGGCACGTCTGTGCATCTACCTCCTCCCTCTCCCGGCTACTGGTGTACCTCTTTCGTCTTTCTGGCAGGTCCAGGTCCCCTACACGAAAGGGGGGGTGTACTCGATAGGAGAGGGGTACTGATTATCATGCATGGCCGTAGTCGTATGACCATAGACCCTCGCATCCCTACAGTGCCGGGACGGAGCACGTCGGGTTTTCACCGACCGGACAGACATTTCTTGCACCGAGCGCGAAGAAGCGCCGTGAGGTGTTGGGGCGTGTCGCACGAAGGGTGAGCTGCATCCTACTAAGAACCGCTTTAGAGGCGCATGTTCATGCACATGGATGACAGCATCCATGATCTGATTTAATCTCTGGTGTGGCCACTTCCAGAGATAACAATGGGTTTGTCTACATGTGTAACTGCCTCGTGGGTGGGTGCAGGAAAGGGTGGGGGGATGGGGGTGGGGGTGGGGGTGGGGGTGAGGATGAGGGTGAGGCTACGCGAGAGGAGGCGGGGATAGGGGAGTGGGAGGGCGTCGGTGAGGGCGGGGGAGGGCGGGGTGGGGGAGGTGATTGGGGGGGGGGGGGTTGGGGTTGGGGTCAGGGAGTTGGTTTAGGTGGGGGGTGACATACGTAGGAGCGCGCGAGGGGGGGGGGGGGGAGGGGCTGATTGGTTGGTTGGTGCGGCCCCGTTTGCATACATACACCGATCGCACCGTCCAAAAAAACTTCCTGGAGTCCCCGACGAAATAAAAGCGGCGCCACCATGGCATCATACGGGTGATACATACGTTTCCTCTGACGGTCGCTGTGAGTGCCACGTACACTACAGCAGTATGATACAGTATCCTTTTGGCCGTTGGAACCCTCTCTTACCGTTGGATCCCCGTTTTACCGTTGTATCCCTCTTTGGACCATTGGCTCTCCCTCTTACCGTTGGATCCTCCGATGCCCTCGGGGACGTGGCGGAGGCGGAAGGTCCTGAGCTGCCTACGCCCCGTCGGCATCTTAAGCAGCATGCCGAACAGGTCTTCGATCATCAGGGTGCGAAAACTCGCGTACCTGGAAGGCGGGAGGAGGGAGGGGGCGTGATCATGTCATACATGGGCGTAGCCGTATGACCATGGGCTCTCGCCTCCTCCAATGCTGAGGCGGAGAACGTCGGGCTTTCACCGACCAGGCAGGCGTTGTTTGCACCAGGCGAGGAGCGCCGTGGGATGTTCGGTGAGTCGCACGAAGGGCGAGCTGCATCCTACTAAGAACCGCTCGCGGGGCGGACTTATCTTGCACGTGGATGGATGGTAGCGTCGAATTAGAAGGGGGGAAGGATTTTCCTCGGCAATCGTATCCGTGAGCGGAGGATAGGCGGTGGAGGGGAGGGGGGGGGGGGGGGGGGGTGCAATAGACAACACCAAAAACACTATCCAATCACTTTACACTTCATATACACGCAAAAAACAACAACCACAAAGCAAACAAGACAAAAGACCGATTTACACTCACCACAACATAATTCCCCCTGCCCCCCCCTCCCCCCCCCCTCCACCTCCCCACTCCTTCCTCCCCCGCCCCCATTTCCCCTCCGCCATAAACAAAACCCCACCTGCGCGAGACCGTCTGGAAAACCCCCAGTGCCCCGTGATGCAGGGGCTGGAGCCTGGACGTCCCCTCCCCCCGTTTGTCTGACGACGCCTCCAACAGGAGGCAGGACTTGCACGCGTTGCACAGCTGCAGCAGCACGTTGTCCTGCAGCCTCACCTGCTCGAAAAAAAATCGTCGCAACAGATAAGAAACGTTTCCAACAAAGCAAAGTTTACCGTTTTGGTATATGTACGTAGCGAGTCTGTCTCAGGAGAACCAATTTCTAAGAAAAGCAACGACAATCCTTGACCCTTTTATTACGGGGGACCATAGTTAACAGGACCAAATATTGTTAGTAAAAATAGGTAAATATATAGGTTTTTATGTATTCCATAGGTCCTATTAACTATGGACCCCCCCGTAATAGTATATATACTGCAGTCCTTGTTTGGGGACAAAACCAGTCAAATTTCAAGTAATTAGTCCCAAAACGGGACTGCGATTCTAAAGGGGTTTATTTACCCTGTCACAGGGCCAAAACCTGCAGTCCCGTTTCGAGGACGTACACTACCACTCAACTTACACCAAGTACTTTGTCCCAAAAATCGGGACTGACTACAGTTTTGCCCTACTTACGGGGGACCATAGTAAATGGGACCAAATTTTGTTAGTAAAAACAGGGAAATATTATTTAGGTTTTTTGTGTGTACCGTAGGTAGGTGTTATTTACTATGGACCCCCGTAATAGGTGGGTTGACGCTACACGCTGCAAGCGTTAGGGCGATTTTTCACTAATGGCTGTACGTACGAGTCTACTGCAGCAGTCTATTTTCAAGCACCGTGGGTGCCCCCCCCCCCCTTTCAGGGCCTCATCGATGAGGAAAATAGTAAATGAGGGGCCTTTCTAATTTATGCGCACCACGATGAGGGAACTAACCTGGTACTGTACCCGGTATTACGGGGGACCATAGTAAATAGGACCAATTGGTGTCGGTAAAAATAGGAAAATATGTAGGTTTTTGTGCGTACCGCAGGTCCTATTTACTGTGGTCCCCCGTAATAGTAAACAAGCGACCGCAAATGCATGCGCACCATTTCGGTCCGCTACTGACTATCACTCTGTCACCTAAATACAAGCGCCGTATTGACTAAACATAAGGGTCGTATAGATTAAATAGTAGTATACCAAAATTCCTTGCGTTTAGATCTAGAGACAGTTCTGTCCCAAAATACAAGGGACGTATTGATTGAATATTAGCATACAAAAGGCCCTTATAACTAGGGACAGGCTCTTATCACCAAACATAAGGACCGTTTTTGATTGAACAAAGTATTGTTATAAATAGTATACAAAAAGTGCTTTGCTTTCATTTACGGACAGAGCGGTATGTGGCTAGCCCACAGGGGCCATGTACTAACTCGTTCGTACAATACACACCTTGTACAAGGGGACCCCCTGTGTACAGGAAGAAAAACAATGAACAAAAAAAAAAAAAAAAAAAAAAAAAAAAACCCAAGCTGCTGCTGTGACATCGAAAATTGAAAATGTACTCAAAACTCATCCTTGCCATTTTCGGTGTCAAAATTCGATCGCGCGCTCTATACATACTACGGGGTGTCTTGGGTTTGTTTTTTAGACTACTAACATTACGGGGGACCATAGTAAAAGTAGGACCAAATATTGTTGGATAAAAATAAGTAAATATATAGTTTTTTATGTATACCGTAGGTCCTATTAACTATGGACCCCCGTCATATTACATTACGGGGGTCCACAGTTAATAGGACCTACGGTGCACACAAACACCCATATATTTCCATATTTTTACTAACAATATTTGGTCCTATTTACTATGGCCCCCGTAACAGTTGTTCTACGAATTTGTAACAGGTTTGAAAGCAACGAATTCGATACCCACCGAGTAACCGGGTATTGCCACGAAAGGCGACCGCTGTAGCTATACGTAGCCCGTTCGTATAAAATGGACCTTCAATACCGAACGCACTCGGGGCCCTTGACCTCTTTAGCACTGCACCCACGCTTTTGGGGAAAAGCTACTTGGAATTAGTGTGAGATTTGTTATACGGAAGCGGAAGGGTTTCGGAGCGAGCTCCCTACTGCTGTACTTTTTACGTCCCGACCCGTGGTTGCAGTGATAGAAAACGAACGGCTTTCACGCGAAAAAAAATACATGGCGTGTAGCGAGCGGGGGGGGGGGGGGGGGGGAAGGAAGACACTTGTGACAACGGTTTTGTCTAGAAAGTCGCAGAGTGTGAACAGACAAAAAAAAACGCATGCAAGACGATGAGCTAGGAACACAAAGACGAGAGTACAAAAAAAAAAAAAAAACAGAAAAAAAGAAAGGGCAAAAACGATACAAATCTGCAGCCAAGACAGAAACACTACCAGGTACGTACAATACACGCACCCACACGCCATTCATAGCCGAAATTAAATGTGCTAGGTATAAAAAAAGCACCATCCTCGTCAATCCCACCCCCCGCCCCGCCCCTTCCTCCCCTCCCGAAACCCCACCTCTGAAACAAATACCAACACACCCACCCTAGAAACGAGGCAGTCCAGAAGTCCCAACACCTCGTACGCCTTTCCGAGAGTTCCGCCAGAAATAATTTTCTTGGAAATTTCTTTCAGCCGCGCCTCCAAGCGGGCGTCGCCGCCACCACCACCTCCTTTCTTTCCTCCACCACTCTTGCCGTCCCCCTTCCCCCCCGTGCCAACGCCACCACTAACACCACCCTCGCCCCCCCTTTGCTGGGGCTCAAGTTCCTTGCCCTTAGTCTTAGCCTTCGACCCCGCCGGCTTGGAAGGGTCTGCGAGGTGACACGCGGCATGTTTTGGGGGGGGGGGGGGGGGGGGGGGGGCGTACTCATTTGTTGCTCGCCTTAGTCATTTGACCATTGAACACGCAGCCCTTTCGGGACAGAGCACCGTTCCTTTTCCTAATAGAGACCCCTCCGACATTGGGGCGCCCATTACGTTGTTTCCATGTATCACATAGAAACTTTTTGCTAATCTTATCCCGTTCCTGTTAGGCCGCCTGTGGCCACCATCTATCTCCCAGGATAGCGATCGTTTTCTCGCTGCTATCCAGTGTATCAAATTCCTCCGTGTCACATTCGTCTATTTCCCTCGTCTCTTCTGACACATCGGGTTCCTCCTTGTACATTTCACATTCTCCTACTACGGAGGACCATAGTAGATAGGACCAAATATCGTAAGTAAAATTACGTGAATATAAAGGTTTTTGTGTGTACCGTAAGTCCTATTTACTATGGACCTCCGTAATACTACGTATGTGAATTCTGCTCTCTATTGCTTTGCCAAACGGGCACCAAACGACGTAAATCAACACAAACCTTCAAAAATACGTACGGTTTTCTTGATTGGCGATCTGATTGTTCGATGGATTCACCGCCTCACGGTTTGATTGATTGTTTGATCGCTCGATGGTTCCATGGCTTGGTTTTGTGCGGTATGATACCCCAATTGCTTGAGCACTCAACTGGTTCTGCTTTGTTGATTGGTTGGCCGATTGATTGAGCCGCTTGCGTGCATTGCCATGCATTGCATGCGGGAGGGGAGGCGCGATTCCGTACCTGCACACCCTTGCGCTCTTCTCCGTCTTGGTGTTCTCGTGCGCACGCAGAGACCGGCATCCAACCAACACATCCAACATTCCACACGCAGCGAAAAAAAACACACACATTCACACACATCCACAAACCAAACACACATCCACAAACCAAACCTCAAACGGGACTCGTCGCCGACAGCATTACGGCAGTAGCAGCGAGTTCGGCGACACGCTGCCTCGCCCCTCCTTGCCCGCCCCCCCTCCCCTTTCGCCCGCCCCCCCTCCCCCTTCCCCCTCGTCCGAGACAAGAAAAAAAAAACGCAACGTCCATCATACGTAGGGCTGTATCTCCTTGCTAACGTCATTGGCAAACCCACCTCCCGTCGCGATGGAGTTGGCTAGGGTAGGGTCAAGCGCCGGGGCAATGTGCCTCGCGAGATGATGCCTGCCATGAACAACCATCGTGAAAACACAACCATGACAAAAATAGGCGTGTGAGGAGGGGGGGAGGGGGGGGGGGGGGGTTCACTGATGCGTGCCACAACAACCATCGTGAAAAACACAACCATGGCAAAAATAAGAGTTTGAAGAGGGGCGGGCGGGGGGGGGGGGGGGGGTGTACTCGATAGGAGAGATGTACTCGATCTCATGCATGGCCGTAGTCGTATGACCATAGACCCTCGCATCCCTACAATGCCGGGACGGAGGATGTCGGGTTTTCACCGACCAGGCAGACATTGCTTGCACCAAGCCGGGGGGGGGGGGGGGGGGGGGGGGGTACTCAGCTGTTGCTTGTTTTGTCATTTGACCATTGACTATGCATCCTTTTCGAGACGGAGGGTACTCATGTTATGCATGACCACAGCCGTACGACCATGAGAACCCTTGCATCCAATGCTGGGACAGGGAACGTCGGGTCTTCACCAACCGGGAAGGCATTGCTTGCACCAAGGGCGAAGCGAAACGCGAGGCGTTCGGCGAGTCGCATGAAGGGTGAGCTGCATCCCTACTAAGAACCGCTTGTGAGGCGGATTTGTTTGCATGTGGATGACAGCGTCGAATGAGGGGGGGGGGGGGGGGGGGGGGGGGCATTGACGCATGCCACAACAATCATCGTGACAGGAGGCGTTTGAGAAGGGGGGGAGAGGGGTCATTTATGACCGCCACAGCGACCATCATGAAACACAACCATGGTGACAGGCGGCGTTGAGAACCGGGGGGGTGTGGGGGGGGGGGGGGGGGGGGGGGATCCATGCCTGCCACATGAATCACCGTAAAAACACAACTATCATTAAAACAGGCGTTTTGAGAAAGGGGAGAGCGGTTCATCAGGCTGCCACTGAGAGCGAGGGGGGGGCATTATAAGGTATAATCAGAGCTCGGCATTCCGATCCAGCGGAAAACGCGTTTCAGGATGGAAGGAAGGGAGGGGCATCAGTCAACCTGAAAGGCTTGGCCTCAACGGAGAGCGCTGGAAGGACGGAGCTGAGGTATAATCGGAGCTCGGTATCTCGACGATGCGGGACGGGACAGGGGCGTGGGGGGGTGTACTCAACGCGGTGCATAGCCGTAGTGACATGAGTATACCCCCGCCCGCCGGGGGGGTTCTCATTGTTATGCATGGCCGTAGCTGTATCACCGTAGACCCTTGCACCTCTAAAACGCCGGGACGAGCGGGGGTCGGGGGGCGGAGAAACACCAGACACCACCACCAATATCGCTATCACGACTACGAAAAAAGTCATCAATATCACCCATATAACTATTAATAACAACACCGACAATACCAACTCATCAACATCAACACCTCGTGGCACCAATAACATCAGTAACACCTATTCTACCCTATATCCTATCCCAAACCATCCCACCCCACCCCATCCTATCCCACCCCATCCTATCCCATCCCACCCCATCCCATCCCATCCCATCTCATCCCACCCCCCATTCCATCTCAACCCATCCCATTCCCATCCCATTCCATCCCATCCCATCCCATCCCATCCCATCTCATCCCATCCCATCCGATTCGATCAGATTCCATCCCATCCCATCCCATCCCATCCAATCCCATCCCATCCGATTCGATCCCACCCAATCCCATCCCATCCCACCCCCCCATCCCATCCCATCCCCCATCCCATCCCACCCCATCTCTTCCCATCCCCATCTCCATCCCATTCAACCCACTTGAACAGGCCGAGGCAAGAGTCGATGAGTTCGTCCGAGCACAGCCTGCGGTCCAATCCCGGACACGTGGCGATCATGAGACACACCAGAGACGCCTCCAGCGAGGTTTCCACGGCCGCGATGGCCTCCGGACCCTCCTGGTGCAACCACAAAAAAAAAACGAAAAAAGTGACACGAAAAACGCGGCCATGGGGGGAGGGAGGGTACGGGCACGGGGTGGGGGGGGGGGGGGGGGGGGGGGGGGGGGGGGGGAGCTGTGTAGACCTTTGCTCAACACCTCCAAAAAAAAAAGTTTGAAGTATGAAATATACAGTACCAGGCACTCAACGTTAAAGCCTATAACCTGAACACCTCACCCCATACGTCGCCACGATGGCCTCGGAAAATTCTCGGAAAATGAGGATGTAATGAGGAGTTAGTTGGCCGAAGCCGGGCCAGGCCGTAAACACTACTGGAAAAAACCTACAGATAACAGACGTAGTTGATTTTCGACTCGTTCACATGTCAGACAGACTAACTATTCCTACTTGTCCGTCTAGATCTTTCAAGGCCCACCAGAGAGACCCCTGATCTTGCGGGATGGATCTACCTCAGCGCTCGCCGGGCAGAATCCGTACAATCTGCTTGATAAAAAAGGGCGTGTTGTTTTCCTGCGTTCAAAAAAATTAATGTACAACTGGAAATAACCTTCAGTCATACCAGCTGGCTCCTAAGCCGGCGACGTGTGCTACATTTCTATCACACCATCCTATGATCCCCCCCCCCCTCGTTGACCAACAGTACATACATACAGTATGTACAAGCCTGTACCGTGTTTTCAATCGACCCACTCAACGTTCAACACCAGAGAAAGCAGTGGAACATAAAACGATCGTTGATTGAGGTGGTCTAAAACAGCTTTGGTCAGGGAACGGAAAACGCGCGGCGAAGCCAAGCTGTGCTCGGACCATACACCCTTAGAGCGGGTTGGGTCAGGGTTAGGTTTTCAAGGTTAGGGCTTTCGTCAGGCTAGGGGTACGGTCAGGGTTAAGGTTGTGTTACGGGGGGCCATAGTAAATAGGACCTACGGTACACACAAAAACCTCTACATTTACCTATTTTTACCAACAATATTTGTTCCTATTTACTACGGTCCCCCGCAATAGTTGGGTTGAGTCGGCGCACCTTTTCTTACTATGTGGAAGCACGAAAATAAAAATATACCTGGTAAATCGAACTACTGTACGTACCAGGAATCAATATTTATTTTCTGTTTTCCACACTTTTTCTTGTTATGTTTCGTGAACCACGCATGCACGCGCCCTGCAAGAAAGAACAGCGGACCAAAACAAACGCCGAAAAAAAAAGCTGACAGTCCCAGTGACGTATATAGTTAAAATAAATTAAATCCCAGAATCCCCAGCTTTTTAGCGCCACTCTAACGTCTAATTCGCTCGAGTTTTTGCAATCCCCTCCCTATAAAACTCCTTTCATCCAACTTCATTTGAAATATGGACCTGTCGCCAATCGACCATCAATTCGATAATTGATCTGATGAAAATAATTCATCCCTGGTACGGTCAACCGGCGCATTTTACGATTTTGTCCCCAATCACTCACCGAATCGAAACCTCATCTGCGTTATTTTGTAAGGCTCGAGCTGTTGGTCGCGTCAATCCTAAGTTGTTCCGTGCGGGACCTACTCGTAGGATCTCGGGCCTACGTACAGTGTGCTATTTTTCATACCGGTACGTGGTGCCTAAGAAACCACACGTACAAGCCGAAAAAGGAATAAAAAAAACAGCACTATTACGGGGGACCATAGTTGATAGGACCTATGGTGCACACAAAAACCTATATATTTCCCTATTTTTACTACAAATACTAGTATTTGGTCCTATTTACTATGGACCCCCCGTAAGAGGCATATAGCTACAACACTTCCCAGGCGAGGCGGCGGGAGAGCGGGTCTAAGCTGTTTCGTGCGGGACCTAGGGCCTTACTACTGTCCATACCGATACGTTGAACCACACGTACAACACGCTAAACAATGTTGAATATCAGGCATAGCTGCAACACCCGACAGGCGAGGCGGCGGGGAGCGCATCGGGGCGCAGCCCCGATCCGCGCCCCGTCTAGCTGGCAAACCCCGTGTGCGTGTCCGTGGATTATCGATTGAATGGAATCACCAGGAAGCGGAGTGGGTCAGTCGGTCGTTCGTCTGTCTGATGTGGAGCAAATCGATCGTCGTGGTTCATGGCCCTTGACAGTCCGAATCCGTCCATGATCTATGATTCCACGATGATCATCCGAACTGAAACGCCAGAGACATACGAACGTACCGAGGCGACACACGCTACACCGCTCGGCGTGATCTCTGACTGGATGGCAACACACTGCCTGCTGTACACGGAGACGACCGAGCAGCAGCACGCAGTGCGACATACTGCACATCTGTAGATCTTGATATTTGACCATTCAACACTCGAATAAAAAGCAGGATGGAGGGGTATAGACTCACATGATAGTGACGGAATATAATACTACTCCTGCACACACTACCCACAGCAGCAGCACTACGATTACAGTACAAGCGTTAGTCTACGATGGATTGGGAATTGCACGCACTACGAGTACCAGCTTATCAACTTTTTCACAGGCGGGGCGGCGGGGAGCGAGTCCGTGCGGAGCCCCGACCCGCGCCTGGCCCATCCGATAAACCCCGTATCGAGTCACAGACGGCCCCACTCCGTGATTATTGATTGGAACCGCTGGGAAGCGGGGTGGATCAGGCAAACTCGAAGAGGTGTCACCGGGACCCGCGTGTAGAGCAACCCCTGTGCGCGCTGTGGTACTGATGTTGTATATACCATGTCAAACATATATATCATGTGAAACAGTTTTCATATTTTAGATATCTGGTATGGTTAGCGACGAACGCACCTGTCCCCAGCGCGCCATCCCGTTCCCGTCGCGGCAAGTGCTGGCCATCGGAAAGACGTCCACAGACATCCCTTGCCGTACCTGAAGAGACAAAACACGGAAAGCACAGACAGACAGACAAAGACAGAGAGACAGACAGGCAGACAGACAGACAGACAGACAGACAAACCGTGTTACTTCGAAAAAAAGCAAGACAGACGCCCTCTACGCCCTCAAGTATCCAATTGAAGAACACAGACGGACACTAGTGTTCAATTGAAAAAACACACACACCATTCAGTGTTCATTCGGAAAAACACAGATATCTACCTGTGTTCAATTGAAAACACCGACCGGCACCAGTGTTCATTGAAAAACACAGACAGCCACCCTCCAGTGCTCAGTAGGAAAAACACAACACACCCTTGTTCAATTGAAAAACATAAAAATTACACCAATCCGTGTTCCATTGAGCGGGATTTCAGAGGGAGCAAAGGGCGGCAGAGGCCAGGACAAGGGGATGGCGAGTGCTGCTGCAACTGCTGCGACAGGGATCCCAGTCCAGGCGTAACTTCACACTACCCCAGAAAAAACAGCCCCAAGCGATCGACGACCATATCGTGACGGTATATCGATAGCCATCTTATTGGGGTTTCTAAAACAGGAAGGCTTTCATTGCATGTATGTCTGACTTCTTGACCTTTCGATCTCAGTCCACTTGCGACTCTCACATTTTCCCCTCAAACAACCCGAAACGCTTGACGGGAGGGGTCATTGGGAGTCTCAACGGGGGGGGGGGGGGGGGGGGGGGTCGTGTGATCTACACGGGATTGTGGTCTACCAACGACGGGAAGAGCCATGAAGGGTTGGCTATATATTGTTCGTCAGAGGCATATGTTGGCTGTCCGTAAAAAAGGTTCTGTCCAAAAAAAACCCGAGAGGGTTTCGAATGAGGGAGAAGAACAAATGCAATATATTCGCCATATTTTCGCTCTCTGTATTGGGCTACTGGTGATGCGCCTCCGGCGGTAAGGCTTATGGCGTCGTGTGTGTGTGTGTAATCCACAGGGTGGAAACGGAAAAAAAGCCTCTTCTCACAGATGGCTTAGCCTAGCTGTGTAACCGGCAGCGGGGATTGTGCGCAGTATCGGTGAACCCTTGCGATCGACGAAGGGTTGGCCCGTCCATTCCATCGGCGAGAGAAAAAAAAACGTTAGTCCAATCCACCTTCGCGCTTCGTCAAACGTCGTGACCAACAAAAAAAAGCGGGTCTAGTCACAGCTACAAACCATATTCGACCCTAAGCTTCCACCCACAAGACCAGCACCAAAACCAACACCAGCACCAACAACAGAACTTCCAACACCACCAACACCACCAGCAACATCAAGAAGAGCACCAACAACCAACATCACCACCACCACCACCACCAAGACCAACAACAGACACAACCCAATACCACCGCCACCACCACTACCACCCCCATCAGCTGTCAACGCCACCACCCCACCCACCCCCACCACCTTACCTGCTCTTCCATGAGCCTCAGGAGCAAGGACACCGCATCCACCTTCGCCGCGGCTACGGCGCCCCCAGCCGCCGCCACCGCCGAGAAAGCGCGCGACACCTCACGGCGGAGAAGCCCGCGAGCCCCGCCCCCGCCGCCAGGTACCTCGCCCGCGACATCCGTGCCGTCGAACTGCTTAGACTTTCTCCGCTGCATGCCGCGCTCTTCGTACGCCTTTCGTAAATCGATCGGTCAGAAAATCGGTCCGGCAGTCGGTCAGTTAATCGGTCATGTAACCGGACGGTTAATCGGCCGGGTGATTCGGTTATATAGTTATAACCCGACGCATGCAACTTACGGTCATAGAGATGCACCTATTTTTTTCCTGAGGCTCCTAACTCGAAGAGCTCCCTACTTTTCCGAAAAACTAATTTTGAGAAAAAAAACGGACGAACTCGACCACGGTCGATCTCATGGTCTGGTTTTTCGTTTTTGTTTTCTCCTCATTCCCATTTATATAACTTCGTCCTGTCTTTTCTGTCTCCCTCCAACCATAGTCGCAACTAAGATCCGGGGTTACATCGCAGGTTCTCCTATCCCCTCCTCACTATGTAAGGTTTGTATCTTCATTTTCATGAAAGGAAGACTCCAGCCATTTCTTCCCACGTCGACTTCTCGTCGAAAGGCACACACCGAAAACGATTGGAAAAAAAAAACGGTGTGGGGTAGTCCCTCAGTTGAGGAGCCGAAACCTTCCACACCCCGGACAGCTCATGAGCTAGCTCATCTGCCGTGTATAGCTCAAGCTTCGAAAACATGTGCAGATGAGCTACCGCCTATAGCTCAAGCCGGGGGAAACATGTGTAGCTCATGTAGCTCCTATAGCTCATCTTGGGGGCTGGTGAGCTAGCTCATGCAGCTCCTATAGCTCAGCCTGGGTAAATGTGTGTAGATGAGCTATCGCGTGTAGCTCAACATTCGAAAACATGTGCAGATGAGCTACCGCCTATAGCTCAAGCGGAGGGAAACATGTGTAGCTCAGGTAGCTCCTATAGCTCATCTCGGGGGCAGATGAGCTAGCTCATGTAGCTCCTATAGCTCAGCCTTGGAAAATATGTGTAGATGAGCTATCTTCTATAGCTCAAGCCTTCAAAACATGTGCAAATGAGCTACCGCCTATAGCTCAAGCCTTCCAAACATGTGCAGATGAGCTACTGTCTATAGCTCAAGCCTTCAAAACATGTGCAGATGAGCTACCGTCTATAGCTCAAGCCTTCAAAACATGTGCAGATGAGCTACCGCCTATAGCTCAAGCCTTCATAACACGTGCAGATGAGCTACCGCCTATAGCTCAAGCAGGGAAAACATGGGCAGCTGAGCTATCGCCTATAGCTCACCCCAGGAGAACGTCATCATAGCTCATGCACACAGCTCATTGTAGCTCTTTCTCGGCCACACATGCGTGTAAGATAAGTAGGTAGAAAAGCCCACCCTCCAGGACAAGTACGTATGTATAGGGATAATATGGGTTGTACAGCTCACTATGCTTCAGCTTACTATGCATATTTAATTTCAACGACGGTACGAGCGACAGCAGTCAAGATTAAGATGATCAGATATTGATGTAATTATTAGCATATATTAACGTACTTGCATTTGACTCTTATATCAAAATAAAATGATCAGGATTATTATGGCTACTGCTATTAATAGTGGTGCGCTGCAACGCCAGCGAAAAACCAATCCGCCAATCCACCCACCCGCCACTCATTAACAAGGCTATAATTAATTACAGTATAATCTGAATCCCGTACATACCGTTCCTTATACACGACTTCCGTGGCTGGAGCCTACCACAAGGTGCAAAAGAAGAGACAGAGAGGAAGGAACAAAAAACCACCTACATTGCCGAAAAATCACACAGACAAAACAGATGAAGTCCATTAACGAAAACAAAACGCAGAAGATCCACCGCTGCCCCCCATTTATCCCCATGGTGTCTACGTCAAGCTTGAGCTTTCTCCTTCGTACTCGTCGAAGACATCCTCGTCCCTTCTCCTCGCCCGCAGAAAGGGCCACCACCTCTGCCGATGGGTTAGTAAGCCTCCGAGGTATGGCCTGAAGCGCCTGCTCAGGTGACAGGGCGGGCACTTCGATGGGAATATAGTCCTGGTTTCCGTTTAGGAACAGCACCACCATCTCCGCGTAGGCCGCGGAGAGGCTGCTCCTTGGGGTCTGGCTCCGAGCAATCTTGCTCGAATAGTACGCCATCGTCGTACACGATAGACCGGGTAGCTGTTTTGCCGGGTATGACACACCGCCTAAACCCGCTTGGTGCTGGTATGTCACGAAGGGCTGTCTCCTTCGCCTCCTGTTGGTGAGCGCAGCGCGAGAAGATGCACAGCACGCGTAAGAGCGCCGACCAAGCGAGGCATCTCGGATACACATCATGTACGTCGTATGATACTGCTGCATTATTTTTTTTTGAAAAATAAAGGACACAACGTCACTGTGAAAGAAGCATAATAAATAAGATCAGCCCACGGTCATCGTTACTGCTGTTTACTCGTGCAAGTTCGGTTTACAAACACAAAAGACCTGCGCGAGCAATGAAACCCCGCACAGCTACGAGTACAGCTCGCTACTTACATGTACATCACCTTGCGCCTACAGTAGTACAGTCCCCTACCCTTCAACCAGGAAATGAGAGGCATATAGATTGGATGATGCAGCTCAAACAGCAGCATCATGGTCTAGGTGGGCAAAATCATACGACCTCAGTAACGCGCACCTTGCTTTCGGATTGAGTTTGATCCTCATCCTTGTCCTCATCCACATGTATGACGTCGTCGGAGGGGTCTACATCCATCGATGGATCCCGTTGCTGCCCGCCGCCAGCCTGGTGTAAGGTCGAAGTGCCTCTGGAGCTTCCACCCCGGGTCGTGGGCATGCTAGGGTGTTGCTGTGTGGTGCGTCGGTGTTGTGTTCTGTTCTGTTCGAGCGCCTCTTGTGGTGTGCACAGGGTGACGGCTGACAGCTGCTGCTGTATATAGCTGTTGTAAAAAAAACGACACTTCAAATCCTGTTGGGTGTCGACCTATCGTCAGTGTTTTCAGAACAAAAGCAGATCCGATCTCATATAATATCACATACTACACTGTACCTGGTATGTACAAAAATACATACGGTTGTTGGTGTTTATATCGTTCTATTCTGCGTACTTGTATTGGTCACTTCTACAGCTCAGGAGCTAGCTCATCTATCCCCTATAGCTCAAGCCTTGAAAACGTGTGCAGATGAGCTATCGCCTATAGCTCAAGCTTTGAAAGTATGTGCAGATGAGCTACCCCCTATAGCTCAAGCTTTGAAAACATATGCGGATGAGCTACCGCCCATAGCTCAAGCATCGAAAACATGTGCAGATGAGCTACCGCCTATAGCTCAAGCTTCGAAAACATGTGCAGATGAGCTACCGCCTATAGCTCAAGCTTCGAAAACATGTGCAGATGAGCTACCGCCTATAGCTCAAGCCGAGGGAAACATGTGTAGCTCATGTAGCTCCTATAGCTCATGTCGGGAGTAGATGAGCTAGCTCATGTAGCTCCTATAGCTCACTCTGGACATATATGAGCAGATGAGCTATCCCCTATAGCTCAAACTTTGAAAACATGTGCAGATGAGCTACCCTCCTATAGCTCAAGCCAGGAAAACATGTGTAGCTCACGTAGCTCACGTAGCTCACCGGTGAGCTAGCTCCTTAAAGAGCTAGCTCGAGCTACCGTGAGCTGATCTGTCCGGGGTGTGAAACCTTCTACCTCTATCGTAGCACGCATGGTTCGTACAGGCAAAATCAGCAAGGCAACTGGCCAGATAATCGGTCAGGTAATTGGCCAGGTAGTCGGCCAGTTAATCGGCTAGTGAAACGGTGAGGTAATCGGTTTGTGAATCGGCCAGTTAATCGGTTAGGTAATCCGTCAGTTGGTTGGATAGTAAATCGGCAAATAATCGGTCCACCAATCGGTTACTTAGTCAGTCAGGTAGTCGGTCAGGTAATCGGGTATTCAATCCGTTAGTTCGTCGGTTGACGTAATCGGCCGGTCAGTCAATCGGTTACTAATCGGTCAGATAGTCGGTCAGGTGATCGGTTATTCAATCGGTTAGTTCGTCGGCCAGGTAATCGGTCGGCCAATCAGTTAATCGGCCAGTCCGTCAGCCATACCGGTTCATCAATCGGACATGTAGTCGGTCAGGTAATCGGTTTATTCAATCTGTTAGTTCGTCGGTCGGGTAATCGGTCCGTTAGTCAGCTAATCGGTCAGTCACTCAGTCACTCGGTCAACCAGCCAGTCGCTTAACCCGTCAAGCAGTCCGGCAATCGGTCAGTCGGAAACTCACCCAATCGAGTCAGTTGTCAGTAATAACCCGATTGGGACCCCGAGATATCAACCAAAACATCGACAATGTCGGTGCTATCGACTGTCCACAAGTAACGTGAGCGCACAGCAGTACGGGTAGGACCATGTTGCGCCCCTGCCGTACGACTCCTTGCATCAACCATTGTAACTCGGACACCAACTATTGTATCATCCCCCAACCACGCAGTGGGGCCGTTGCTGACATCGTCAATTCTTATCGTCAATTTTCCTCGCTGCTTGTTAGTTCATCAGCCAGTCAGTGAGTCAGTCAGTCAGTGAGTCAGTCAGTAGGTCAAAAGCGGTACCCGTCCACATGGTACACGCTCACCATGATGAGCCCGTCCATAAAGTCGTCAAACTTTGACGCCGCGGCCTCCGGGCTCCCCCCACCCCCATCCACGCTTCCCTTCCCCCCCCCCCCCCGATACGGCCACCCTCGACACCGACACTGCGCTTTTCCGCGCTTCTCCTCCTCCTCCTCTCCCCCCCCCCCCGCCGCTGCTGCCAGAATGAGCCTTTTTGTGTTTGCTGCCACCGGTGGCGCCGCCCGAAAAGGAGGTTCACCGTCGAGAGGAAGAAGAAAAAAAGAAAAAAACGAGGAAAAGGAAGGGGTTCCTTAGCAGGAGGCGTTATTGGAGAATGAGGGATGACGTTAGAGGTGCTGGTCGAGCGGATGGAGGGGGAGGGGGGGGGGGGGGGGATGCGACGGCGATTGATTTAGCTGGTGCTGTTGCTGTTGTGGGTATGCTGCTGCTGTTGGCATATATACTGGTACCTGCTTTGCTGCCGCTGTTTTTGTTGCTGCTGCTGCTGCTTGCTGCTGCTGCTGATAGCGTTGAGGCTGCTGCTGCTGCTGCTGTTGCTGCTGCATTCGCTGCAGCTGCAGCTGTTGCTGTCGCTGTTGATATTGCTGCTGAAACTTTTTAGAGAGCAGCGGCCAGACTCCGCTGTACTCCAGGTCTTCTTCGTCGCCGTCCTCGTACACCTAACAACAGAGGCGTTATGTTCAGGGCGGGAGGGGACCCAAGGCACGGAAAAAAAAAAAAACAGAATGGCACAGGAATTTCTTGGTATCTCAAACAAACCAAATTAAAGAGCCTCAAGAATCACACAATAAAACACGAACAAAACACAAAACAAAACTATCAAAAAAATCGTGCCCTAGGTCACATGTGTACTATTAATAAATACGTTACCGGGTTTGTTCCCGTAGGGTTTTAACCCTCTGGTAAACGGGCCTTGGGGGCTACGGGGTATTTCGTATAGAAATAATAGAGGGGGGGGGGGGGGGGGGTTGTGGGGGTCGCAGCAGTGTATTCCGCGTAATACTGAAGGAGTAGTTGGCTCAGAAACCACGACTAACTGTCTTTGTCGCGAAAAGGATTTAGGGGCGCCAGCGGAACCATATACATACATTAAAAAACAGTTACCAGGTACATAGTGTTACTCTTCTTTGGAATCCCACATCGCGTCTATTCTCCTCGAAAAAACATCCGAAGGCTTTTTTCCTGCTCCCGTTCGTGCCTCGGGGAGGGTTGGGGTTGGGGCGGGGGAAACAAACAACAACAAAATCGTGAACGCAAAACACCCACAAAAAACATATAGCCACGAAGAGCCATCGCAGAGAGGTGAACAGAGGGACATACGGAAGTCGAAACATACCCAAACCCTCGCCCCCGCCCCCCTTCCCTCCCCAACCCCGCCTCCGCAGGGATTCCCCACGGTTCCCGTTCAATTATCACTAGAGGGCTGTACAGACCTTGGTCCAGCTTCACAAACGTGGTTGAGATATATCTCTCTTGACGGGAAAATTATCACCGTTTGGACTCTACGGGAACATCAAAGGGGGTTCACATCCCCGGGCAGAGTGGTACATACATGACTTTTTAACCCAAACCCTGCAACCCTAAACCCTAACCCCGATCGCCTGGGAAATTTGTGGGAAAACGAAGATGCAATGAAGGGTAAGTGTGTACTCTACTGTATGTATCGACCATGTTGTCGAAGCTGGGCCAAGTCGTGAGCGCTAATACCAGGTACCTACTACCGTGTCTCACCACGCGGTACAGCACCTCGGCGCCCTTCTGGAGAATGTGGGTAAAGGCTATTCTGCCGCGGTAATATTCTCCCCCAAACTTCTTCCGAATTTTTTGCCCAACCTGCACCCACCCCGGCAAACGTGTAGGTGGCGGCGGCGCGGGCGGGGGGGGGGGGGGGGGGGGGGGGGGAAGAGAGGCGATGGGGGGGGGGGGGGGGGGGGGGGGGGGGGGGGGGGGGGGGGGGGGGGGGGGGGGAAGAAATGGCGGGAAAAGAGAGGCGATATGGGGGGGGGAGAGAGGCGTTATGGGGGGGATGGAAAAGGCGGGATAAGAGGCGTTACGGGGGTACGGGGTCGGGTGGGGTTGGGTTGGGGTGAGGTGGGGTTGCGTGGGGTGGGGTGGGGTGGGGTTGGGTGGTGTGGTGCGGGGTGGTATGGGGTGGGGTAGGGTGGAGTTGGGTGGGGGGGGTGGATGGGGGAGGGGGGCGTGGGGGTGGGGGGGGCAACGACTCGTTCAGAAACTCGCAATCAAGCAAGCAGGAAGGCAGGGGGGAGAACATAACGCTAACCGAACGCATAGGGAGCGGCACAGCTACACACTAGGTACTGATAAGGGAGCGGTTTCACATATTGACAGCGAGAGCCCAGAAGGATGCAATCGGTTTCTGGGTCGGACAAGGCGGTGGCATGGGGAGTCACCGCCGCCGCTCCTGCTCCTGCTGCTACTACTGCTCGCTACTGCTGTTGCTGCTACTGCTGCTGCTACTGCTGTTGATGATGCTGCTTCCGCTTCTGCCGCTACTGCTGCTGTTGCTACCGTTGCTGTTACTGCTGCTACAGCACAAAGCGACCGAAAACGATTTCATGCTACCAACGACAATATTCGTTTTTGAAACATACTAGGGTGGGTACGTTGTGCGCTGCCCAAGGACTGCTCCCTTAAGACTAAAAACACACAAATATGACAAACCAACGCCACTGCCAGACCAAAACAAGGTGTTCCTCACCAAGCCGCGTTTGTCCTCCACGCGGTCCACATCATCCTCCCTCCGCCCCCACCCCTGCCACCATCCCCACCACCATCGTGCGCAATTGCATCGACCACCCCATTGACAGACGCTGCCGCCGCCGCAGCGGCCACCGTCGCCCCAGCTAAGTGTTTGCTTCCTGCGTCCGCCTGCCGCTTCTTCTGTCTGCCCCCAGCGCCTTGCTTCCCACCGTCCGAAGACTTCCGGCCCGCTGACGAGGAACCTGACGCCGGTGCTGAAACTGACGGAGCAGGGATAGACCGTTTGCTGCCGCTGCTGCTCATGCCACCGCTGCTGCTCTTGTTGGTGCCACTGATGCTGCTGCTGCCGCCGCCGGAGGAGGGATCCGTCCTTGCCACCGCCGCCGTCTTCGCCGCAGAAGAACCACCATCAACACCACCACCACCACCACCACCACCACCACCAGTAAAAGCCGGGGCAGAGATGAAGGTAGGCGGCGTTACGAGTTGGGCCGCCATCTCGGTCATCAGCGACGACGAGAACGACGGCGGCGGCGGCGGATATCGCAACCCCTGGGGCGGGGGGTGGGGCGGCGAGGAGAAAGGGGCGGCGGCGGCGGCGACGGCGGCGGCGGGGGAGGGAGCATGGAGGGGAACGACGAGGTCCCGCACCTCATCTTCTGGGATGTCTTCCGAGTCACCGTCGGTGTATTCCTTGGAGGCGTACGGCGGCGGGGGGGACGGGGGGGGTCAGACTGGAGGCGTTCTGTTGAAGCTGATTGAGCGACGAGTTCCAGGAGCTTCAGATGAGCACACTACAAGCGTTTTCAAATAATGGCATTATTGTCAATAGTGCTACTGGTGCTGCTACGGGGGGGGGGGGGGTGGGAGGGGTTGGGGGCGGGGAGGGGGGGGGGGGGGGGGGGGGGGTAAGCGCTTAGCTGCGAACAAAACGAAACAAAACGAGACTCCAAACCAAAAGACAGCACACCCAACGATACTTGAGGCGCGCTGATTTCATTCACCCACGACGAAACCCCCGACGCCGAACAAAAACAAATCGAAACAAAAAAGAAAGCGGTCGATTTCAAGCGGGGTGTTCCGGCTTCCCGACAATTTTGTCCTCTCTCCAGAAAAATCCTCACCACGCGAAGCAGGAGAGCCTCCCCGTCCGGCCGGTGCGCGTACGCCACCTTTCCCTCTAGTACGCCGAAGGAGAACTCTTTGCGCACGGTGCGCCCCACCAGCGTTCCCGCCACTTCCAAAACGCCTCCTCCTCCTCCTCCCCCCCCCCCCTCCCTCACCGGCGTCATTTCCACCGTAAAGTACACCGTTGTTGTCGTCGGTGCTTCCGTGAAACCTAGCCATGGCAGACTATTGTAACGTATGTAGCGGGTGCCGAACGGGTATCTATTGCGCCGCTATTGCTTTCGGGGGCCTGCCGATGAGACCGCCCCGTTGTTCGTCTGCTTCAATCCGCCCCCCGCCCCCGAAACAAAAACGCACAAACACAAACGCGAACAGACACACAGCGTGGTCGGTAAAGTGGGCGTGGAAGATGGGACGGTACGGGACAGCCCCGGCCAGGATGGGAGTTCCAATGGCAACCCCTCGTATATTGAATAACTAACGGCATGCACGTTCGGGGCACAAACACGCGAGCACAGCAGCACTCGGAATCAGGGTTCGATCATTGTTTGCTATTAGCGCTATGTTATATATTAACCACACCTTACCTTACCTTGCCTTGCCTAACCTTACATTACCGCACACAAGACAGCACAACAACGCACCAGGCCACACCGCATCATATCGCACCGCGAGCATGGCCCCCGTTCACTTACCCCCTTCCTCTGCCTATCAAACGTGCTGGAATGGAACTCAAACTCTGTGGCGCTCGCTGAATGCTGATTTGTCGCCGTCTCCAATGCAGCAGCAAAAGGTTTGCGCTGCGTTGTGTAGCCCGTCACCTCTGTCACCTCTCCCGGTGTGTATCGGTACCTGCAGGAGGAGCAGCAGGTGTCGTTGGCATCAGAATACCGTGGTAGGAAACAAGAAAAAAACTCCGCAGCAGAGGAGGTGGAAGCGACTATCCACATACTGCGACTTCTTGTATGCGGCGAACTTCCTGCAGTCGGCGACGGTGCAGGACGGTTTGGGTTCCTCCTGGCTGCCCCTCCCCCCCCCCCCCCCCCCCCCCCCCCCCCCCCCCCCCCCCCCCCCCCCCCCCCTCTCTCTCTCTGAGTTTGTAGCAATGCACACGACCCCCACCCAGTCAAACGATCAACAAAAATATGAAAACCGTTTGATTTGAACCGAAGACAGACGGACTTCTGCAACGCTACAACGCTCCACCAAATGACGAACAAATTTGGGTTTTGGTCACTCCAGAACTTACGCATGAAACACACTTGCCTGTGCTGCCTTCGGACGCCACGCGGCTTCAAATCCCAAGCTCCGCGTTTTGCACACGTCGGCGAACGGAAGCTTGCTAGCGCGCTAGCTGCTTCAGCTCCACATTTGTCGAGTCGAGCAAGAGGAGAACTCGGGCCGGCCTTTCCGACTGCGACTCGCTGTAGGTCAAAAATGCAAAATTGCAAAAAAAAGAAAAAGGGCGACACAAAACAAGTCTCACGGAAGGACTTGCCGACTTGCGGAGAGAGACAAATACTGAGCACGGTTTTTTCTGGGGGAAGTAACGATTTCCCGTCGCAGCGCTGCCAATGCGACGAGACCTGTCGGGATGTAGGGTGTCGTCCGAAGCACCCGTGGGAGCATTTTCGCGTTTTGGAAACACCTATAGCGGTTTTTGTACACCTTGGAAAGGCAAACATTTACGGGCCATTTGAAAAATTCAAAATTTTCAAAATCGAAATCGGGACTCGGGGTGGTTTGCCTGTTGCGGGCGGTAGGGACGAGAGACACAAAGCGTACTGCACCCCCGAGAACAAACATCGGCAGATACACGAATACCGCAAGATAACGCTATTTCCAAGGCTCAGAGTTTTCTCCTGGCAACGAAGCTAGTCTCTCTCCTCAGCTCCAGATACAGCCTAGCAGCGGATCAAGAGATCAAGATGTCAGCAGGACTCGATGAGCTTTTGTCCACCCCAACGTCGTTGCTTGTCGATAACGCGGTCGGGCGCGAGCTGGCGTTGACGACGCTTGGGGACCTTCGATCCTCCAAGGCCACGGTGTACGGTGAGGACTGAGAGACGGGCTAGTTGGCAGGAGCTTTTGCTTATGGTGTATGACACGGCTTTGGTTCCTTGGCGGTTTTGGTTGCTTTGGTGGGCACGGCGACAGGCGCCGACGTTGCTTGAGCGGTTGAGACTCATTTAGTTTCACCAGTACTGTTTTTACAGCAGTACCTGCTGGTACTTATATATTTTCGGCCATAGTGCTGCCAGGACTCGCTGTGTGTGGTGCCTGCACGAAACACAACAAGCGGAGCGAAACACAAGCGAAGGGCGGTACGTAACGAAGCTAAAAAGCAGAGCGAGAGGACAGCGCTGTAGACCCGAGCAGGCTTTCTTTCCGGTGAAAAAAGAGAGCGGAAGTTGGGGTTTTTTTGGCGGAAAAAATTATACCAGGTACGTGTTTTTTCGCGAATTAGCCGTTACGAGGGTTGCCAATTTGGCGGTGTGTACGACTACGAGGGACCATAGTAAATAGGACCAAATATTGTTAGTAAAAATACGTAATATATATAGGTTTTGTATGTACCATAGGTCCTGTTTACTATGCCCCCCCGTAATATTTACACTGCTGTGTACGATGATGTTTCAAAATTTATACGAGTAGTGATCGGACTTTCAACTATTAATAACAGCTAAGCTCCCTTACAGCAGTGAGAGAAGAACGATTTTTTTTTTTTTTTTTGCTTGGCACGGAAAATGTACAGCTGTCTTAAGAGCTTAAGAGCGGATTCGCTCGTTCTTGCCCTCGTCCTTCGAGTGTGCTCTTATCCCGAGAAAAGAACAAATCGCTCTCGAACGGGGATACGAGCGGTGCGAAGATAAGAGCGGTATTTCTGGCCTATTCTGAGGGGCTCTTGAGTAGGGCGCCCCACTGCTGTGTCGCAATCATCATCATCGTCATGATCGTCAATCATTGTCACGTTTATCATCATCGTCCCCAGGCAGCAGGACAAAGTAGCAACTCAACTCGCGCGCGCTTCGAACATGGTGTTCCTCAAAGCCGGCTAGACAGCTGTACTAATAGCAGAGCCTACGGCTGTAAGGGTACAACTATTAATACTGTATATACCAGTACTTGTATAGTACTCTTAATATAGCTCTCTTGATACACAGTAGATCCTACTGGGACGTACCAGGTCCTACTGGTCTACTGGTAACAGCAGTAGTGTTAATAGTAGTGGTACCAGTATTAATAGTGGACTAAACTCGTACAGCAATTAATGTTGTGATATGCTGCTGTAGTAGAGAATGCCGACGCTGTTAGGTTGGCGTTGGGTCCGTCGCGCCCGGAGTCGGCGCGTCGCATTCCAGGGCACCACACAGCTCCGCCGTATCCCACCGGGGGCATGCCATGAACGGACGGTGTTGATGTATCGAGTTCCGACCATCGGGTACGTGTTCGCGTTTGTACTGAAACTGTACAGTAGCTGCTGTCGTCGAACTTTACAGCCCTGCTGCTGCTTCTGCTGTGTCTGGAGGTCTGCTTGCCTTGCGACACGATTGGAGCAACCAATGGTCACGGCATTGCTGTAGTAGTCTACCAGTTATGTATGCATCAACAACCGCAACAGCAACAGCAGCAAACTTGAACCATCGTAAAGGTGTTGTTTACTGCTCTTCGGCGAATTCGTCTGTTCCACGAGATGTACTCACGCCGAAGGAACGCACACTGGCAGTCACCTCCACCCTCACGCCCCTCCCGCCACCCCCCATCCCCACCCCTACCCTCACCCCACCCCCTTCCCCACCCCCACTTACACCCCCCTACCCCCCCCCCCCCCACCTCCACCTCCACCCCTACCCTCGCCCCACCGCCACCGCCCCCGCACCCCCTCGCCTGACCCCCCCCCCCCCCCCCCCCCCCCGTCATCCCCCCCCGCTCCCCATCCACACCTCCGCCCATCCTACGGAGCGAAGACTTCTGGACGACTCGATGCACTAACTGCCCCGCCGCACTGGACAGCCTGGACGCCATAGCGCGACAGCGACCCTCGGTGACGTTTGTTGGTGTCAACATCGACGACGCTGCAGCAGCCAAAGACCTTGTTTCGAAGGCTGCCTCGCAGGGCAGGTGGACTAGGTGAGGAGGGGCGAGAGGCGGGGAGAAGGGGGGGGGGTGCAGTACGCGACAGACGAAATATGGTGCCTTTTGGATATGCGCTCGATATTGAGGAGCGGGGAGGGGGGTGCTCCCACCGCCCACCCGCCTCCTTTTGTCCCGTGCTCGGTCCTCTTCCGACGACTTTTCACAACTGCCGTTCCGATATCACGTCGGTGTTCCGTCGGTATCCTGCCGGTAGCGCATTGGACTCCAGTCAGTATCCTGTCGTTATCCTGTCGGTATTCTGTCTTGATATCTTGCCGCCCCACCCGCCTCCCGTGCTTGGCCCTTTCCTACCAGCCTTTTCGGTATCATGTCGGTGTCCGGTGGGTGTCCTGTCGACATCCTGTCGGTATACTGTCGGTATCGCATCGGTCTACGGTTAGTATCCTGTCGGTATCGCATCGGTCTCCAGTCAGTATCCTGTCGGCATCCCTGCCAGTATCCTGTCGGTATACTGTCGGTATCGCATCGGTCTCCGGTTAGTATCCTGTTAGTATCCTGTCAGGATCCTGTCGGTATCGCATCGGTATCGCATCGGTCTCCAGTCAGTATCCTGTCGATGGCCTGTCGGCATATCCTGTCGGTATCGCGTTAAGGGGCATCCTGTCTTGACCTCTTGGCATCCCACCCGCCTCCCGGTGCTCGGTCCTCCTTTCGACGCCTTTCCATAACCGCCATTTCTTTGTCTCGCGTCATCCTCCACGGCTACATTACATATTTCAAACGTGCACCACCCCCGACACCGCGCTCTTGCCCAGACATGAACCCATTGGAAACCCCTATGCATTGTTGTCTGCGTCCGCCCGGCTAACCCAGCTTAACTCACGCTCACATCAGCGAGGACGACAAGGAAAAAGCGAAGGACATTCTGGGCATGAGGACGGTGCCTTTTTACGTCGTGGTGGACCAGGTGTGAACAGGAGAAAATATAACAGACACGAGATACTACAGGGGGGGCTAATGTTGTAATCAGACTCCACGATGGGCCCAAAAACCATGTATCCCCTAAAATTTACACAACATATTTGGTCCTGATTACTACTGCACGTTCCCCCGTATCAGAGGCGTTTTTTCATCAAGAGATTTGTCTCGCAGAGAAGGTTTTCCTCGTGAAACGGCGTTTCCTCCTGAAGAGGTGTGCCTCGCCTGAAGAGGTGTTCCTAGTGAAGAGATTTTTTTTTCGCGAAGAGGGCGTTTATCAACATATAAATCTGGTAGATGAGTTTCTTGTAGTCGAAGGGTCTTTTTCATGGTGGCAGTTATTTTCACAGAGATGCTCATCTCGAACAGCCGTTTGTAACATTGAGGCATTCCTCATAAAGAGGCGTTTCAAGAGGCGTTTCTCATTGTAAAAACGCGTTTTTCTCTCTAAAAGTGGTTTCTCACAGCAGGGCATTCTCTTTCGGTGACGCTTCTCAAGAAAAATGGTTTCTCAGAATGAGGCGTTTATGACGGAGAAGCATTTCATACCAAGGAGGCGACTACCACAGATACGTTTTGGGGCAACAGGCGTTTATCACATTTAGGCGTTTCTCTCAAGGAGTACGTTTTTTTGGAGAACCGTATCTCACGAAGAGGAATTCACCTCAAACAGAGAAATAGGCGTTCCTCATACAGAGGCGTTTCTCGCGAAGAGGCGTTTCTCTCAGAGGGGCATTTTTCTCAAAGAGGCGTTTCTCCCCGGCCATACACGCACACATTTCGCATGTGAAAGGTTGGCGTTCTCGTCGAGAAGGTCGCCGCTAAGGGGAAGCAGCCGTAGGGGAACGCCTTTCTCCGCGTTCCTTTTTTATCTCGCACGAGTGCGCACGACTCTTCAGTGCGATCGATGATACGGCCGCGCTTCCATCGTCATTATATCCCGCTCTGGACGCCTTCTACGATAGCTGTAGCACATTTCCGCTAAAATGTTTTCTGAATGACGGGGCTCCTTAGCCCAAAATCGTCGGATTGCCAATCTTGTTTCGAAAAATGACGTACCTGGTAATTGTATACTTGGGCCGTGGGAGTATTCATCGGGATGCAATTTGATTTTTTTCGAAAGTCAGTTTTCGGGTGAGGTGTGGAGCTCCTCAAGTGAGGAGCCTCATAAAATTCAGGGGTGAACCTCAATTGTAAAACGCCTCTCTGGACCGAAATTTAAGGACCGTTCGTCCTTTAATATTATATCGAAACGTTCCTTGTATTTCGGGACCGAAATGTGGTACCTGGAACCGAGCACAGCAGTGGTAGATGTACGTGAAGATATTCATGTACCGTGATGCCTGTCGTGGTATGAATACTGCTGCTGCTGTTGCTGCTGCTGTTGCTGCTGCCGTTAGTTGGTAGTAAAACAATACACCGGGTACTTGGTATACCAAATATACGTGAATGCTTCAAATCTAAATAACGCCGTGAAGTGTTCTGTTTACGCGGCATATGTAATGCCCCCTGCTGCTGCTGCTGCTGCTGCTGCTGCTGCTGCTGCTGCTGCTGCTGCTGCTGCTGTCGTCCTTGATCGTTACGCTGTACCAAGTTTACATCAATAGTCCTTATACATGCATCATGATCCGTTGCGCTGCTGCTTCTGCTGCCTCTGCCCGCGCTTCACCCCACTTCGCTTCACCTCCGCCTCGTTGATCAGGACGGGCGCGTGCTTCGCCACGGGAACGCCAAAGCCCTGCCTCTGCCGTCGGTCGAGTCCCTCGACGCCGTCCTGCTCCAGACAGCCCCCGTCGACGACAAACCCAACGAGAATGACCCCGCTGCCGCCAACGCCTCCGCTGTCCCTGCTGCTACTATTCCGGCGCGCGGTATGGACTGCGAGGGCGGTGTGTGCACGCTCGTGCGCAAGAAGGTGGTTTCGACCCCGGAGCAAGCGCTATCGGGTACGCCGGAGGTGGGGGAGGGGGCGGTGAGAGAAGCGGCGGCGGCGGCGGTGGCTGCATCCGGCCCCACCCCACCTGCTGCCCCGGTGCGCGGTATGGACTGCGAGGGCGGCGTGTGCAAGCTCGTGCGCAAAAAGAAGGCTCCGGCTCCGGAGCAACCGCCCTCCACCGGCACTCCGGAGGCGGAGGCGACCGTGGCGGTGGCGGCGGCAGCTGATCCCTCCTCATCTCCGGCGCCGGCGCGCACTATGGACTGTGAAGGAGGCGTTTGCAAGCTCGTGCGCAAGACCCCGGCCGCTTTAGCTGCCGCTGCCCCGGGCTCGTCGGAAGCGGAGAAGGAGGAGGGGCCGCTGGTCGTCGGTGGGGATATGCCGTCTCTCAGGGTAAAGCAAAAGTTCGACTGTGATGAGAGTACCCCTTCCGCATCGCCCATCCGTCTTGCTTGATCCGCTTGCGAGTAAATAGCTCCGCACCATAGAGCAGAGCAGGGGCACAGGCGTGTGTAAAGTACAAACCAGGTACGTCTACGTGGTACAGCAGTAGTGGTGGTGCCCGCGCTGTCCTCCCTTCCCACCCCCCCTCCCGCCGGCCCTCGGTGCTCCGTCTCGAAAGAGATGTGTGGTCAATGGTCAAGTGACGAAGACAAACAGCAAACGATTGCACCCCCCCCCCCCGCACCCACCTTCCGGCCCTGATCACGTCCTTGATTTAGTTGCGACTAAACATCGACCAGAGCAGAAGGAATGCAGAAGCGTGTGTGAAATATATACATGTACAGGGGTGCCCCTTGTCTCCCTCCCCCTGCCCCCCGCCTCGCCGCCCTCCCTCCTTGATACACCTGCGACTAAGACATACCCGCAGAGCAGACAGAGGCAAGTACTACGTAGCGTGTGTGAAATTTACCCTGATCTGCGGCGGTTCACCCCCCAGCCCCCCCTCCCTTCCGTCAATGAAAGAACGCCGCCGCACCGACTTTTTTGGGGACAATTCGCCTGGATTAAAAGTCGCTTTCTTTCTTGCGGTATCGCAGTCACAGAGTAGTACCACTCAGGACGAAAATGTAGAGACCGATTGGTCTTCATAGTAGTGTCTAAACGTACCTTATATTTCCGTCCAGGGTGTTATATACGTAAAAAGGTTGGTAGGCGGACGGACTGCCTGGGGTGGGCGGTGGAGGGGGGAGTGTACTCATTATCGTGCATGGCCGTAGTCATATGACCATAGACCCTCGCATCCCTACAGTGCCGGGACGGAGCACGTCGGGTTTTCACCAACCAGGCAGACATTGCTTGCACGAAGCGAGAAGCACCGTGAGGTGTTGGGCGAGTCGCATGAAGGGTGAGCTGCATCCTACTATAAATAAGAACCTGTTTATAGGCGGATTTTCTTGCATATGGATGACAGCATCAATGAATTGATTTAATTTCTGGTGTGGCCACTTCCGGAGACAGCAATGGGTTTACTATGTAGCTGCCTCGTGGGTGCCTCACCATATACACACTACGTGATACGATCATCCCCCTTGTGCGGAGTAAAGGTTCTCCCTGCACAAAAATGATCGAACTTGACCGCCAGCCGTGCAACCGCCAAAAAAAAAAACAAAAAAAAAACGGTACGCTGGCTGTCTAGCTCACGCAGTGAGAGGTGTGTTCTACAGTGTCGTCGCCAACCGACGCCAACTCAACCTATATATATACACCAGGTATATAATATATGGGGGGGGGGGGGGGAGCGGAAATCGACCTTGGGAGAAACGGGTGTGAAAAATCGCTTTTCTCAATACTCATCAATTTGTTTTCCCCTCAGAACGTTTTTTTTTTTGTTTGTTTTTCCGCTCACCGAAAGTGGTCGACAGGAGCTTTTCTGGCTCCGCGTGTCTCTCTCCAGCGGGAACGGGGTGACGCCACCACCTCTTGCCCCCCTCTATGTCTACGTAGTAGCGCTGTCGCTAGTGATCGCACCGCTCGATCGCCGCTATGTACGCCGACGCCGCTAAACGCTGGGCGCGCTGGACTAACAGTGACTAGCTTCTATTTTTCTTGCAATCTATATTCGTATACGTCGTATGGCAATCTTACTTTTCCAGGAAAACGTTGCTTCCTGGCTACCCCCCCCCCCCTTCCCTCCCCCCCCGTCCCTTCTCATCAGAGGACCTATCTGCGATGTCTGTCTGCCTGTGTTGACGTAGTGTCGATGACCTTCCCTTCCCCCCCCCCCCCCCCCCCCCCCCCCCCCCCCCCCCCCCCCCCCCCCTCGTATGTTCGTCTCTGTTGGGTTGGAAACCCCTACCCGCGGTGTGCCTTGGTTGTGGCAGGTGGTCCGCCTTGATGACGGGGGTGTGACTACGCTGGGAGAGGTCAGGGCGGGTGGCCCCGCGGTCCTAGGTGCGCCCTTAGCCTTGGTGGTAGTGCGCAGTGGTAATGGGTAGTGGCGGTGGGGCGTGATGGTGGTACGATGGGGGTGGTGGTATTGTTGTGGTGGTGGTAATGATAGCGATGACGGTGGTGGTAGGTTTGGTGGGCGACGATGTTGGTTGTTGGTGCTTTCCGTGATGTTGATGGTGGTGCTGGTGTGGTGGTGGTCGTGATGTTGCTGGTGGTGCTGATGTTGGTTGTTGTCGCCCTTCGAGATGTTGCCAGTGGAGCGGGTAGTGGTGGTCGTGATGTTGCTGCTGTGTTGCATGTGTTAGGTTAGTGTTGGAGTTGTTGCTGGTGGTCGCGGTGTTTTTACCAAGTGTGGTTGTTGTTACGGGGGACCGTAGTAAATAGGACAAAATATTTATTAGTAAAATTGGTTAAATATGTAGGTTTTTGTGTGTATCGTTGGTCCTATTAACTATGGTCCCCCGTAATAGTGTTGATGGTCCTGGTGTTGGTTCTGTTTTTGTCGATGCTGTTCTTTTTTTTTGTTTCGTGTTTTTTTCTCGGGCACTTGGAGAGCCGATCGCACCTGTTGATTGTACTCAGAAACACGACATATAAGATCCATGGTAGATTGGGGAGTTCCATGCTGGAAAGGGATTCTGGCAGTAGGGTATTGGGATATCGGGGTAATGTGTGCCCACCAATGCCACTCGTCAGGTGTAACCCTATACTGCGTATGAGGCGAGTCAACTCGACAGCGAGGATGTAATATAAGAGGACTTCCGTTTCACGTCTGGAGTCAGCCACGCGTTCCCGTGCCAGCTGCGCCTATACCTTTAGAGATCAACCAACAGCACCCGATAGTGCCGTGCGAGCTTCCCTCGCCCGCCCCCCCCCCCCCCCCCCCCCCCCCCCCCCCCCCCCCCCCCCCCCCCCCCCGCCCCGGTCCTTTTTTCTACGCCGCTCCTCCGCCATGAATACGCTCTACTGTGTCTTGCAGTATATTTGATGTTGCGACGATCCCTCGCGGTTGGTTGTTTCTCTCTTGCCTCTTGCCGTTGTTTGTTCATCTTGCATCTTGACTCGCTTTTGTCTCCAAGTCTCTTTGTTTGCCTCGTGTGTTTTCCCTTGTCTCCTGCCTTGTTTATTTCTCTTCGTACCTTGCACTTGTCCATGTATTGCTCGATTCTTGCCCCGCCTTGGTTAGTTTAGTTACCTTGCCTTGCCTTGCCTTGTGTCGCCTGCTGTTACGCCCCCCTACTCTCTTGCCGGCCCCGGCCTCCCCCCCCCCCCCCCCCCCCCCGACCCGCGGCTCGAGCAGATTTCTGGACTACTCGATGCGTCCGCTGTCCCGCTGCCCTAGATGCCCTGGAAGAACTGGCCGCCGCTGCCTCCGGCGCAGCCGGCGCAGAAGGGTCACGCGTCACCTACATATCGGTCAACCTGGACTCCTTCGAAGGGGCGAGGGAGATCGTGGGCCAAGGGTGAGAGCGCGGGGCCGACGCCTGCGGTACAAATTCTACGTAGCTTCTCGTCGTGATAGGTGCCGCGTGCGATTGCCTCTCTTTTATGCCTCATCCTGTTTTGTTTTTGTCGGGCGCGTCACCCGTGTTTTTTTGGGGGGTTTTTAGTGCGAGGTCCGAGCCTTGCGATGACGTCTCTGCATGCCTTTGCAATGTTTCACGCTGCGTATCGTTGTGTTTATGCCTTGTACTTCTTGTATGATGGAAATGCTCTATGCCGAGCCTGTGCGTTTAGACGTTCCATCTCGGTGCTGTCGTGTTTTTCAAGGGGAATTGGTTTTTTTTTTGCCTGGTGTGCAGCCGTTGATCGCTTGCCTTCGCATAACAAGTGTACACCGGTACTCATGCGTGGTATGTATTTCCCTTCGTACTGCTGTTTGTGCCACAACAATTTAATAGTGCCGACGTCGGTGCCGTCTTGTTTTTTTTCACCCTGTCCAGTGTCTGCCCGCATTGGGTGTCGCGCGAGGGTCTCGACTGGTTATTACCTCCCCTGCCACCCCTACCTCTACCCGGGCCCCCGTCTCCCGGCCCCGCATAGTATTCGGCCATTCTTTTGATGTCGAACACCTACCAACTTGTAGTTTTACAAACCAGTCTACTTATGCCCTCCCTCCCTCCTTCCCTCGGCTTGGCAGGAGGTGGCCCTCCATCTCCCACGTATTCGCTGGTCGTGACGAGGACTCGGAGGCGCTCGAGAGTTTCAAGTCGCGCGCGGGAGTGAAGAGCGTTCCGTTCTACGTTGTCGTGGCTGGGGGAGGAGAGGGGGGGGCGGTGAGAGCGAGGGCAAGGCTCGCATTGAGCAGGCGAGTCGAGAGACCCCGTTTTCGGCATCAGCGTGCGAGACGTTTTGCTGCTGCTGCTCCTGCCGCTGTTTTAATGATACAGTTTTATTTTGATTTGCCATCTGATAAATGCGTAGCGATTGTTCCAATATCCCCATTCACGTATAAATGTTAGTTTTGTATTGAGGTTAATGCTTCATATTCACGTTTGCGAGTGTTTAGCTGCAATAATGTCCACATGTTTATACCTGCATGTTTGCAGAAATACCATCTTACAGTAAACATTTTCTCGGCTGCCCCAATGTGGTTCGGCCAACTCCATCGCTAACAACTCCTCCTCACCCCCCCCCCCCCCCCCCTCGCCTCGCGCTTTCTTCCTGTTCAACGCGCGTGTATTGATGTACGTGCAATAGATCGGGGGGCCGAAGGCGGTGAAGCTCGAGAAGATGGGGTCACCGGTGCCAGTAGACGGCAACAAGCCTACTGCTGCTACTGCTGCTGCTGCTGCTTCGACTCCGCAAGCCGTTCCAGAACAGCAAGCCCAGGCACCGAAAGTGTCCGCTTTTACGATGGATGAGGATTTCTGAGGCTAAATGTGCATGAACTCAACCATGGTTGTCGTGTTGCATTGTTCGATGTTGTTTGCGCGCGGCGTTTGTTGTTGTTGTTGTTGCATATTTTGTGTTTCTTCACATCATTTTTTTTTTTCCATGCCTTCACACGTTTTTTTTTTTTGTTTTCGCAGGCATTTCAGTTTGTGTGTTTGTGCCGTGTCGTCTGACGGTCTGTTCTTAAACAGCAGGGCCGTGAGGCGTGGGAGTAGTAGTAGAGGTGGGTGCGGGGAGGGAGGGAGGGAGGGAGGGAGGGGGGCGCAGATTTCGTAAGCCCTTGTCATAATTGGTATTTCCTTGGTCGGTGAAAAATAAAAATAGTGTCAGACCTTGTCTCTGAAGGAAGTTTGAGGAGGAACCAAGGTTAACCTGCCACATTTTGTATCCTCTCGGAGGGGGGAGGGAGGGGAGGGGAGAGGGCGTACTCATTTGTTGCTTGCCTTAGTCATTTGACCGTTGACTGCGCATCCCTTTCGAGACGGAGCAGGGAGGGGGGGTGTACTCATATCATGCATGGCCGTAGTCGTATGACCATAGACCCTCGCGTCCCTACAATGCCGGGACGGAGCGCGTCGGGTTTTCACCGACCAGGCAGACAATGGGGGGGGGGGGGGGGGGGGGGTACTCGTTATCGTGCATGGCCGTAGTCGTATGACCATAGACCCTCGCATCCCTAGAATGCCGGGACGGAGCGCGTCGGGTTTTCACCGACCAGGCAGACATTGGGGGGGGGGGGGGGGGGGGGGGGGGGGGGTACTCATTATCGTGCATGGCCGTAGTCGTATGACCATAGACCCTCGCATCCCTTCTATGCCAGGACGGAGCACGTCGGGTTTTCACCGACCAGGCAGACATTGTTTGCACCAAGCGCGAAGCGCCGTGGGGTGTTGGGTGAGTCGCATGAAGGGTGAGCTGCATCCTACTAAGAACCGCTTTAGAGCCGGATTTTCTCTAGCATACGGATGACAGCATCAATGGATTGATTTAATTTCTGGTGTGGCTACTTCCAGAAGGAGGGGGGGGGGGGGGGGGGGGGGGCATATTTTTCATCCCCTCCTTTGACAGGCTTCGTGCCCTCTTAACTCTAATGGGACCCAGGTTAACCTCTTTAGGAGCCCGAGATAGCGGCCGAACCAATGGTTGGTCGTACCTTTGATGTTATCGACCGTCTGCGAACAGTGCGAGCGCCCGGGCGCACGAGCAGGATCATGCTACCCCCATGCCGTACGACTCCTTTCAACCATTGTAACTCGGACTCCAATGACTTGTATCACGACCCCCCCGATGACGCAGTTGCCGCTGCTGAAATCGTCCCTTCTGATCGTCTTTTTTTCTCCCTTCTGAAGTCCCCCAGAGGGTTGGTTAAGGCGGAACGCAGGTTTCACTGAGAGTTGACCGTTTTTACGGCACACTGCAGTCAGTCCCGTTTTGGGGGGACGAACCACTCTAATTCTAAGTAGTTTGTCCCCAAAACGGGACTGCACTCCTAGATGAGTCAAGGAGGATCGCAGGTTTAACTGTCACATTCTTGTATCCTCCCGGGGGGGGGAATGCATATTTTGTATCCACCTGCTATGATAGGCTTCATGTCCTCTTAATTTTATTGGGGCCCAGGTCTAACGACCCCAAAAATATGCGTAAGAAATGCGTTGCCTCACCCGCCGTCTAGAATGGTTGAATTGTGGTCCCGACACGTTTAGGACGGCAGTCCCGTTTTGGAGACAAAATTGCCTAGAATTTGAGTGGTTTGTGCCCCGAAACGAGACTGCAGCTCTAAAAGGGTTAAACATTCCTCGCATCCATGCGTAGGACCTCTCAGAGAAGATAGATTCCTGATCTGAACGATCTGTAAGCTACGTAACGTTGCCGGGTGGGAGCTGTGTACTATTATGCATGATCTAGCACGCTGTTGTCCTGGGTTGGATCTGTACTATACATCTATAGCCCATGAATACTCCATCCATATCACATTAGCCCACCCTGAATAGTCGTATATGCAGAGCACAAGATGGTCGGAGGGTGATGACAAAGTTCATCCCAAACGGCCAAGAAAAAGGTGGTCGAAAATGCGGCTATTCGAAACAAAAAAAATGAGGCTATAGATCCCCCCACACCTCGTAATAAGACCCAAATACCACGAGGTGTGGGGGGATCTATAGCCTCATTTTTTTTTTTTTTTTTTTTTTTTTTTACAGCATGCCGGCACTATTTAGTAGCTGCACAGAATATCGGGCGATTCCCTAAACGGTGGGCAGCTTGTCGTTCCGTGGCAAAACAGACAGCAACCGGTGCATTTCGGGGCGTCGCGAGGACCGCCCCGGTACCTCGGCTTTGCCGAGATGTCCTGACGGCAGAGTGGGATCAAGATGATCTTGAGTAGATACCGTAGATACGAAGCAGATCATGGATTAGTCCCATGTGTGGAACGTTCCCTAGTCCAGCAGCCCGGCTTGCTCCGTGCGGCCGGTGCCAACGTATAGTTGTCATTATATTTATCTCGCCACTGCATGATAACTGGTGGTATATTATTGTACAAAGGGGCTTCGCCGACGGCCGGTCGCCCGCTTGCGTGGTGCCCAAAGTATCAACAGCGTTGTGGCGAACGATGGAGGACAATTTTAGCGCCAAGAGTTGAGAGTGCTCAACTACTCCACACACTGCCACACGGAAGATAAAAGCGACTGCTGCACTGATACTGTGCTGGTGCGTATCTTGGTCGCATAGCCGATACACACTACATCACTGCAGCGCAGCTGCTGCCGCTGCTGCTGCTGTAGCTCCGTCTACTCCGCGCGAGAGGTACGACCGCACCCCCCCCCATTCTCCGGCACACACGAACTAAAAAATTCCAAGGCCCTCGACCTTCGATGGATATCCACGGGAACAAGAAAGGATGTTGACCTTGCAACGCGCAGGACACCCATCCATGCAGCTACCCAGCGGGATCCAGGCCGCCCATGTACCCTGCCTCCTGAACAACTCCCTTAGAACATAGCTGCCGTAGTGGTGGTCTGTTGTCCCGAGCACTCGCCGGACTCGTGGGTTCACTCTGATTCTCGCCCCCCAAAACTTAGTTGCATAAACCAGGCATGCCAGTATACGAGTACCGACCTCAAAATGTCCACTTCAGAGTGATTTAGCCGTACGAATTTACTGCCCTCGGAAAACATACAACAAGAGTGAACTCTAAGGAATTGTAGGTCATCGCAGCAAAACTTGGGTGGCAAGTATTGGCCGGGGGTGTCTGCTTTTGTGGTGGGTGTTAAGCTGGCGGCCGCCCGCACGGGCCCTCTCGGCGGCGGCACCGGCAGGGTAGCCGACAGTCCGGGAGACCGGAGGTCGGAGAGCACGCACCCGAAGGAATCACGCCAAAAACCAGGCCTCCTGCGGCGAGCATGCGTCACGCAACACGTTCCTTTGGCGAGCACGCGTCACGCAACACGCCAAATCACTGACGGGGCAGGATTTTTGCGGGGATTCCAACGTCGGGGCCGAGCGCTGGCGCGTACGGCACCCAGCGGGTGGACCCGCATCGCCTGCCGTTGCGGTCGAGGCAGGGGCGCACCACGGCGAAAAAACGCGCGGAAAGGCGGCCAGTGGCGGGAGAGATCTGCGGAACAAAGAGCTGTCAGCTGCACCTCTGAGGGCTATCATAGGTGTCCTTGTATGTATGTTCGCCACGATCTCATGGGAGCAAGTAAAAACAACGCACGAATACGCTGCGCGCAGTTTTGTTGAGTTGCAACGTTTGAAAGACGTAACGGCATGGCCTTGAAGTACGTGTCACCCGCTTTCGCAAAATCTTGATCGAGCAAAAGACTTACTATTGGTTCTATCCCTCTGCTCGTACATGCCCCAGACCCCCGGGCGAGATAATTCGTATCGACACCTCATCACGTTCGTCCAGCAGCTGGCGCAAGCGAAAAACGCAGTGATACGCGCACCACTAACTCTGCTGAACATGTAATATACGAAGTAGAAGTTATGATTACTTTACCGACCTTTTGCTTTACGGGTCATCGGAGGTCATGGGGAAATTCCTCCGGAAATCACCAAGAAAGCCGCCTAAGGATTCCCCCCCCCCCCCCCCTCCCCACCTGGACCTGCCGGAAAGAAGAAAGAGGTACACCAGTAGCCGGAAAGAGGAGGAAGTAGACGCACATATGAGCCCGTGTGGCAAAACAATAGAGAGTAGAACTCACACAGTAGGAGAATGTGAAATATACAAGGAGGAACGGGATGTGTTAGAAGAGGAGATGAGGAAAATAGACGAATGTGACATGGAGGAGTTTGATACAATGAATAGCAGCGAGAAAACGATCGCTATCCTAGGAGATAGATGGTGGCCACAGGAGGCCAAACAGGAAGGGGACAAGATTAGCAAAAAGTTTCTACGTAATTTATGGAAACAACGTAATGAGCGCCAAATTGTTGGAGGTGTCTCTATTAGGAGTAGGAACGGTGCTCCGTCTCGAAAGGGATGCGTGGTCAATGGTCAAATGACTAAGGCAAGCAACAAATGAGTACGCCCCCCCCCCCCTTCCCCACGCCCCGTTCCCTTGCAAATGCCCATTGGTTTCGCCGTCAACCTCTAATTTTGCCATGGAAAGAAAACGAAAAAGCGACACGCGGCCGGTGAGTTCCTTTGTCCCTTTCGTTGAGACTAAAAATGACCGAGGGTAATTTTCCCCAACTGCTTCGTTGACCTTTTGGTTGGGGTACCCTGCCTCTGGCATGTGCTGCTGCTACAACTCCCTCTGCCAACAGGGTACACATACTCACCAAGGAATAGCACGATGCAGTCGGGCACACGATTTTAAGATATATCTACAGCCGCCTGCTCAACCACACACGACGGCAAAAGGAAAACAACAGTGCCGTACGCATAGCGCTGGTTACGCCAAAAACACAGTCGGCGGCGACCTCACATACTTGTGCGTTTTAGGAAACGGGCCTCTCAAGGTCGTTAATTACACCTACTGAAAAATCGCGTTGCCGGCCCCCCCTTTTGAGTTTGTGTCCATCACGGTTCTATTCTTCAATACCAACCAACGCTCAACATCATCACGCTAAACCTCACTCTCCGTACAAGAGGCCGCCAACATATCGCGAGAGTCAGGTGAGATTGTCACGCTGGGCTCCAGGCACGGGGGGGGATTATCGGAAAGAGACCGAGAAAAAAAAAAGCTACCGAGCAGAGTCAGAGAAACCTTCCAACACGTACACGACAGAGTCGAGCCGCACATCACCCTGCACCGTACCTTGTTTGCATTCCAAATGAAATGGGCAACATCAAACCCGAAATGACGCATCGACTGGTTTGCTGTACGTATGCATTTCAGAAATCGCCACCACCACAAGACGACAGCTACTGCAGCTAACATTACGAAGCCACCCCGTACGTAAAAAGACGCGAAATGCCTCCACACCGACAATAACATTTGGTCGGGATGAGCGTCGTCAGTTATCAACACGTGAGAACGAATATCGACGGACAACACGCCGTCACGCCGTGGCACGCCAGCTTCTTCTCTGGTCAAAATGCTACATACACTGGGTTCCGTTCCCTCTTTCCGCGAAAACTTTCATGGAAACGATCGAAAACTTGACGCTGGTGTCGGAGCCCCACGCGCAATACCGAGCCGGATTGCGAAAAACAATTACTACCGGAAATAGTAGAGCAGCTAGGTCTCGTACAAGTATAGTACGAGCAGTTGGTCCCTTGTCTCTCAGTCCTGGAAAATACCATATCACTAAAAATATAAATCTCTGCACTTGCGTCTAGATTTTCGACCTCCAACTCCGGCATCTTGGGGGGAGAGGGGAGGGAGGCGGGTAATCGGGCTTCTACGCTCACAATAAAAACGAAACCCTTGTTACAATTGCCTGCAACACGGTATATGTAGCAATTGCAGGCAGATCATGTTGGCCGGCAGAAATCAACTCTACCACACTACCGCACTACTGCACTACAGTGGTACGAACGGACTCTCAACAACTCGCCTTCCGCAACCGTAAAACCGCCGTCACGAATCAGCATTACTATAAAAGAGTTTGGAGAATGTGAAGTAGGCGTCGAAGGACAGCTCTACCCACCTTCCGGGAACTAAACCACAGCTGGGGCGGCGCCCCCTCTCGCTCACTTAGCCTGTGTAAGCCCTGTACAACTGCCCCTGTCGTGCCTCTGCCCTCTCGACAAACGCCAGAACTCCGTATCAGCGATGGCCCTATATTTTATCCTTAGTCTCCGCTCAAGGGCAACAACGGCTCGCCCATGCTGTATGGCTCCCCCCCCCCCAACTCCTCGACTACCCGTAAAGTCCCCTCCCCAATGCGCACATGGGCATGAGGGTAGCGCCTCGGTCCAGGACCGTCAACTTATTTCGCCTGGTGCGCTCTCTCTCGGGTACCGCCACAGTATAGACGGAGGGGGGCCTTTCGGGGGTAATAAACGTATCTCCTTTAGGAACCTGCTGCTGGGTCGTCCGCCCGCGGCAGCTGCCTTCGTGTCTCACAGCAAGCTCAAATCCCTTGGGCACGAGACTGCCCCCACGTTGGAGACGGCGTATGGTTATGTTGGCCGTCAAAAATTGATACTACTTGTACGAACGAACCCTGAACGACTCGCCTTTTGCAACCATAAAACAGCCGTCACGGAACGACATATCTATAAGAGCAGTCCCGAGAAAAGACGTAAGCGTCGACGGACAGCTTTTCCTACCTTCAAGGAATCAACGGACAGCTAGACCGGCGCCCCTCTCGTCAACTTTTTCTGTGCAAGCCCCATGCAGCCACCCCCCGTCGTGCCTCTTCCCTCTATTAATAGACGACGTTGACCACATATTTCTCATTGGTCTCCACGCAGCGCAATAAAGCTTCCCCCGCACGCCGTGACTCCCCACCCTAACTCCTCCACTGACCGTAAAGCCCGCCCCCCCCCCCCCATTGCCCACATGAGTTCGAGTGTAGCCGCCTGGGCTCAGACTCGTCAGCTTATTTCGCCCGGTGCTCTCCCTCTCTGGGATACAGCCTCTGTACGGACGGAGAGAGCTCTGTGGGAGGCAAGAAACGTACCGTTTTGGGAGCCTACTACTACCTCGTGCATCCGTGGCAGCTGCTTTTCTGCCTCGCAGCAGACCCTGTTCTCTTCAACACGAGACTTCCCCTATGGTGGAGATGGCGGGTCGTTCCTCCCCAGAGCGCTTTCAGCGGCGCTCGACATCAGTCCGAGGGCGTTGATCAACTGGGGGGGTGAGTCCCCTCAGTCTCCAGGGTGGGTCTCGACATCGCCGAAACAACCCTCCAAGGCTGGTCTGGATCCACCAAGCAGGGTGAGGGCCGATCGAAGGAGAGAAAAAGAAGTGTTAGGCAGTGTGCATGAGGAGGGCATGCACATGGTCGGCAGTGATTTAGAACGCCATCGACAACAATCTTCCCCGTGCGAGCACGAAGGGTCGCTCGCAGTTGGCTTTTGGATGCCTCTCGCCAGCAATCCCAGATGGTGGATGAGTATGATAGCCGTGGCTCGTGTAAAATTACTACTCTTGCGACTGAGGAGTAGTACAGCATCGGCACCCAATCTGCTGACAGCACACCCCGTGTATGGCAGCCTGAGCATCGGTTCATCGTGAGAAACCACGCGCTGTTAGTCAAAATGCGACCTACGTGACCCCCATATCCGCTAGTTATCAACATTCTCGCAACGTATGTGTGTCCGATCCAAACATTGGACATCCTGGATGACGCATCAGGTAATTATCTTCGGCCCGTAAGCCTCCCCGCCTGGTGATCACCTACTGATGGCAAACGCTTCCGGTCGCAGCCTTTTCTCGACCATACGTTGTGATCGACGTTGGTACACGCTGGTACACCTCCGTACGTTTGTTCCGGACAAACGCCGTATTTTGTGCGACTGTTTGGTTGTCATCTGCTCACGAACGCTGCGCGTGCGAGGTATTCTAAGCGTTTTTACCTCCTTTGGTGTTTTTTTAGCTGTGGGGCTTTGTATTGTCGATGCTCACAATCATGCACGTATTGGTCAAGAGCAGGCGTAATCCACAGGGATATTTTACACATCTACTACAGCAATCGGGGCTATGTATTAGCATCAACACCGAGTTCTGGTTCAAGAAAACGAGGTGTCATGCATCGATTCACCGAGCGAACCCAACAGGTCGTAGTAAATACCCAGCGTTCGGAGCGGGATGTTGGGCATGTACGCTCGGCGGATGTTGTTGTTGACCAGCAACCCTCCTCCCCCCCCCCTGCCCCCCCTCCCGCCCCTCCACCTCCTACCCCTCCCCCCGCCCGTCTCCCCCCCCTCCTCCCCGGCCGCTGATGGCACCACACCAGCGTCCGTTCCTCGTCGCGAGTACACCGTCGGCAGAAGAGAACATGCCCCCCAGTCGGTCCTGGACCATGCAGATGTTCACGTGAGCAAGATCGAATCATCAGACGATAAAGAACTTTCCAACGGAGCACTATATGCTACAGTAGGCACGGGTAGCAGGCGTGAGCAGTACCTCATGTCGTTGGTCTAGGATTTACACCTTACGGCCACGCATGGAACGTAGTAAACACCAAATCACCACCTAAGCGCAAATCACAGGGTGTTTAACCGCACAGGAGATATCTCGATAGAGATTAATAGGGCGCGGAAACGAGCACGGCAACGGCAACGGCATCAGACCCAAAGAAACAAAGGCTTCCTGCAACACAACTCAGAATTCGAATTCCAACACGGTCCTTCGACAAAGCTGCAGCTACTACACGCGAGGCACGTCATCCCCCGTAGATGTGCAAGTGCACTAAGCTAAGAAGGCGTACCACATTAAGCAGTGCGAAAGTACGTTGGAGAAAATGCCTCTTCGTGGAGGGGTGCGTGAGAGTTCCACTATATATATATATATATTGACGTTCTCCTGTCTGTATATATCATACGTGAGTCTGTTCGTGGATTATTTATCCAGTGGGACATGGTTTACGTTAGTTCGAGACCTGTGGAAAACCGATCCAACCAAAATATATACGGATTCTACAAAAACGGGAGAGTGAGAACGAGGTCCCTGTCCTAGTTTCACGCTATATTGGCGTCGTTGCTGGTGCGGGCGGGATATGTCGCCGTGCCTGCACCAAATGCCGTATTACTCTGCATATGTTGAGACACCTCCTGCGTCCGTCAGAACAAAACAAAGCTATAAACACCCCTATGTGCTTTCCTTCGCCTTCATCCGCGCTGTGTGATATCAAACCTCACGATTATGTTACGCTGGGCCTTACCCCTCCGTTTGCCCCCTCCCCCCTTCCCTGCCCCCTCCCTTCTCGCAGACTTCCCGGCGACTATCCCTTGAGCCCCACGAGTTCACGACCTTTACCTAAATGATGAGAGAAATACCGATGGCATCCTCACGCAGATATCACTTGTCAAACGCGCTTCGCGACTTCGACGGCTCCTACCTTTTCGTCGTTTTAATATCTCGACCCTGATTTCCTGTTTGTGCTCGGCTAATGATACAAACTACCGCTGGATGGGCGTAACATGCTGGGACACGAACCATAAATCCTTTGGCGTCATAATAGAGCACCAAGCCACCAAGTTAAATCGGTTCGTGGATAAGCCAGCGCGAATGCCAATTGTTTTGAATGACTGGCCTTCGCGGTCGCCGACATCAATCAGTCCATCAGGGGCGAGTAAGACTATACATGTTGTCGTGCATGCGTTCAGGGTTGTTTGTACAATGCTTGCTCACCCCTAGGCACGGTCCAGCCTGCCCGATGCCTGCCCCAGCGGGGAGCAATGCTCCCTCTGTCCACACCGTAACCCTGGCACCCCGGATAGCGCCGCCGCTGACGCCACCGATGGCACGGTCGCTGAAGGCCTCTCCGAACGGAGAGCACCCCGCTGCCAAGAAGGGGGCCTCAGGCGTTAGACACGCGTGCAAGTCCCACTGTGGGATGGCCAGGAATCCCCTCGCCATATCGCACAGGCTCCGGGTGACCGACGAGGAGGGGGCGGACTGCGCGAGAGACAGTATGTCCAGCGGGTCGTTGTTGGGCAGGTGAAACAGTACAGAAAGAGACTGTCAGGTAAGGATGAGGCCCCGCATAGGTTCGGATGGCGACTACGAAACTGCACAGCTTCCACGTTGCGTTTTCATGGTTATGCTGGTGGCTTGAACGTCCCCATCGACTACAGCCGTTTATACCATCACAGCGAACAAGGTTTAATGCTCGTGTTTGTGAGGTGTCTTACATTCGAAGGGCGGCAACAGTATGAGCAAAGGCTGAAGTCGTTGCAGAAGTTAGAGCAAAGCGTCCGACGCATGACTTGAAAATCGCTATACACCAGTGCTGCAGCCGCTTGCTAGATACCTGGTATGAATTTGTGCCGCAGCGCGTGAGGAGCGGACGCTCGTGCCATAGTCTACTCCTACGCAGTACCCGATATCTGGTGTCGTTTGCTCTCAACTCGTGGCGACTGCATTTCGATACATTGTTAAAGCAACGTTTTTGGTGTTCTGCGATGCTTTGTTTCGCTCTTCGAACACAGGGTGGGTAAACACACGCTATATTCCTTGCTCGTGTTGATCGCGAAAATTGATATCCGTCCCCGATTAACTTGCTCAAGCTGCTCATAAATCAGTCAGACTCAGGACACCTTACGATCGTATTTTAGGTATGAAAAAAGTTGCAATAGTTAGGAAAGCAGTGCCATCGCGCCCATCCTTCCAATATTTTGAGCAATAGTCACCGTTCTTGTTTCTTGCCCAAACTTTGCGCACCGCTGTTCGAAGGCAGAAATCAATTTGGCATCGCTACATCCGTCGTTCGTTCACTGTAGTGTTCTGTTCGCATATATAGATGTTGAGCTAATATCATATCATCCAAATGTGAAAGTAGTAACAACAGCAACGACGGCTCAATCCGATCACATCCCATCCCATCCCATCTGCTCTACCGACCAAGTATACCTGGGCGGCTCCCGCAGGTCAACAGTCCTGCACCGGCTGGTGGCGTCCTCCACAGCGGAAGGCGGAGGCACCATCGCGGCGAGGGCAGCGGCTGGGTTGCTTGGTGCCAGCAGTGGGCACACGATTGGTGAGTGGTAACGCAGGGGGCGGAGATACTACAGCAGTGGGCACACGATAGTGCGTGTTTATCTGGGTGCTAATGAACACAAGAATGGCGAGTGGAAGACGCCACTTATTGAGTTCGACTGAATGCGGCATTCCACGGAGAAGCCTTTCTTGAAAGTGAGGCAGGAAGCGGATCAGATTATCTCTTCTCTAAATAGTGTCGATGATTGAAGTCGTGCGCGTATTGGTCGAGAGATGGAGCAACCTACAGGGATACTTTACACAGATACTACAGAAATAATTTGGGCTTCGTTTTCACATCGGAAACCGCGCTCTTGGTCAAGAAAAACCAGGTGTCATCCATCAACTCACCGAACGAAACCAATAGGTCCCGGTAGATGCCCAGCGGTGGTAGCGAGATGCCAAGGGCGTACGTGCCTCCACCGCAGGTCCTGCGCACGTCCACACTCGCCCACCCCCCTCCCGTCCCTCCCGCCGACCCCTCCCTTCCCGCCCCGCCCCTCACTCCTCTCCCACCCCCCGCCCCACCTCCTCGGCCGCTGATGGCACCACCCCCGCGTCCGTTCCTCGTCACGAAGACGCCATCGGCAGACGGGTAGACCGGTACGCCCCTCGGGTAGTCCTGGACCATGCTGATGTTCACCTGAGCGAGACTGGTGACTTGATCTCGCTCAGGTGAACATCAGCATGGTCCAGGACTACCCGAGGGGCGTATCTGTCTACCCTTCTGCCGATGGCATCTTCGTGACGAGGAACGGACGCGGGGGTGGTGCCATCAGCGGCCAGGGAGGTGGGGCGGGAGGTGGGGGAGGAGTGGGGGGAGGGGCGGGAAGGGAGGGTTGGGCGGGAGGGACGGGAGGGGGGTGGGCGAGTGTGGACGTGCGCAGGACCTGCGGTGGAGGCGCGTACGCCCTTGGCATCTCGCTACCACCGCTGGGCATCTACCGGGACCTATTGGTTTCGTTCGGTGAGTTGATGGATGACACCTGGTTTTTCTTGACCAAGAGCGCGGTTTCCGATGCGAAAACGAAGCCCAAATTATTTCTGTAGTATCTGTGTAAAGTATCCCCGTAGGTTGCTCCATCTCTCGACCAATACGCGCACGACTTCAAGCATCGACGCTGTTAGATATATATATATAAAATTCAAGAAAATCGCGATATTTAATCCTTAGAGCCAAATTATGTGCCTCGCGAGTTTTATGCGGATGTCGGGTATAGGCGATATTTTCGCGACATGTGGTCCGCAACACACAGATATATGCTTGAGTTATGTTTGCCCCAAGCAACTATTTGTGTTCTCAGTAGAGCCGAATTTGGCAGACAAAATTGGAAACAGCCTGTCCCCTCTACTCGGTCATCCGATCATTACCCTGCCAGCAAGGACCACAACAGCAGCAGTGGTGGCCGCCATGACTTGGTTGAATGAGTACGGCAGACGGGTGCTCCCTTGGTAGGGGAGAGGCGGATGTACGGGATGAACCGGTCGAGCGGCACCAGCACAGCATCCAGTGCTTTAGCTGGGCGTCTTTCTGCCGGAGTTGCCCCAAACCCATGGCCCCAACACGGCACGCCCCACCTTATCCGGGAACAAGCGCGCAGCGCCAACCAAACGTTTAGTTGTTGGCGGACATATTTCAGCACGAGCACGAGACGCGTCCGCGGTGCGCCCTCGTCTATGCTATGGCAAGAGTCAAGTCCATGGTGTACGCGGGCGCTGTAGCCTGCCGAGCTACCTAGAGAGACAGCTGTAGCCTGCCGAGCTACCTAGAGAGGCAGCTGCAGCAGCAGCGACGTCTTCCAACCCATGAGGTGTTCTATCTACGTGTTTGTAGACTTGCTGACTATTTTTATTTCACCCATGTTTTTTATCTCTCGTTGTTCTGGAAAAAAAACCCGACATTGGGTTTATAATATCGAGGGATTTGCGTGTACGAAAATCGCGATATTGAATTCGGCGCAAAGAGACGAAATATCACCCTCTCTTGAGTTTTATGCATGTCTCTTTAAGCGAAGAGATAATCTGATCCGCTCCCTGCCTCACTTTCAAGAAAGGCTTCTCCGTGGAATGTCGCGTTCAGTCGAACTCAATAAGTGGCGTCTTCAACCCGCCATGCTTGTGTTCATTAGCACCCTGATCGACGCTCACCATCGTGTGCCGACCGCTGTAGTATCTCGGCCCCCTGCACTACCACTCACCAATCGTGTGCCCACTGCTGACACCGGGCAAACCAGCCGCTGCCCTCGCCGCGATGGTGCCTCCGCCTTCCGCTGTGGAGGATGCCACCAGCCGGTGCAGGACTGTTGACCTGCGGGAGCCGCCCCAGGTATACTCGGTCGGTAGAGCAGATGGGATGGGATGGGGTGGGATTGAGCCGTCGCTGCTGGTGTCACTACTTTCACGTTTTGATAAATAAGTTGGGCTTTGATAGCAACACGGCTAACCATCCCACCCGCACCAGAAACGGTGCCAATGAAACATGGCGCTAGGACAGGGAGCTCTCCCTCGCTCTCGCGTTTTTTTTAGAATCCGTATTATTTGGCTGAATCGGTATTTCTCAGATCTCGAACCGACGTCAAACATGTCCCGCCAGATGCAATACCCACAAACCAACGCACGTATGACATACCAGGATACAAACCGACAGGCGAATGTCAATTGATATATGGTGAAACTCTCACGCACCCCTCTACGAAGAGGGGTCTTTGCCAACGAACGTTCGCACTGCTTAGTGTTATACACCGTCTTAGCTCAGCACACTTGCACATCTCCGAAGGGTGACGTGCCTCGCAGGTGGTATCCGTAGTTTCGTCGAAGGGCCGTGTTGGAATTCGGTTTCTGAGTTGTGTTGCAGGTAGGATTGATTTCTTTGGGTCTGATGCCGTTGCCGTTCCCGTGCTTGTGGCGATGCCCTACTAATGTCTTCCGAGATATCTCGTGAGCGGATACACACCCTATGCTTTGCGCTTAGATGGTATTGCATTTACTGTGTTTCATGAGCGGCCGTAAGGGGTAATCCTGGACCAACGACATGAGTTAGTGCTTACGCTGGCTACCCGTGCCCACTGTAGTAGGCACGGGTAACAGGCGTAAGCAGTACTGCATGTCGATGGTCCAGGATTACACCTTACGGTCGCTCGTGGAACACAGTAAATTCCATACTACCCAAGCGCAAAGCACAGGGTGCTTATCCGCACAGGAGATATCTCGAAAGACCGTAATACGGGAGACCATAGTAAATAGGACCAAATACTGTTAGTAAAAATAGGTAAATACATGGGGGGCTCGGCCGCGGCGGGCTGACGCCCGCCTGCGGCTTCGCCCATCCCCGTAATGTAGGTAAATGGAAGCCGATCGCACAATCGATTGTACCGCCAAGGGGTTTATGGTGGAAATTACTAAAAATTAATGGAGATGACGCATTATTATTTTATTATTCATGACGCTCGCCGTAACCGCCAGCTTCCTCCACGTTGTTGTTGACGTTCTCCTCATGAGTTTTTTTAATGCTTTGTTTGCGACGTCCGCCCACAAAAAGCAACACCACCGTGCTGCTGTACTTTCGCGTACACCATCACGAATCTAAATGAAAGCTTCTCTGTCTGACCGGCACGTGAGATGCAGGTAAGGTTGGACCTGCTGCAAGTACTTGGTTCGACCGATCAATCTATACTGGAGGGGAACGCTCAGAATGCATACACAGATTATTTCAATATGACGGCACCAATGCGGGTTCCTCATTGGTCCACTCGAAACATGAGTACCACCGTTCTTGCCAAATCAAAATCTGAACGCATACATAATCTGAATGGACGCTTACACCATCACAAATGAAAGCCTCTGCCTGATCGACAACGCAACACTTCCGCTGCTGCTGCCAAACTTAACCCTGAACGCGTACACCATCACAAATGAAAGCCTCTGTTTGATCGGCACGTGAGGTGCAGCAAGGTTGGACCTGCGATCTACTGCAAGTACCTGGTGCGACGGATCTATCTATACTGCAGGGGAACACTCAGAATGCGTACTGCAGAGGAACACTCAGAATGTGTGCACTAATTGTTTCAAAATATGACGGCACGACGGCGGCGTCCTCATTGTTCCGCTCGAACATAAGTACCACCTTTCTTGCCAAGTCAAAACCTGAACGCGTACAACACTATAATTTAACGACAGTCTGATCGGAGCGTGTGCTGCAGCTGAAGCAACCTGCTGTACGATGCACGTACTCGGCTCGATGGATGACTGCTTTGTTTACACTGCAACATAACGCTCAACCTATACCTACCAGGTAAATTGGAAGGCAATACTCAACGCTATACCGATACCTGGCAGTACTATGTACCTAACTATTTTCTGTATGCTGCAGTGGTATGCTAGTATATAATTTCCCCTGGGAAGCTCCGCAACATTTTCGGCGTTGATGTTAGTATCGTCGGCCAATAAGCTTGAGCATGCGGACGACAACAAACAATACTACAAATACGGTTATACTACCATTAAGATTACTACAACGTTGTACTGTTAACAATGTGCAAGTTTGTCCCTTTCCCCTTGACAGTACTGTCGTAATACGTCCGTGTCATCCACGAGCTTCCCGACGGAGACACTGTCACTCACAGGGAGGACGCACACCACGAAGTTGATCTCCGATGGTTTACTTGGGTCCCTGTCGTTGCGGAACCGGTTGGCCGCAAATTGGCACGTGGTGGGGTCGCGGCACACACCACGGTCGCAGACCACGAACGCAGAATTTTAGCCTGCCTTAACTGCAGGCCCCCGCCACAACCAGCCTCGGGACAATCCTTACCCAATAGTTCACCGACCACTTGGAACGGACGACTTCCGCGAGCACCGTCGGACGAGTGCCTACATTTCTTAGGGCCACTCCTAACGAACAAAAAAAAAAAACACGATTTGTGATATTTTGTCTTGAATCGTGATTTTTTTGTCGTGAATCACGACAAAAAAATATTACGATTCATCTTTTTTTAATTTTCCCCAAAAAAACAAAATCACGATTCGTGACATTTTTGTCGTGTCTCAAAATACGCCTGATCAAGGCACTACGCAACCCACACGGACCAACGGTATCCGAAGGCCGGTATAGGGGCACGGCAGACTCTGCTTCGTACGCCGCTTGTGGACAACGGGTGGCTACCCAAAGACACCGCTGGGCGCGGACTAACGAGCACGTTGTGGCCTCAAAAATTCGAGGAGGAGGAGCTACAGCTCGAAGACAAAAGCAATAACGATCTGACAATGTCAAAGAAGCCAGGACGGGCAGACGGCCTGCGAGATGAAATCTCGCCTACCGGGCTTGGCCGACGGCGGGTGAGATTGGAATCTCGCAGGCTGAGTCAGGCTTCGGCCCGTGATTCGAATATATCACGGGCCGGGCCAGGCGCGGTCGGCCCGGCCCGGCCTGGCCGTGCCCCACTCGCGAGAGTTGGCTCCACCCGCAAAAATCGTTGGGTTTGAAATATCGGGAAAAAAAATAGTTGAAAATATTACGAACCGTGACGTTTTTCATCTTTTTTCGTTAGAACTGAAATGTCATGGGTCGTGATATTTTGTCATGCCAAAAAGTCACGAATCGCGATTTTTTTTCGGTTCGTTAGGAACGACCCGTAGCTGGTGAACGCTTGAAGGCATCAGACATTGATGATATCTGGTTGGTTTCGATTAGCTGATGTGGCCGACGAGATGACGGGTTGGTTGTTGGGTAGTGTGTGGGGCGATGTTGTGTGACGGGGTGGGGATGGGGAGGGGTCGTCGCACTTTGTGCATGCAAGCTGACGTGGCGGGATGAACGTGGGGGATTAACCCGACTGTCGAGCTCTCGGGTGAGAGGGGAAAATATCCCCGCACGCACGCAGTTTGCAGGGAAGAAGGGAAATTATTTCCGCATGCCCGAACTAACTAGAAACATTAGGCATCAGCACGACCGACCTTGCGGGAGAGAGAGAGGAAATTATCCCGCATGCCCGAAGCTAACTGGAAACACCAGGCATCAGCTCTCATCGAAGGAAAAAACTGCACGCTGACCTCGAGAAATTCACTCCGAAAAACCTAGGAAATCTTTAAAATAAAAACAAAAAGCTGGAAACGAATATAAAATTTGATTGTTCACGAGACTGTCATCATACTTGGAAGGATAATTGTTCGTTACACCGCATACGATCTTATTGCTGTAAAAACAGAAGTCACGGGCGATAGAGACTAAAAAAGTGACCAGACGCAAGCACACCACGCCCCAAAGAAAATAAAAAGGATGGAAGCAAAGTAAAGTCGTTCGTGCAGAAGATTGTCGTCATACAATTATTTATCACACCGCACACAGGATCGTGCTGCTGTAGAAGCAGAAATCACGAGAGAAACCGCAAAAAAAGTAACGAGCACGGCAGGGCAGCGCGCCCCGCCTGGGCACTGCGCGAGCCGCACACGTTCTCGTTCAAACCGATTTTTTTGTTTTTGCAGCTTGCCGGTAGAGAGGCTATTTGTTTTCCGCGTGCCCGAACTAACTGGAAACATCAGGCATCAGCCCGACCGATCTTGCGGGAGAAAGCATAATTTCTCCTCCCCCAAAAAAGAAAAATTGTAAATGCATTTTTATTTCGATCTCCTCCCCAAAAGAGGTTATAATTATCGTTTGCGGCGGGTTAGGAATCTCTGAATGACACATCAAATACCCATCATCCACGACTTTCCGGTACGACCAACGCACAATTATCGTTTGCGGCGGGTTAGGAATCTCTGAATGATACGATGAAGTGCGTTGGTCGTACTCGGAAAGTCGTGGATGATGGGTATTTGATGTATCATTCAGAGATTCCTAACCCGCCGCAAACGATAATTATAACTTCTTTTGGGGAGGATATCGAAATCAAGAAACGATGAAGTGCGTTGGACGTTCCGGAAAGTCGTGGATAGTAATTTGATGTACCAGGTATCATTCAGGGATTCCTAACCGGCCGTGAATGATAATTGATAATTATAACCTCTTGTTGTTTTTTTTTTTTTTTTTTTTTTTCATCATCACTTTTACTTTCCAGCCCACTCGCAGGAGGTTTTACCCTCGACGATCTTCTGGACAAGCCGTGGTCACAGGTGTCGTCCCTTCTTCCCCCCGGTACGTGCCTTTAGTTTTTATCGCGCATAGGGTTCAGCATTCCCACTGCTCGTCGATTTTCATCGAATGTACAGCTAACTCACGCTCTCGCGCTTTCCGCTAATCAATTTTATGCAAGAAAAAGTCCCTATGAGCATGCACTCGGTGAGACTCGAACTCACGAAATTGATCTTGATAGGCTCGCGGACCACCTACCAAGCCACCGGGGACGCCGGCACTAGTGTGGAGAAAATCGAAATCAAGAAAAATATCTATATATATAATTTTTTGGGGGGGAAGACAAATTATCTCGCATGCTCGAAATTGACTGGAAACATCAGGCATCAGCCCGGAGGATAAATGTACATCCCAATGCTATTGACTCTAGTATTTTCAAAGACGGTTTGACGGGTCAAAGGCAGGCCTGACGAGGCAAAAGGTAGACCGTCAGCCAAAATCTATGGCCACGAGAATGTGATAAATCACGAACTGGTAGCATGCAAAATTGGATATCAATCACTCAACTCGTCGAGCTCAGTATCGACCACTCGACTGGTCCACGAAACTCAGTATCGACCACTCATTTGGTACAACTCACAGAGACCGTGATAAATCACGTATACTGGTAGCTTGCAAAATTGGACATGCCAATGCCATGAACCAAAGTAATTCAAATGACGGTTTGACGGGCCAAGGGCAGTCCTGACGGGGCAAAGGTAGGCCTTCAACCGAAATCTGTGATAAATCACGTACTGGTAGCTTTCAAAATTGGGTATCGATCACTCTATTCGTCGAACTCAGTATCGACCACTCGACTGGTCCACGGAACTCAGTAACGACCCCTCATTTGTTACAACTCACAGCTGACGTATTTGAGATGTTTCTCGCGCCCCGTCTGGGCACTGCGCGAGCGTGGCAGAGGCCATCTCTACAGCAGTAGGCACGATGAGAAAAGGCATAATCATACCCTCGAGGGTCAGCAACGAAACATGTTGCAGGGTGAGTGTAACGCACACATACAGGCATACATGTACTCGTTCATAACTTCTTTTTTCCTTGGCAGTTACATAGCAACACAAAACGCCTTCACAACACAACCAAAACTCTACGATGCATATGACACTGTCTGCCAGTGCTGCTGTGTGTACAAAATAATTTTCGTAAACACCGTTTGTACCTCTACCGCCGTACCGCTCCTCCCGCGGCGTAGCTTCGTCCGATCCGGTCGACGCCAAAGAATCCGTCCTCGCTGCCTTGCGGAGTGTGGTCGCCGGCGTGCACAGCAGCCGAAGAGGCTCGTGACGTTCGTTTCGCGACCATATGCTAGCCTACGAATCTCAACATTTTTGCACTAAAGTCGTGCTTTCACACGTAAAATAGCCCGAATCGGAGGTTGACACTCGTTTCTGGAACGTCCAACTCTCAACGCACAAGAAACGGCGGAGCATGAGACCGGCCACCCCAGCCAATATTTCCCCACACTCTTGCCGCCATGAGCTGTCGAAAGCCGCGGGAGATGCAGCCTCTCCCGTTTCGGCCAAAGAGGAAGAGGTCCAATCTGGGTGCTGGCATCGAGAACATAGTATTTTTACCGTCACGAGCGAGCATAGATGTCGGTTGACGGCACATTTATCCCTTGACGGACAGCCGTCAACGACATCCCAATGGTCAAAACTATTATATTTCAGAACAAGGCTTGACGGGTCAAAGGTAGGCCTGACGGGGCAAAGGTAGGTCATCAACCTAAACTTTGGCCACGAAACTGTGATAAATCAAACATCGACCACTCAACTCGTCCAACTCACAGCTGACGTTTTCATAAAAAGTTTCTGTAAGAAACGAGCACGACACATCCGGTCACAGCTGCCAAGGACATCCCAACGGTAAAAACGTTTTTGTTTGAGAAGAGGGTTTGACGGGACAAAACTAAGCCTGACGGGGCACAGGCAGGCTGTCAACCAAATTCTTCAGCCGCGAGACGTTATAAATCAAGTATCGACCACTCAACTGGCTCCACTCACAGCTGGCGTACTCACACCTGGCCCACCGGCAGCTAGAGCACGGCGCAAGCACGCCCGAGGCCGCCCCCGACACAGTCGGGGTTGGGGATCACAATGAGGCAGTTTCGTCCGGTGAGGTGAACCTCATCTCGTGCTAGCACGAACAACGCAAACGAATACGTCTAAGAAACGCTGAGGAGCGCTGAGCGCAGAAGGCCAATATATCGTATCTATATCTATACAAGTATAGGTTTTTGTGCGTACCGTATGTCCTATGTACTATGTCCCCCGTAATAGTAGAGCATGGTCTCAAGCACGGGAACGGCAACGGCATCAGACCCAAACAAATCAATCCTACCTGCATCACAACTCAAAAACCGAATTCCAACACGGCCCTTCGACGAAACTGCAGTTACTACCTGCGAGGCACGTCACCCTTCGGAGATGTGCAAGTCTGCTGAGCTAATAAGGCGTATCAAACTATGCAGTGCGAACGTTCGTTGGCAAAAACTCCTCGTCGTGGAGGGGTGCGTGAGAGCTTCACTATATATCTACGAAGTATTGACATTTGCCTGTCTTTTTGTATACCTGGTATGTCATACGCGCGTTGGTTTGTGGGTATTGCATCTGGCGGGACATGTTTGACGTCGGTTCGAGACCTGAGGAATACCGATTCAGCCAAATAGTACGGATTCTACAAAAACGGGACAGCGAGGGAGAGCTCCCTGTCCTAGCGCCATGTTTCATTGGCACCGTTGCTGGTGCGGGTGGGATGGGTAGCCGTGTCCGTACCAAAGCCCAATTCATTTATCAAAACGTGAAAGTAGTAGCACCAGCAGCGACGGCTCAATCCGATCCCATCCCATGCAATCCCATCCCATCTGCTCTACCGACCGAGTATACCTGGGGCGGCTCCCGCAGGTCAACAGTCCTGCATCGGCTGGTGGCGTCCTCCACAGCGGAAGGCGGAGGCACCATCGCGGCGAGGGCAGCGGCTGGGTTGCCTGGTGTCAGCAGTGGGCACACGATTGGTGAGGGGTGATGGAGGAGGCCGACACACTACAGAAATAGACACAGGATGGTGAGCGTTTATCTGAGTGCTAATGAACACAAGCATGGCGGGTTGAAGACGCCACTCATTGAGTTCGACTGAACGCGACATTCCACGGAGAAGCCTTTCTTGAAAGTGAGGCAGGAAGAAGATCAGATGATCTCTTCTCTAAATAGTTTCGATGATTGAAATCGTGCGCGTATTGGTCGAGAGGTGACGCAACCTACAGAGATACTTTACACAGATACTACAGAAATAATTTGGGCTTCGTTTTCACATCAGAAACCGCGCTCTTGGTCAAGAAAAACCAGGTGTCATCCATCAACTAACCGAACCAAACCAATAGGTCCCGGTAGATGCCCAGCGGTGGTAGCGAGATGCCCAGGGCGTACGTACCTCCACCGCAGGTCCTGCGCACGTCCACACTAGCCCACGCCCCTCCCGTCCCTCCCCCCCACCCCCTCCTTCCCGCCTCGCCCCCCACTCCTCCCCCACCCCCCACCCCACCTCCCCGGCCGCTGATGGCACCACCCCCGCGTCCGTTCCTCTTCGCGAAGACGCCATCGGCAGACGGGTAGGCCGGTACGCCCCTCGGGTGGTCCTGGACCATGCTGATGTTCACCTGAGCGAGATCAAGCCACCAGACGATAAGGCACCCCGTAAACCGAGACCTATACGCTACAGTAGGCACGGGTAGCAGGCGTAAGCAGTACTGCAAGTCGATGGTCCAGGATTGCACCTAACGGCCGCTCGTGGAACACAGTAAATTCCATACCACCCAAGCGCAAAGCACAGGGTGCTTATCCGCACAGGAGATATCTCGAAAGACATTAGTAGGGCATGGTCACAAGCCCGGGAACGGCAACGGCATCAGACCCAAAGAAATCAATCCTACTTGCAACACAGCTCAAAAACCGAATTCCAACACGGCCCTTCGACGAAACTGCGGTTACTACCTGCGAGGCACGTCGCCCTTCGGAGATATGCAAGTGCGCCGAGCTAAGAAGGCGTATCACACTAAGCAGTGCGAACGTTCGTTGGCAAAAACTCCATAGGAGCTGCACGATACGAGCTATAGAGTGTCACATGTGTGCCGGATGCGAGCTGTACAAGGTACGAGATACAGCAGTCTACTGTAATAGTACTTGGTAGCTCTTCTACACATACATACATACATGCATGCATGAATGGTTGCCGGCGATTCCTGTATGTATGTAGCTTTGATCGTACAGCAGACAGCTCTTCTTCTGCGAATGAATGTATCCTGCGGGTGTGGGCTGTAGGAGACATCTGGTATGCACGTAGCTCGTCTAAAAGCATGTTTTGCAGGGGGTGAGCTCTACCTGGATACAGATGAGTTCACTCACATGACCTGTCCGCCTGTCCGACGTGTGCGTGTTTTTTTCCTAGCTGAAGGCGAAACCGCCCAACAGACCCTCCATCTTGCGTTGCTATTAATATTAATAGAGTACTTGCGTGACTCGCTTGTGGTGAATGAACCGTATCAACTATAGCTGTGGGACTTCGGTTTTTACCATGCAGCGAACCGCAGCATTCCTCCACTGCTATGTAGTGGAGGTCTGTCTGTCTGTCCATCTGTGGCATGGATATCTTGCGGCACAACACGCTACTGCTGCTGCGATGATACGACTACGACTACACGACTACGTGCGAGCTGCTCTGATCAGGAACGATGGCTGTGCTGTACAGTACCACTATGGACGGAATTGTAAGGCCCGTTTAGTATTTATATTAGTTTGTAAATGATCCTTATGTTTTAGTCCAAAGTGATAATTGAAGCATGCAACGTGATTTTTGCCCGTCGAAAAGCAACGATCGCCACACCACGCATGTATGTTTAACAAGAGGCCAAAAGTATCCAAAGCGCATGGAAACGGGTGCCCGGCGTCGTGCGAGTCCGTACGTACTGCTGATGTATGCTGCCATTCTTGGGTCGATCCACCACCAACCAGCCAGTCCCGATGACCTCATCAACACCACCAACTCTAGGTAGGTACTGCTGTACCTGGTATCATACCTCGTTTGCTTCTTTCCGAAATACAGACACATGGCAGTGTGCCTAACAAAACGAGCCAAACGTTTTTCGTAGTCGTACCCCTCCTCTGCTCTTTCTTCGAAAAGTAATAAGAGGCCTGCCACGAGAAGACCCACAAGAATTTAATCTCCGATGGATCTGGGGTCTGAGGGCGGTTGAGAACAAAGACCACATACAACTAAGAGGCGCTAGAGCAGCGCGCACGCAGCAGACACGACGTACTGCTCGCTGGTCCACGATCTACTTCAGACACGACGATCTTAGCTTGCACACCCAAGTCCGAACAATCAGAGTACAGACACAGAAGAAGAAGGCATCGTTTTTGAAGTCGGCTCACTCACCGGCACGGCTTGGGTTCGTAGTACTTGAAGACAACGAAGGAGCCAACGACCGAAGCCGCGATTAACGGCAGCCCCGGCATGATCGGCGTGATCAGATCGGCCCTCGCTGTTGTTGATGTAACGTATCGAGATTCAAAGCCGTCGCATACTGCTGCACAAGTAGCTCTTTGGCTTTTGGGTTTATTTGTGTTTATTCTGGCGTTTCTTGCTTTCACGAGATCTTTCATATCTTTGGAATAAATACAAGTTTAGTACCAAGCGTAGAGGCCGATACGAGTATCATACAGCAGCAGCAGCAGCAATTTGCCATCGTTTTCTGGTATATATAGGATAAAGTAAGTACTGAAAACGGGGATTGATCGGTTTCAGTGGAAACACAGAAAAAAAACTTTCGGTGGTAGACACGGAATCATTCCCGACGGCCGACGACATTGCAGCGGATTGCCAGCTGTCGAGTTAGTTGCTTTCCTCCTTTGTCCTTTCTTCAGGGACAGCAGAGCAGCAGCAGGCAGCAGTAGTAGTAGCAGCAAGCAAGTAGAAGATCGGTATAGTAGGTAGGTAGGTGTTTATCCCGCCGCAGCATTGCAGCGTGGAGGGCACGTTAATCAGCTGCTGTACTTGTATTCTTAGTGGTACTGTATACCTGGTACCTGGTAGTACAGTTATTAATAGTAAGTAGTATTTAATAGTATAGTAGGTGGCCGACCCCTTGCATAACGCGGGCGTAAAAACGTATGCGGAGACTTACTTTACTGTAGAACAGGTATGTATATAGCACACGTATTAATGTTGGTATTACGCGTACCGAATTGAAAGGTTGTCGACACCTTGTGGGGTTTGCTACTTTGTTCAGCGTCTCCACACCTGTGATTTATTTTTACGCCTACATTATGCAAGGGGGGGGTCCCGGCCACCTGTAACAGTGTGTAGTAGTAGTAGTAGTAGTAGTAGTAGTAGTAGTAGTAGCAGTAGTAGTAGTATTATAGGAGTAGTATTATCGTAGTAGTAGTAGTAGCAGTAGTAGTAGTAGTAGTAGTAGTAGTAGTAGTAGTAGTAGTAGTAGTAGTAGTAGTAATAGTACAGTGTAGTATTTTGGGCGAACATAGTAAATAGGACCTACGGTAGACACAAAAACCTATATACTTCGCTGTTTTACTAGCAATATTTGGTCCTATTTACTATGATCCCCTGTAATAAATACTGTAATAATAGTAGTTTTAGTGGTAGTAATAGTAGTAGTGGTATTAATAGCAGTAGTCCATGGAAGTCCCATGGAAGCCGCATGAGAACAATACGGTCACGTGGAAGTCCCATGGCAGTCCCCTGAGAATGACATGGGAATCCCATGGGGGTCCCATGGGAACACTTATTAATAGTCCATTCCGAAGTCCCACGGGAATCCCGTGCAAGTCCCCAAATCCCATGGAAGCATCATGGAAGCATCAGGGTAGTTCCATGGGAACCACAGTAGGAAGTCCGATCGAAGTCCAACGAAAAAACCATGGAAGTCCCAAGGAAGTTCCTCGAGAGCATCATGGGGAACTTCAATGGAAGCATATTGGAAGCACCACGGGAGCACCACGGGACTCGCTAGGGACTCACGGAAGTCCCACCGAAGACTTCCATGGGACTTCCATCTGACTTCTACGCCCCTGGGAGTTCCATGGGACTTCCGTAGCGCTTCCAAGGGACTTTCCACGGTACTTCCGAGTTCCCCTATGGTGCTTCCGTGGGGCTTTCGTGGGACACCCACGGTACTCCGGTAGGACTTACTGGTTCCCATGTGGCTCTGGTGGTGCTGCCAAATGACTTCCGTGGGACTCCGGAGCTCCCATGGGAGACTACCTATGGTACTCCCATGGGACTTTGGAGATCCCATGGGAAATCCTAGTTACCATGGAACTTGCAATACTTAAAATGGTACTACCTTGGGACTTCGGAGTTCTCATGGGACTTCCTTGGTGCTCCCATTGGACTTCCGTGGGACTTTTGCTTTCGTATGTGGGTGCTGCCTTGGTGCTTTCATGGGACTTCCGTGCGACTTCCATAGCAATATTTCCATGGAAATGTCCCATGGGGCTTGAGGAAACGACAAAGAGTACACGCTACCGGACCGGGTGACCGCGGTCTCCGTCTACCATCTTCTCTTTCCGCCTCTTCCCACGCTCCCTCGAGCCCGATTACACCTCAAGCATTACTGTAGCATGTTACGCCTACATTCCCTGTCGTCTGTGGCAAAGCGAAATCAAAACGATCTACGCGTCGTCGACCGTGGTCTAGCGTTCGCTGCACACCGCCTAAACGAGTTGATTGCAACACAGATCACGATCTACGGTAGATTATCTACAGCAGTAGATCCTACTGGTAACACATAATGTGTTATATATTTTATGTTTGCCGTCAAGAGATGCTGTGTGAGAGCCGTGTCGTACATATCCCAACCGGCAAACATGTACCAGAGAGTCGTGTCACGGTGACCCCACCCGGCATACACGGCCTACTGCAGAGCGTGCAGATCATGTAAATCAAGGATCTATCCGTATCTATCTGTATCTGCCCCATAAGATCTTGGTACCGTACGTAGTGGGATGGGATCTGACCTGCTCGATGTGTGCACAAGTCTTGCACTGGCCCCGTGAACCCTTTTAGTACTGCAGTCTCGTTTCGGGTACCAAACTACTCAAATTCCAAGCAGTTTGTCCCCAGAACGGGACTACAGTGCTAAAGGGGGTAAGAAGAGTCGAGGAGTTCTTTGACACGGGAATACTTGCTGTACAGCAGTTTACACTTCCCACAGACCATGATCTACAATACAGTAGATTATCTACAGTAGATTATCTACAAGTAGATCCCAAGTCGTACCGCTAATATCCTAATATGCTGTGCAGGATCTGCAGGCTACAGGTCAAACACAGGACACAAAACAGGCGCTAGATCATGCAGATCATACAGCTCCCACTCGGCAACATGAGCTAGATCATACAGATAAGGGATATTCCTGCGCCGGAATATCTAAATCATGCTGTGAGGATCGGTCACCTAATATATATATACGATATGTTTACTTCTCCCCTCGCCGCATCTCCACCACCTCCGCTGTAAACCGTCTTCGGCAAAAATAATTTTTAAAAAAACGCGCAGGACGTTCAGGCGAGACCCCGACTGAGCACCTGACGGTGGGCCTCGGTTGCATCAAAGTGCCAGGCTAACATCGACCCATTGCAATGTCTCACCTTTGTTTGTGGTGCTAGTGAATATTAATACCTGGTAGTAGCGTGCCGGGATGTCTTGCCTGCGGCTATGTACTACTTGGACGGAAATGTAAGGGTCGTTTAATATTCATACTAATGTATGAAATTTCCTTATATTTCCGTCCAGAGCGGTAGTAACAACAGGTCAGTCAGTCATATGACGACTACGCAACGATTTTAGAGAACATCCCATCCCCCCGAGAAGTATAACACACGGCTGCTCATTTTAAGTTTGCCTTTGGTTCCCGGCCAAAGCGTGCGGCATGTTTTCCGTTCGCAGATAAGTCCGCTGAGGGGGGAGAGGGGGGGGAGTCCTATGAGTTGAGCTGGAAAAAAAGAAACAAGAAGAATGCGACGAAGTTTTTTTTTTCCCCCATCCCATTTTTTATTATCTTCGCCCTTCTTTCTCCTCCCTTCTACAAATATCATGAGCCGTAACTCAGATCCGGGGTCACATAGCAGAGCCCATTCTCCCCCCTCCCACCTACGGGAGGTGCCTTGCATTGTTATCGCGAGAATGCCCCAGCCCTTTCTTCCCTCGTCCACTCGCATTGAGGGCAGATATTACGAAAATACCACAGGAGCAGCGTACTGTCCACCTCGGTGGAATCAGGGGGGTCGCGGGCCTACATACCCTTCACGACGAACTGTACAATTCGAGCAACCGAAGGATCACCCAACTTGCAGAGTGGAGGACCACTCAGTGAAGGGATGAATGAGCTCATAGCTGACGCAGGGGCCTTAGAAAAACAATCTCCAACGCCACACAAGGCTGACGTTTCATTGGCATGCCCACAATCTTTTCAATGCCGTCGCCCCCAAAGAAAGCGTTATCGGACTTACCACGGTAGACGAGGCCGGCGACATACACGGCAACAAAACTCTCCCCAGAATGGATAGAGTCGGGAATTATCAGCATGACCTCGAGCATCTACGGAACGGTCATGGGCACCGCGGTGGGATCTTAACCGGCTATACTACAGCACATACATGGTCCGTCTAGGTAACCACCCCCAGAAATTAAAAAAAAGGCAAAAATTTCCCGTGAAACAAGCGCTATATACCGAGATTAACAAAACTACGTGTCATGCAGTTACAGGGCTGTCATGTACCGAAATGTGTTACAGCCCCTCCGGGTACTGCATTCCACTTCGCGCTTGGGCGCGGCTGATGGGCCCCGTCTTTGCGAGCACGGGAGATGCGAAACGGTTCGCGCTCGAGCTCTAATCAAGACCGAGATTACAGATTTAAAAAAAAAAAACGTAAAACAATGTACCACTGCTGGCAGAGCAGACATCATGACACCGACGCTAGAACCTAGAGGCACAACGAGCGGAGCCAAACAGTGCAGTGGGCGTACTTCTGCCCCGTTCGCTCCTCGCCGAAAAACAACAGTACATAATTCTCCTCGATCCGATGCAAGCCAAACCCAGGACCTCGTCCCAGCTCGGCCACCAGACCCGCTTCCAGCGATATTTTCACACACGCGTACAAAACAGATAGCACCACAGGGCAGGTACATCTCGACAGAACGAACAAACGCTGCGGCGCCCAAGGTGTCAGCAGCGCGTGACCTTCGTCCAGCATGAAGTCTAAAGCCTTTACCCCCACGTCAGCCGTACTTGGCACAGTAGTAAGTCTCCAACGAGCCCGAGCGAGAGAATAGAGAGAGAGCGTTTGACAAGTAGCACTACTTCGGCTCCTATCTCCTACCCCCCTCCCCTCCCCCCCCTGTCGGGTTGGCGTCGGTTGGCAACGACACTGTAAAACATGCCGCTCACCGCGTGAGCTAGACATCCAGGGTACCTTTTTTTTTTTTTTTTTTTTTTTTTTTTGGCGGTCGCCCACAGCTGGTCGTCTAGTTAGATCATTTGTGCGAAGTAAAGAACCTTTTCTCTGCACAAGGGAATCGATCGTATCACGTAGTGTTCAAGGTAAGGCACCCAAGAGGCAGTTACATAGTACTCCCATTGCTGTCTCTAGAAGTGGCTACACCGGAAATTAAACTAACTCATTGAAGCTGTCATCCATATGCAAGTCCGCCTCACAAGCGGTTCTTAGTAGGATGCAGTTCACCCTTCATGCGACTCGCCGGACACCTCACGGCGCTTCGCGCTTGGTGCAAGCAATGTCTGCCTGGTCGGTGAAAACCCGACATCCTCCGTCCCGGCATTGTAGGGATGCGAGGGTCTATGGTCATACGACTACGGCCATGCATGAGATCGAGTACATCTCTCCTATCGAGTACACCCCCCTCCCCTCTCCTCCCCTCCCCTCCCCTCCCCTCCTCTCCTCTCCCCCTCCACGCACATATATACGACATCAATATTTTTCAATTTTCCTTAACCACCAAAGGGGAAACAAAACTTGGCAAAATCGCAGAGCGGAACAGCACACAACAGCGCCGTCGGTGAAGACGCCAACATCGGTTCCAGAGGAGGAATCACCGAACCACGCACTATTCGCCATTCCATCCGCAAATTGTGGAAAGCCCAGCATCCACGAAAAAAAACACACACACAGCTCTGACCCTAATTGGCGGCAGGCTCCACCGGTGCTCCGGGCGTCGCCGCTTGTTCAGAGACGCCTTCGGTTGCTCCTTGCGCTTCCGCAGCAAGGCGTTCGACAAGAGCTCGGATCTGCGTGTTTAGGACGGGGGGTGATTACGGGGGTGGGGGCGAAATTGGCAACAGCATTTATCTGCACCAGATTGGTGTTACGAGCTGGTTCAAGCGAAACGCCCCAAAGTTGGGTCGGTCACGAATGCCGCTTGCAATATCTACTCGAATATCACACGTTTGGTATCATATCGACCGCCATGAACCGCGGAAGGGAACAACATACATTTCCAGTACTTTTTGCTGAGGTCCTAGGGCTGGCGCTGGCAGCGAAAAAGTGTCCCGATCAACCACGAGCTTTAAAAAGGGTCAGGAACAGTCAGGCGTTTCCGTAGCAAGTTTTTTTTTTTTTTTTTTTTTTCGTTTTCGTTCGAGCCGGTTTCAGGCAAAGCATGTCCTTAAAACGCTTCGCGCAACACCTGTAAAGACTTGATTGCGTAGGACTATTTTGGAAGCAACAACTTACGCCAAAAAACTTCATTAGATGTTGAAACTAAGTAGATACGACGCAACGCCGTAAAATTCGCACTTTTACCGCACAAAGGCCCGAATGCCGAGAAAGGGGAAAACCAACAGAAGCGAGGAGCGAGAAGTCACCTTGCGCTCGTCGTCCGAATCGCCCAAGGCCCTACTGCTTTGCCCTCCGTACTCGGCCGGCACTTGCGATACGTCGATATCCTGCTGCATCGTCGCCATAAAATCCGTTCCTAGAATGGAAATCTTCGACCGGGTTCTGCGCGATTGTTTTGGGTACGCGGCGCGAAAAGGAGGAGAGGAGACCACCACAACGCCCCCAGCGGGTGGGGGGGGGGGAGGGGGGGAGTGTTCCACCGTGACCAAACCAAACACACAAAGGGCAACAAACAGCAAACCAAACTGTACAGCAGCAGTTGCCGTAGAGTACCTATTAATAGACGCTCGTTTCAATCAGGTCCTTCCGGGTCAAAACAAAATTCATGATTCAACGAAAGAGAGAACAGAACCGTCAGGACAATCACCGCGGGCGCTTACAGGAAATCACAAAATTGTAACCCCTAATCACCATAACACGGACTACCGGGGTAGCGGGGCGTCGGCCATAACGCTGCTCACGCGGTGTGCTGGGGACGGTCAAATCCACCTCGTTCTCAATGACGCTGTGGGGGGGGGGCGGGGGGGGGGGGGGGGGTGTACTCATTGTCATGCATGGTCGTAGTCGTATGACCATAGACCCTCGCATCCCTACAATGTCGGGACGGAGCACGTCGGGTTTTCACCGACCAGGCAGACATTGCTTGCACCAAGCGCGAAGCACCGTGAGGTGTTGGGAGAGTCGCATGAAGGGTGAGCTGCATCCTACTAAGAACCGCTTTAGAGGCGGATTTTCTTGCATATGGATGACAGTATCAATGAGTCATATGGATGATAGTATCAATGAGTCATATGGATGACAGTATCAATGAGTTGTTTTTAATTTCTGGTACGGCCACTTCCAGAGACAACAATGGGTTCTACTATGTAACTGCCTCGTGGGTGCCTCACCATAATACACACTACTACGTGATACGATCATCCCCCTTGTGCGGAGTAAAGGTTGTCCCCGCTCAAAAATGATCTAACTTGACCGCCAGCCGCGGTAACTGCCGAAAAAAAAAAGAATAAGAAAACGGTACCCTGGCTGTCTAGCTCACGCAGTGAGAGGCGTGTTTTACAGCGTCATCGCCAACCGACGCCAACCCAACCTATGTATATACCGTACCAGGTACATAATATATAGGGGGGGGGGGGGAGTTTCACCGTAACCACGACAAAACAAAACACACAAGGGCCATTTATATCATGCAGTAACGACCCCGACCAAATCCCAACGACGACGTTTTCATTGTTTTTCTCCATAGCTTTCAAGACGCGACTCTGCTGAAACCCGGGGACGCATATGGTCCAGCGGTAGAACCCTGCTCTGACCCCCCCACCTCTCCCTCCAACCCCCTCCCAATCTGGAATTTTCAATCTCCGGACGCGGCTTCGGCCTCTTCAAACAGCACACACAACGCGAGAACGAATAAGACAAAGCGTGTCCGATGCACCCGCAGAACCAGGCGACGCTGCTGATCCACGTGCGACGAGACCCACCTTGGGTCAAGCAAGCCCGAGACTATTCGCCACAGCGCCGTGAAAGCTCCCGGGGCGTTAATGATATACGACTTATGGCATCTGGAGATCGAGGGGGACAACACCGGGGGGCGTGCGTAGCAAAGTACGGGAGGAGGGGCGCGGGGGTACTCACTGTCATGCGTGGCCGTCGATCGTGGTACCTGTACATAAGACATAAAATATGGCTGTTTCGGGCGGTTTCTAAGTTACGCCATTCCCCCCCGCCGCTTGGAAAGCCGGAGCCCCGTACTGCTCGTGATCGCCCTCCTCCCAGATAAAGGCACGAAATGAAGCCACTTACTTGCGCCTGCCCATATTATACTACTACGGGGGACCATATTAAATAGGACCAAATATTGCTATTACGGGGGTCCATAGTTAACGGGACAAAAATTTGATAGTAAAAATAGGTAAATATATAGGTTTTTATGTATACCATAGGTCCTATTAACTATGTACCCCCGTAATAGTAAAAATAGGTAAATGTATAGGTTTTTGTGTGTACCGTAGGTCCTATTTATTATGGTCCCCCGTGATACCAAGTACCATGGTACGCGCCAATCAGTCAGCACAGCTCCCGAGCGAGAAGTCAATACGACAGTATTTGCCTCCAGTCCGGTCCCCGAGACTACCAGAAGCACAAAAAAAAGGGTAACTGGTACATACGTATCTCTCTCTTGTACCTCCCCCGGTCTCAAGACTCACCGGAAGCACAAAAACAGATAACATGAATGCGTAGAACATATGTCTTGCTTCGTTGGTTGCGTATGCTGTGTGTGGTCCTTCACATGAAACCGTTTCTTTCCACCCGTCGACACCCAGCACACCCAATGTCCGTGCTGGTCCTCTATCCCAGAGAGACACAAGCTCTGTACCCCCGCAATTCACCTCTCGACGTAGTGCGCCTTCATCGTTCCCGTGAGAGCTCGCAGCACCGTCAGCACCCTTGGCGTGAGGTGCCACAGCCGGACGCCGCCGACGTCCTCCACCGTGATAAACTGCGGGGAAGGAGCGTTTCAACGGCAAACGAGGGAGCGAGGTGACTAAGCGCGTGGGGGGGGGGGGGGGTGGGGGGGGGGGGGGGTTGGCGGGGGGGGGGGGGGGGGGGGGGGGGGGGGGGGGGGGGGGGGGTTGGGCCCGAAAACGGGGCGCTCAGGGGCATCCCCAAAACGCTGGAAAATGCGACTTCCACTACAGTCGGTACATGACAGTGATTTACGGGAGTACAACTAGAGTATTGTAAAAACGGGGGAGCACGGTGATCAGAACCAAACTTGGTGTGTAAACATACGGGGATATAGCCCCTCGTACTAGCTCCGAAATTATAGCGGCGGTGGCAGCGGCGGCAGCAGCAGCAGCAGCAGCAGCAGCAGCAGCAGCAGCAGAAGTAGCAACAGCTTGGTGGGTGTCTTCCAAGCACAGCGAACCGCGCTTGGCTAGAAGGGAGAAGGAGAGGTTGGGGCGCTCCACACCCCCGCCATTATTTGTATCCTTGCCGCTCTCCACTTCGCACGCCTTGCCCCGAGTGAGACCCCGACCCCCGGAAAGCAAAGAAGCAACAACCACACCCCCATTCCCATCGAAGCTTGCTCGCATCAGCGAGGTGCGCAAATCCTCTCTCGCATAGCATCCCCCCCCCCCCCCCTCCCACCCGCCCTTCCACGCCTCCACGCCCACGCCCCCCACCCCCCCCTGCCAGGGATGTACGTTGTCACCTAACCTATTCAACATATATACTAACGACCTGATAGTTGCAGTCGAGGGAGCAAGGCAGGGAGTCACGGTAGGGGAAGACACGGTGTCGGGATTGATGTTTGCGGATGACTTCGTGGGGATATTAGAAACACCCGAAGGATTGCAGAAACAAATGGAGAAGGCGCTAGAATACACCAGGAAAAGGAGGGTGACGGCGAACGTCAAGAAATGCGCAGTAGTTGTTTGTAACGAAGATAAGGTAAACCCGGTAAATTTCAGTTGGAAGCGGGGAGAAGATGGATTGCCGATCGTAGACCAGTACACATACCTTGGCGTAGAGATTTCAAAAGACTGCTCTTGGGATACACATATAGCAAAGTAATGGGAAAGGGTAAGGCACACGTAGGCAAGATGGATGCGATCCTAACAGACTCGCACCTTGACACTAGGATTAAAATAGATGTATCTTGATGAATGTGATAGTACCAAAGCTAGAATATGTAGGAGAAGTATGGGAAGGGAACGCGAAACTCGTAAAACAGTTGAAACAGTACAAATGACAGCAGCTAGAAAAAAACTAAGATGCTCAAGTGCGACTAGTAATACAGTATTAAGAGCAGAACTGGGAATGCGCCCACTCAAGACAAATAGAGACATGAGAAAGTTGAACTGGCAATATAAAGTAAGGAACATGCCTAAAAAGAGGTTGCCAGCCATAGTTGATAGAGCTGTATGGGACAAAGTATCAAAAGGACGAGCTGGAATAAGGTGGGATGGCGTAGTTGAGAAAGTATCGAAGGATCTAGGGGGAAACCAAGAAGAGATGATGTCCGCCGGGAAGTTTGGGAGGTACAAGGCAGAAGTAGAAGAAATGATAGAAAGAAGGGAAAGGCTAGCGCTAAGAAACAAGGTGGAATCGGAAAAACACTTGGAGATATACGGGGGATTGAGGGAAGGAATAGGAATGAAAACGTATTTGCACGGCCCAATGGACTTCGCGAAAACTCTGCTTTCGTGTAAGCGACCTGGACCTGCCAGAAAGACGAAAGAGGTATACCAGTAGCCGGGAAGAGGAGGAAGTAGATGCACAGATGTGCCCGTGTGGGAAAGCAATAGAGAGTAGAACTCACATAGTAGGAGAACGTGAAATATACAAGGGGGAACGGGATGTGTTAGAAGAGGAGGTGAGGAAAATAGACGAATGTGACATGGAGGAGTTTTGATACAATGAATAGCAGCGAGAAAACGATCGCTATCCTAGGAGATAGATGGTGGCCACAGGAGGCCAGACAGGAAGGGGATAAGATTAGCAAAAAAATTCTATGTAATATATGGAAACAGCGTAATGAGCGCCCAATTGTTGGAGGTGTCTCTATTAGAAGTAGGAACGGTGCTCCGTCTCGAAAGGGATGCGTGGTCAATGGTCAAATGACTAAGGCAAGCAACAAATGAGTACGCCGCCCCCCCCCCCCCCCCCTCCCACCTCAAGAATTGGGAGGGCAAACAAACTGAATGAGAACATTGGACAGTATGGGGAAGTAACTAAGAATAAGAATGGGGAAGAGATGTTGAAGTTCCTCAAGCACTACGAGATGAAAACGTTGAACGACAGAGTAAAAAAGGCAGAACCGGAATGGACTAGACAGTGCATACAAAAGGGAGAAAGCTCTATCCTTGAATTTATAGTAGTAGAGAATGGAAGTGGTAAGGGAACGGAACTACATGTATGCGCAGCGGACATAGGAACTACGGATCACTGTCTAATATGGACAGACAGTCAACAGACGAGAGTTATCAAACATAGAAGAGGTAGGAAATTGTATCGATGGAGAATAGATAAACTAGAAGTAAAAGAGAAACGGGAAGAGTTCCAAGAAGAGATGGCCAAAAATGCAGAGAAATTTTCCGAGCTGTTGGACAGAATAGGTACAACAAGGAACGATATAGAAAGGGATCATGCAGAAGCTAGGATAATAGAGGATGGGAGCAGTTGGTCAAGACCACAGCAAGTAAAGTAATAGGGAAGAAGTTGATAGTATGCAACAGAGCGGTAAAATGGTGGGATGAAGAAGTGAAAGAGGCCATAAGAGCAAGGAGAAAGGCACACGCAAGGTATACATCGAGTAAAACTTCGACAGGGTGGGAGGAGTATGCTATAGCTAGAAAGAAAGTAAAAGAGATGGTAGAGAAGAAGAAGAAAGGGATAAGGAAAGACGTAGTAAATAAAACAAATGAAGACTTTGAGGGCGGGATGAAGCAGATGTGGGTAGGGATAAAAGGGATACTTGGCAGACACGGGAATAGCTACTCTAAGAACACAGAACGGTAAAATGGTTAGTAGTTCGAAGGGGAAAAGGGAGGTACTAGTAGAGCATTACCGAAAGCTAGGAACACCCACAGCCAACGAAACGTTCGATGCAGAATTCGAGAAGGAAATCAACGCGTGGGCAGAGGCGAACGTAGATACATCAGAAAGGGAAGACAGTGGTTCGGGAGGGTTACAGAGAGAGTTCACAAGGGAAGAGGTAAAGAAGTGTGTAGCTAAACTTAAGAATAGAAAGGCAGCAGGGGCAGACCAAATAGTGAATGAATTTATGAAGTACGGGGTAGAAGGAATGCTTACCATGATGGTTATGTTGTATGACTGGATATGGAAAAAACGAGTACGCACCTAGGAGGTGGAGAGAAGGAGTAGTAGTAAATTTATTCAAGAAAGGAGATAAGGCTGACCCGGGGAACTATAGAGGGATAACGCTACTAAGCACAGTAGGCAAAACATTTTGTAAGATTTTGAACGATAGAATGGGAACGATGATGGAGAAGGAAGACAAAATAAGCGAAGGACAAGCAGGGTTTAGGCCAAACCGTAGCTGCGTAGACCATGTGTACACCTTAGGTAAGATTATTCAAGGTAGGAAAGACGCGGGACTAACAACGTACTGTTTCTTTCTAGATGTGCAGAAAGCCTACGACACAGTATGGAGAAATGGATTGTGGGAAAAACTGTGGGAAATAGGAATCAGAGAAAAGATGTGGAGAATGATGAAAAAGATGACGGAATGTGCGAGAAGTGCTGTGATGCTGGACGGGGAAATATCGAAGTATGTTGATATTTTACAAGGTGTTGCACAGGGATGTACGTTGTCACCTAACCTATTCAAGATATATACTAACGACCTGATAGTTGCAGTCGAGGGAGCAAGGCAGGGAGTCACGGTAGGGGAAGATACGGTGTCGGGATTGATGTTTGCGGATGACTTCGTGGGGATATTAGAAACACCCGAAGGATTGCAGAAACAAATAGAGAAGGCGCTAGAATACACCAGGAAATGGAGGGTGACGGCGAACGTCAAGAAATGCGCAGTAGTTGTTCGCAACGAAGACAAGGTAAACCCGGTAAATTTCAGTTGGAAGTGGGGAGAAGATGAATTGCCGATCGTAGACCAGTATACATACCTTGGCGTAGAGATCTCAAAAGACTGCTCTTGGGATACACATATAGCAAAAGTAACAGGAAAGGGTAAGGCACAAGTAGGCAAGATGGATGCGATCCTAACAGACCCGAACCTGGACACTAGGATTAAGAGATGTATCTTGATGAATGTGATAGTACCAAAGCTAGAATATGTAGGAGAAGTATGGGAAGGGAACGCGAAACTCGCAAAACAGTTGGAAACAGTACAAATGACAGCAGCTAGAAAAAAACTAAGATGCTTAAGTACGACTAGTAATACAGTATTAAGAGCAGAACTGGGAATGCGCCCACTCAAGACAAATAGAGACATGAGAAAGTTGAACTGGCAATATAAAGTAAGGAACATGCCTAAAAAGAGGTTGCCAGCCATAGTTGATAGAGCTGTATGGGACAAAGTATCAAAAGGACGAGCTGGAATAAGGTGGGATGGCGTAGTTGAGAAAGTATGGAAGGATCTAGGGGGAAACCAAGAAGAGATGATATCCGCCGGGAAGTTTGGGAGGTACAAGGCAGAAGTAGAAGAAAGGATAGAAAGAAGGGAAAGGCTAGCGCTAAGAAACAAGGTGGAATCCGAAAAACACTTGGAGATATACGGGGGATTGAGGGAAGGAATAGGAATGAAAACGTATTTGCATGGCCCAATGGACTTCGCGAAAACGCTGAAACTGCGCTTTCGTGTAGGGGACCTGGACCTGCCAGAAAGACGAAAGAGGTACACCAGTAGCCGGGAAGAGGAGGAAGTAGATGCACAGATGTGCCCGTGTGGGAAAGCAATAGAGAGTAGAACTCACATAGTAGGAGAATGTGAAACAACAGGAACGGGATGTGTTAGAAGAGGAGATGAGGAAAATAGACGAATGTGACATGGAGGAGTTTTGGTACACTGAATAGCAGCGAGAAAACGATCGCTATCCTAGGAGAGATAGATGGTGGCCACAGGCGACCAGACAGGAAGGGGATAAGATTAGCAAAAAGTTTCTATGTAATACATGGAAACAACGTAATGAGCGCCCAATTGTTGGAGGTGTCTCTATTAGGAGTAGGAACGGTGCTCCGTCTCGAAAGGGATGCGTGGTCAATGGTCAAATGACTAAGGCAAGCAACAAATGAGTACGCCTCCCCCCCCCCCCCCCCCCCCCCTCCCACCTTGGCGTCATCATTATCGTCTTCCCCCTTGTCCAGCACCACCCTCCAGATGCACTCGTTCAGGAAGACGTAGTTCGGGGTCATCTCTTGCAGGGGAAGCTTCAGCTCGTCTGCCCTCCGCATGTTGACCTTTCCGATCCGTTCCCACAGCACCGGCAGGCCCTCCTTACTCCGTCCGTGCAAGTATACGGGAAACACCTCCCTAGTTGTCGATGATTTCGGACGACGGGAAACGGGCGGGACGTAAGGGGGGGACCAGACCTTCGCGTTTTTTTAGCGCATGTGCTGTATGGTGGCCCACGACCCACGCCGCAGTCAGGACAACGACAACCCGTGGGTATCGGCAATTGATCCATCCTAGTATCACACGGGAAGACGGCTTCATGGTAAGTTCACCGTAAATTCCTTTTTTTTGCGTGTAAGTGCCGCGGCGCCCGGCGCCCAATCCGATTGGCCGGGACGTGGAGTGGGTCTCGTGCTATGGCGGAGGTTTTAGGGGGTGTGAAGGCGTATTTTTTACCCTGTGGTCTGCTCTTGTATCTGGAGCTGCCGAGACTCTTGCACGGTCTCGTCGACACTCGATGGGCAAGCGCACCGGGGAACCGTGCGCACTATCCGTAGTGCTGCAGCTCTGTCCTTGAACATTTGAAGGAGAAAACAGCCCTCAACATCGGAGCTATACACCAGGCATACTCCATCAAGTACAACATCATTTTGGTAGGGCTACTGCTTTCACGGACTCACGAACTGCATACCCACCCGACCCCACGCGTTGCTAAATTTCGGGCCACGTTCCATGCCCCCAAAGAAACCTCGTAACTCCGTATGGGGGGAAATAACCCAGACACCCCAGAGGATTATGATGCCGTAATAACTCTGCATCTAAGCATCCTGCTCTACGAAGATTGGCACCGTGATTCCACGCCGACATGATCCCGGACCTGAGAGCCCTCGAAACTGGCATTAGATAGTTCTACAAAATGGTCGGCAGGCCCCGCCAAAATATCGCACCTGCAGTCGAAAAAACGGGGCTGGGGGGTCTCGATGATCTCGTCGATCTTGTTTTCCTTCCTCCACTCGCAAGTTTCTTTCCACCTGCGGTAGACAGTAGTGGTGGAGATGCAACAAGGACAAACCAAGTTTTGTGACTGCCGTGACGCAAGCGCGGCGACCTGCTGGGAGTTTAAAGAAATCGACGCACGCGATATATTTGAAAGAAAAAAAACAAGAAACAAAAACGCCAAGCTGTTGACATCGAAAACTTCTGCAAAACTCAATATCTGCAAGCTCCAAGCTTGGTGCGATGTTTCGATCAAAGCGTGCTACGGCGTACGTAGCCCTCAGAGTAAGTTGTCTAAAAAATGCATTTTATTGTGGCGGCACGAGCGCTTCCGGACGCACGGATGCGGTAAGAGCACGAAGACGCTACGATACTGCTATACGAAGCAACGTATTTACGTACGTACGTACACACACGATGTTTGTTTCTGTCAAGCAACGGCCCTGTGGTGTGAACGAGGAAAATATACGGTCGGATAGGCTTGTCAGTATTTTTGTCCTTTTTCTTTGATCTTTCACGAGCTTGACACACCAAAAAATGTGATACTTGTAGCTCAATACTACTACAGCAGTAGAGCAGTTTGTACCCCTGACCCCTATACTTGGTATATTTTAGCACTTTTCGTCTAGCCATGATTTTTTTATTTCTGTATCTCGTATTATTAATAGTAATGCCTGTGACGAAAGAACTTGTGGTATCTCTATGACACAGGTTGAAGAGTACCATAATCAGTGAGTAGCCCGAACGTGGTAGTTTCATATGTGACTTGGATCACGTACGGTTGATTTCATACCGGCGGACGGGCGCATCGACGAAAGGGTTGACGGTGTCTGGATGCACATCAAACAGGAAGAAGCAAACCCAGCAGTGCTCACTCGTCTACCATCATTGTCACGCGCAAAAGCTGCGAGATAATAGGCAGACGTCAACGAACGGGCGGCTCGACACTGCCTGTTGTTGGTGTGGATAGGCCTTGAGGCTAGGACTATTCTTGTGGTTTACTTGTATTATATACCAGGTATCTATCTCCAGAATGGAGAATCAGTATCGCCACTGGGGCTGTTGGGTGTCGTGGGTAGAAATCACGGGCCTGATCCGAAGACAGCAACAACAACAGCAACAACACTTCCCAATCTCTCTCTACTTCATTTTTTGTTGTGCTCGTCCGGACACCTGACACTAAAATTGCCTCCACGATATTCGTGTATTATACCTCCGTTTGATCTGCGTCGTATGGTGTCGTATGTGTATGTATGATACAGATAAGTACTACCAGGTATATGCACTGTGTGTTGTAATATTTCACCTACTGTACACAAAAAAAGTCGGCAGGCCGAGGTTTGAACCCCTTGGCCGACCGCCCCCTGCACTAGAACCAGCAGAATACGGCCAAAAGAGGTCTCGACGAGACCAAAAAGACCGGTCTTTTTGACCCTTTAGGTACTACCGCAGTGTATGTGCTTTTCACCTTAAACCGTTCTTTCTACCCGTCGGCATCCAGCACAACCACTGCCAGCGCCGATTCTTCAATGCCAGAGAGACACGAGTTCTGTGGCCACAAAACTACGCCACGGCAGAGAGAGATACATCGTTTATGCAGTAAGCAGAATAGACGACGCAATGCCATGCCATCATCATACTGCATACGAATTGCAGTACTATTTACGGGGGTCCATAGTTAATAGGACCTATGGTGTACATAAAAACCTATATATTTACGTATTTTTACAAACAAAATTTGGTCCCATTAACTATGGACCCCCGTAATAAAATGTTTTGAACCTTTTATTAATGGTACTGCTGCTTATGTGCAGAAACCTAAATCTGACTCTAACTTCAAGTGTTTCGTTCCCACAACGGGAATGCCGCAAAACGGGTTAAAATACTAAGCAAGATGACACTTGATCACATGTCGACCCATGCAAGCCTCCGATGTGCAACCCCGCGTTTGTTTCATACAGCATAAGGAAATAACGGCGCCGTAGAAGAGCAGAATGCCCCGATGTGCAGGGCTATATAGGGTTTTACACGGAGTGCGACTTGGGTGCAAACACAACATGGGGTGCGTCTATGATACGTACACACGTTGGAGTGATACCGGTAGTATGCAGGCTGAAGATGAAGCGACAGACTACAGCAGTAGCACCGGTACCCTGAAATAAGATTGAGGTAACAAGCGGCCGTAGTAAAGTCGATGAGGTTTCAGTTCGCTTCAAACGTACTCTGTAGCCTACAGGGTCGCGCCCACTACTTGTAGGAGCAGAAGGTATCGCGCTCCCGTAAGGCGTGTGGTGGGCGCCGCGACTGCTGTTGATACGCACGAGTAGTGCTATTAATAGTTGAGTGACGGTGTATGGTCCGTGTTTGGTGCGTACTTTGGTGTAAAATATTTTTCGGAAGGGTGATGAGGCTGGGCAGCAGCCGTAAATCCGCCATGCATGGCAAAGATCTTCAGAAGTATATACCCGAATAAAATTATGCTGTTCTAATACCTACAAGCATGAGGCCAGATCTTGTGCAATATTTTTTGAGTGATTTAAAAAGGCAGGAAGTCGGATTTTCCTGCGGCAAAAAAGCCACACCAGATCGGTGCGCCATGTGCCGTCTTATGGTGTTTTTGGTTTTATTTCATGGGAGAATAAAAAAAAAAGAACAGAACAGAGATCTTGAAGTTTCCTTGAACTCTACGTACGTAGACCACGACACGAACGAGTCGTTCACGCCGGGTTGGGCGATCAACCTTCACCACCAGCTCCTCGAGGGAAGGAACGGAACGTGGAACCTCCTGGGGAGCTGCGTAAGGAGTCGCTGGACCAGCAAGGAGCTCTCGCTCTCGCGGAGCATGGGCTGCTTGCGGCCGTCGTAGTCAGAAAAGAAAAACGTTAGATTGTTTTGATACTGCTGTAGTCTCGTGCTATTCGTCTCCAAAGTTGTTTTGCCTAGAGCAGCTGCAGTTGGGCGGCCGCAAGGGACGCGATGGTGGCCAAGGTATTGATGCCCTCTCTCTCCGTAGTGGCCGATGCACAAGTGCTGGAGCCCAGCTGTGTACAAGAGTAACCAAGCATGTAGCGTCGTGACCCATCATGAGCCCTGTCTGTAACCTAAACAAAATTGTACAATGCCTCCGAGGTCCTGTGCAAAAGCAAATTTTATCACTTTCAGAGTTGATCAGAAAAGGCTGTAAAAAAAAATCACTTCCTGGAATTTCATGAGTGATAAAATCTCGGAGGAACATTTTTTCGACCAAACAGGCCCCATAAGACGTGATTTTGATAAAATCTGATCAGAAACGGGACCAGATACCCCGAAGCCTCCGTAAACAGCCATATAATCACCTCAAAAAAAATTGCATAAGATCTGGCCTGACAATGGAAACGCCCAAGTTTGAAAGTTGTTGTGTTCACGTTAACTCGTCCTTTCTACCCAGCTTCATCAGTACATCCAATGTCCGTCCTGATTCCTTATCCTAAAGTGTTCTATTAATATTAATATAAAAAATATTGCTTTCACGAAACAGCCGAAGATATTCTCGTACCGCCACTGTGGGAAAAAAGAAAAAAGAAAATGTTTGATTTTTTCTCTTTTTTTTTTCCAAGCGGCTGCGGGCGGAGCAATTTGTTTTTTCTCGTTGCATTTGTCAACACGCTGATAAAAATCAGCTCGTGAGGCGATAGACCATCGATCTCGACAATAGACTCAGCCCACGGCCAACGCGCTTGGTGTCGGGCAAGGCCCACGAGTATAGATGACGGCCTCGAAGATATCAGGTGGATCCATGGTCTAAGGGGCGAGAGCTTGCCGGCGGCGTCTAATGGTCTTCTTCCAAACCTGAAAAAAGGCCTGTTTTATCCCATTCGAGACGGATCGAGAAATTTGGTCATCTGTTTGGTGCACACCAGCGGCCAATTGTTTTTTCATAATACGCCTGGCCAGCGCCCGCCACAGATCACCGGCCGTTGTGTAAACACGGTGTCCCTGGGGTGGGTCGGAGCCCCCAACGAGCGGACTCCGTTCAGAATTCGTGACGCAATCGTTGGTTTTGTCGATCGATGTCTGTCGAGGACTGGGGATCTCGCCGCTTCGAACCAAATATTCGCCTGATGTCTTCTGTGGCCCAACATCGGCCCCAGAATTGTTTTTTCGGGGTTGGAACTTTTAGCTTGAAGCATCGTGCTCCTAGCAAGCTGTACCTGAGAAATTATGGCAGGTATCTTTGGAATTCAACCTATGGAAACTTTGCGTTTCCGTTGGCGTTCGACTATGTCCAATGAGGGAGGGGTTTGGTCACGAAACTCCAAGGCTTTTTTCCCGATGGTGAGATTATTTCCGGCTTCGGCTCACGGCGACCACCACCCCGGCCCCGAGCTCTAACCCCAACTCTTAACTCTACACCCTAACCAGAGGCCTACTTAGTTGGTGTGCCAGCTGGTCGTTGTGCTTGGAAAGGCTCTACTTGGCACTTCTAAGGAAATTTGCCACACATGACGGGTTTATGGCGACACGAGTGTGGGTGCAGTTAGGCTTACTGCTGTAGATTCCTTCGGCAAGCAAAATCCAATACTCTTCCCGACTATGCCAAAAGGTCTGCCGGCAGGAAAAGACACGACCTACGCTTACGAGTACTCGTACTTACCTGTAGGTGTGGTGCCAACTCGTGCACTCACGTAAAGGAGTACCAGGTACATGAGCCAGTACCAACTTGCTGTTTTCTACAGGTGAGGCAGTACGTACACCAGCAGCAGCAGTACTCGCTATTTTTTGCTGTATCGTATGTACGAACTCGTACACAATCGTAGTTCGTACATACGCATGAGCTCAAAAAGTAGATGTAGACAGAAGCAGCAGCAGCAGGTAAAGCGCGTACGGCCGGCCAACCAGGTATGCTGCACCGTACACCTGGAGTATTTCTACCCGCTACGTGGTATTGTAGGGCGTGACAAAACACCAACGAATATTTTTATATGTACCAACAAGCGAAGCGTATCATTGACCAGCAAGCAGACCCACCGCCAGGCCGCAAATATCGCAACACCCGCGACGGCGCATGGTGCCCCAAACCGGCGAGGCAAACACAACAATGCCCAACTACGCAGACATCAAAACGACAGCAGAAAGTCTGCTGTCATTGTTTACACCGCATACCGTGCTCGGCCCGCTCTGCACCTTCGAGCCGCTTCGACCCGGTCGCCGTTGCATCCGATTACGAATCTCTCCGGGATTATCTCCTCCGCCTTCGCATCAGTTTCAGCACCAGCATCGTCCACGGCCTTCTTGGGGTCCGCATCAACAGCTTCCATCTCGCCGGGCCGGTTAGGTGGCGGCTGTTGCTGCTGCTGCGGCGGCGGTGGCGGCGGCGGTGGCGGCGGCGGAGGCAGCGGCAGCGGCGAGTCTAGTGGGCACCGTTTGGGATCGGGATCGCGGCTGTTGCTGTTCCTTGGGTGCTCGAGATTGTTCCGGGGAATATTTGAGATGGCGTCGGGTAGGGCGGAGCACCGAACAACGGAAGCTTGCAGGAAAGAGAGGAACAAAACGAGAAGCGAGTGACGCGCCCTCTGCAAGCGTGTGCTTGTCAATTGAGGAGCGCTACGAGTACGCATCGGTGGTGAGAGACAAAGCAACACGCAATCGAGAACGAGGGGTGTGGGGCATTTTTGGTTCTCGGTAAGGAGTTCAGTTGGTTCTGGTGGCGTTTTGGTCAGATTCTCTTTCAAATAGATGATGTCGTGAAATCAGTCGTGGTCGTGCAGCAAGATGGACGCTCCCAGCGAGGACGACCTCAGTACTGGGAGAAAAGATAAAAGCTGTGATGTGCGACACCAAGGAATTCCACCACCTCCAGCGTCGTGGCCGGCAGCGAACAGGGCCAGCATAAACCCGCGAACAACCTCTCTCAATCGTAGTATTAATAGTACGAGCACAAATCCAGCAGCCTTGCCATTAGCAGCACTGCCCTGCGCTGGGTTCGACGAGGACCTCGAGGTGCTTCTTCCTGGACGAGGGGCGAGCTTTTTCGTGCGGATCGCCGGGCGGGACCTGGCCAGCAACGGTGTCGCTGTGTTGATTCATGGGGTGAGGAACATTGGCCTTTGAGTTTGTGTGTTCGCTTTGTATATGCTCGAAGGTTCGACAATACCAAGGGTACCTGCTTCGTACTCGTATGTAGTACCACGGGTATCTCTCGTGGGACATTCGATGCAAACATCCACACCTCGGACAAATGATTATCTATCTATCTACATACCTGGTATAGATGATCTAGTTTACCTGCCGTTGTGAGAGGATGTGCAGGATCTCTACAATACAGATCCAACCCAGGAAACTTGTGCTACTGTACGTAGATCATACCTATTACACGGCTCCCGCCTAGCATCATGAGCGACAGTAGATCATACCGGTACGTACAGATCAGGAATCTATCTTCCCTAAAATATCTACTTTAGTCCACTTCTTACGCAGCCGGAAACATGGATTGAAAAAGCCGGTTTCCGATCGGAGACAAAAAATGGCAATCTTTCGCAGTTGAAAAAGCGCCTTTTCAGGCCGTTTCCTATGCAGTTCGATTTCGAGCTTCAGATTTGTATTTTTCGATTTCAAAAATGAATGACCCTGCTGATGCAGTCCAAATATGCAAAATCCGACCGGAATTTTTTCGATTTGAGAATCCGATGACCCAAGTCGTCGGATTTTGGCCGCCAAAATCCGACGACTTGGGTCATCAGATTTTCAAATCGAAAAATAGCATGCTCTCTAAATTCAAGATGTTATCCACGATAGCAAAAAGCAGCAGAACGATCGATGAGTTGGATGGTGACACAGCTGTATAGCGACGTTGCTTCGCGCCCGAGGCGCGGGCGGCGCGTCCCTGCGTGGTCAGACTACAGCCGGCAGGCGCGGGCTCGGGCATAGAGACCAAGACAAGCGCCCTCGGCGCGCACCTCTCCGTGGATACATACTCGTAGACTACACCAGCAGCAGCAGCAGCAGCAACAGTAGTAAGTAACAAACTGAAACACAAAATGCCAGACAGGTTGACTCTAGCGCACTCGCCACGTCTCTTCGCCGCCAGACCAGAGGCAGTCAGTGTGGGCTCGGACGCTTGGGTCCTACGCGCAGGGCAGCGCACCCAGCGCGTCTGTTCGCGGCGCCAAACCACAATAATAGCAGTTGGTCTCGGCGTTTGCTCGAATGTACACGCACAATAAATCTGATTTTTCCGCATAGGAAGACTCTTTCGATTTGCCAAGTTCATATCTGAAAATGCGATCGGGTCAAAATCTGAAGCTCAAAAATCGAACCGCATAGGAAACGGCCTCAATCCAAGATTTTTCGATTATGATTCCCAACTGGACCAGACAGTAGAAAAAACTGATATTTTCGATCCAACTCGCCAGTCGGATTCATGCATCGGAAATGTTAGAATGTCCCGCCGCATACTCGTACGAGTATCACACACCCACACAACACGACGTACGACACGACCCCACACCACAACCTCGGCGACGCTGACTTAGCTGCTGTCACTTCTGCTATGCTCGGCGCGAGTCAGCGTGATGTATCCTTATCTACGCCCGTCAGCAGCACGTGTATCTCTGTGGCGTAGCTTTGTAACCACAGAACTTGTATCTCTCTAGGATTGAAGAATCGGCACGGACACCGGTTGTGCTGGATGTCGACGGATAGAAAGAACGGTTTAATGTGAAGAAAAAAACAACAACAACAACGTGACAGCACCCGATGGCGGCAGTGCGCGGTATCGATGACGCTTTGCCAACTGCTGCGCTGGCTGTAGCTTTGGCGTCTCTCGAAGAAATCTAGCGCCTCGATGGCCTCGAGGACGAGATGGAGGAGAACTCCGCGCGTATGAAGCTCACACGCTGCTCGAGGAAGAAGCGAGACATCAGCATGTATGTGTGGTTGGGCGCGGGTGCTGGAAGATGAAGACCTCTTTGACCCCACGAGCATTACGGCGAAGCAGTTTCGAGTAGACTTCCGCCTGCCCTACCCTTTTTTCTTGGAGCTGAAAATCACTCCCTTGTGCATCAGACGTCTTCAGAAAAAACACAAAAACTGTATATTCGATTCCGACAGACGATAAGAAGGGTAGCTATTCCCAATCCAGTTGGAAAAATAACCGATCGGAAACCGGCTTTTTCAATCCTAGTTTCCGACTGCATAAGAATTGGCCTTCATATCATGAAGTAAGAATGATCTGTGGGTGATCTGTCCGAGGTTGAAATCACAACTCACAACACTACCCGAAACACGGCCAGAGGTACAGCAGTGGCAGCAGCAGTTGCGGCACTCCAGCTCAGACAAGTGCAGGCTCATGGTGGGTGGTATGATGAGACCACCGAGCACCAAATATAAGCTCTTGGGTACTTCGTACCAGGTATCAACTATCAATATTTTTTGGGAAACAGGTTGTGCATGGTTACGGTCCAGTGGCATGCTTTCTCTCCGTGTGCTTTGTCCGGACTCGTGACAGACGGGCATCCTTACGATAAACCGACGCCGCGAGACTGCTGTCTTGCGCGAACTCGCACTGCCCCGATGGGATTTCCCCAGCATACTGGACACCTAGGCCGGGGTGCACCCGGTACGAAGCCATGCGATCAGGACCTTTTTGAGGGCTGGCCGCGAGAGCAAACATTTTGTTTTCCGCCGCCGCACACTGTCCATTGAACAAGCACAGACACTAACTCAGCAGCACCAAATAAGTTGCTCGCAAATCGGTCACGACCCCGCCATGTGGCACCCCAATCGCTCAATTCGCCGATGCCGGGTACGCAAAGCACACGCGCCCAAAACACGACGAACGGCTGACCCCTCGAAGCCGTTTCTTCGCCGCGTATATGCAGGGAGGCTTCACCGGCATGTCTTGGGCCCCCGCAGCCGGCCTAATGAAGCGCGACTGCTGCGTGCTAGCCCCGGACTTGCGCGGGCACGGCCTAACTACTTCCACACCACCACCGGTTGGCGGCCGCGACGATGATCTCGACGGCCCCAATGACAATGGGCCAGACGATCTCATGTCGCTGGACAGCCTTGCGGAAGACGTGACAAGTGTTCTGGTCGAAATATTCTCGAGCGGCTTGCTGCTGCGGAAGCAGCCGTGGCCTTGCCAGCCGAAGCCCTCCCCGGACGCTGAGGACGGCAGAACCGAGGGCACTGCTGCGGCGTGCTGCGCCAGGGACAGCGGGGCTACTTTGCAGGGCGGTGCCACGGAAGTAGCAGAACCAGCAGTAGCAGTAGCAACAGAAAGAAGATGAAGAAGCAGCAGCGCCAGAAACAGCAGGATCTAAGGTTGAGGTGTCGCAGGAGGAACTCCTCGCCGCGGAGGGCAACGACACGGCAGCCGCCGGTAGCGACGATGCGAGCCTTGCAACAAGAGTAGCGCCGTTGCATTGCCGCGCTGAAAAGGCAACAGCACCAGCAGGAGCAGAGGCAGCAGGCTCTGATGTTGGGGTACACCAACTGCAGGGGCTCGTCGCCGAGGATGGTGATGACGAGATGGCCGCCGGCATCGGTGGTGCTAGCCGCGCAACAAGAGCGCGAAATAACGGCGAAGGTGGTGGGGCAATACGATTGGTTGGGAGCCCTGGCAGCACCCCAAAGGAGGGAGTAGACGACAGTAGGGGTGGCGTTAGCGCTGGCGGCGGCGGTGGCAGTAGCTGTGAAATTGGTGGCGGGAGCAAGAGTGGGGAGGGTGGTGGGGTCACGCGATTGGTGGAATGTTCCAGCACCGCAGCTAAGGAAGGGGCAGACGGCGGTGGCAGCGGCGATAGTTGTGATGGCGACAGTGACAGGGGGGTCCCAGGCGGAGCCGGCGGTGGCGGTGCTGGCGAAACGGACGCTGTATCGCCGGGTAGCGCAAGCGGAAAAGAACAAGGTAGGTGGGCGACACATGAAGGTTAACTTTCTTCGACACACCTGCTTAATTGAAGCAGGGGTGCCGCGGCAGTTTTCTAAACTTGGCGGGTAGGCGATATGGTTCGACGCGTTTCGATGCAATTTGCAGCGTCAGTGCGAGACAGTACTTTAGCAGGCCGGGGGGTAATGACTGCTGCGACCGAGGCGGAGAGAAGAACATTTCATCATAACCTCGATATCAGTTTATCAGCCCTGCGAGGTTAATTTACGTGACCTGGTTCTTTTTTTTTTTTTTTCCCCGGGCTTCTTTGAGTCGTGGCCCGTGCGACGAGCTTTCGGCGGCACAAAAACGATGGAATTGCGCATCGTCCGGAGCTTGCCAGTTCTGCCGAGTAGGCCACTGCTAGGCTCACGGGAGAACGAGCCAAAATTGCGACTAGCCCAACCCAACCCAACTCTGAAAATGCTCCAGAAATCACGTGCCTGCCGATGAAATCACTACGCGCTCGTTTGTGCAACTATCTCGGGACGCAGCCGGCGACGCTGCTTGCCTCCGACTTCTTCTGGTGGGACACTCTCTCGGGGGATCAATCGCGGTCAGGATGGCAGGGGCGGCGAGGGAGTTCAAGCGACGGTGCGGCGGGGCCGCGGAGATCGCGGGCGTGGTGACCGTGGACGTCGTGGAGGGAACCGCACTTTCTGCTCTAGACGATATGCCCGAGGTTGGTGGCGAACGGCGAGACGATGGTGCTGCGCTACAGCCGGTAGCCCCAGCCCCTTGTGAGGGACCCCATGTTAAGCGAAAGCGTCACCTGTACGTAAGGCGTAAGGAACCCCAATATTCTGCGCACCGTGTTAGCCCAGGACTGATTGTAAGGGAACCGTTACCAACTCTGATAAGGGAGCTTGGTATGTGTGGGACCTCCGATTCCGAACGCACTACGGCTATGGCTATACTACAGATGCAAGAGAGCTGTATGGCGGCGGCGATTTTTTACCACGACTCCAGTTCTCTTTTTTTCCACCTCCTGTCCCGTGGCACGCTATCGCAACAAAAGTAGTACGCCGTTGTAAGCGACACGATCTGAGTATTGCGAAAATGGAAAATGCCCAGGACACCGGTAGCTGAGCCGACTTCCTAGGTTGAGCTGTTTCGTTGCTGTGACCGGGATTTTTGTCGGAAGATACAATTTTTCTCGTCATTTTTAACGCCGTTTGCAACCCTCCGATGGCTATCAATCCCACCCTCAAACGCTGCTGTCCCCCTTGACGTCAATAGATCCTGAGGAAAATTCCTCAGAGCTTCCCGAGCATGGAGGCGGCTGTGTTGTGGCACAGCAAAACTGGGGCCGTTCGAAACGCGGCATCGGCATCCATAGTAGTTCCGTCCCGTCTCGAGACCGACGGTGAGAACCGCCGCACCCATCGCTAATCAGGGCGAAACTGGATGCGAAGAAAAATAACGCTTGAACCGGCCCCGACACGTGATGTTCCTGAAAGTCCTGAAACAGCTCGCTAGATGAGAGAGAGAGAGAGATGACTGAGACCTTCTGTCATCCCTGGCCTCTTGATACGCCCAACATGCGTTAGCGCCCTGCTACTCTACTGCTGTACGTGTTGACCACCCATTAAGCAGTGCCAGTGCTTTCCCCCGTTGCGTGGCATTCTTGCTTCTTCGTCGTCTCAAGCAGCGACGGGGCGGGTGATCTGGCGAACGGACTTGCGAGCGACGGAGCGGCACTGGCGAGGGTGGTTCGAGGGCATGTCGAAGGCTTTCCTAGCGCTCCCGATTCCGAAGGTTGTACCTTCGGTATCTATTCCGTGGATGCTCGCCGAAGATGGAGATTTATTATATTTCCAGCACTCGCTGTTCTGACGTTTGTGATCTTGACCGTGGATGGCGGCAAGGGAGGTGGAACCTTCCGGTGCGGCAGTTTATTTATTAATTGAACATCGGTCTCTCCACCGTACTCTCGTTCTTGCGTACGTAGCAGCGTCGTGAAACGGTTGTTTTGGCCGGTTGTTTCGCTTGCGGTACCGCTGGTATATCTGATCGTGTCTTGCTGACTGACCCGCCCAACTGAAGGCTTTCATGTTGAAACCCTGCCCGCCGCTGCCGCCGCCATCCCTGGTGCCCGCTGTCGTTGTACCCCGCACCTCGCTAAACTGGTGTCCCTGCTGCAGCTGCTCGTGGTGGCGGGAATGGACAGGCTCGATACGGATCTTACGGCCGCCCACATGCAGGGAAAGTGAGCGCGTTGAATGTCCTGGACATCCTGTGTCGACGTTGGCCGCGCCTGCTACGCGTGTTGTATACCGTAGCTGGCAGCATGACGGGCACATCCGTGTCGCGCGCACGTGTGCGTGTTTGTGTACAGTATGCCTATTTGTTTTGCCCGTGTGTGTGTGAAACGGCACAGTGGGCCAAAAAGTGTCCCCGAGAGGAGGCATGCGGCGGTGCGTCCTTCACTCGGTATGCTTGGCTCGATAAATGTGTCGCCGCAGCAGTTGGGCGGATGACGTCGCCCCTAGCCAAAGCCTTCATCGCTTTGTTTGGATGTACAGGCGAGACGGCTGCGCGTTTGTTGGATGCATGCAAACGTTATTCTCGACTGTAAGAGCTCGCAATGCCCCACCCGAATCCACTGTGCGGAAAATGCTTGCCGCCATAAGCGAACACACGGAGAAGAAAATAAAAACAGCAGCAGAAGGAAGAGATTAGTCGGACGTATAGATATGTTGAGAAAGAGGTCGTTTGTGTGACCCCTGCAAGCCCTGCAAGCGTTTTATCTAAAGTCCGTCTTGTTTTTTCTCGTGCGCCGTCACCTCCACCACCATCCCGCCTGCCTGCGCGGTGCGTAGGTTTCAGCTGAAGTTGGTCTACGGGTGCGGACACAGCGTGCAGGAAGACCAGCCGCACGAAACGGCTTCGTCGATAATGAGTTTCGCCGTCAGGTACGCACGTTCGCTGACCAGGCCAGAACAGACCAGGTCAACCCTTTAAGACGCTCTGCTGCTCACAGATGCTCCTTTGTGTGTGTGTGTGTGTTTTGTCTGTCATTTGTCCACCGGAGGGTCCTGTGTCATACAGCCCTCCCCGCGACCGAAGCTGTCGGGTAACCTTTGAAGAACGCCGCACCGCATACAGCACGTAGCTGTGACGAGCTGAGGGATGGCCTTTTGGGGGGGGGGGGGGGGGGGGGGGGGGGGGGCGTACTCATTTGTTGTTTGCCTTAGTCATTTGACCGTTGACCACGCATCCCTTTCGAGACGGAGCACCGTTCCTACTCCTAATAGAGACACCTCCAACAATTGGGCGCTCATTACGTTGTTTCCATAAATTACATAGAAACTTTTTGCTAATCTTATCCCCTTCCTGTTTGGCCTCCTGTGGCCACCATCTATCTCCTAGGATAGCGATCGTTTTCTCGCTGCTATTCATTGTATCAAACTCCTCCATGCCACATTCGTCTATTTTCCTCATCTCCTCTTCTAACACATCCCGTTTCTCCTTGTATATTTCACATTCTCCTACTCTGTGAATTCTACTCTCTATTGCTTTGCCACACGGGCACATCTGTGCGTCTACTTCCTCCTCTTCCCGGCTACTGGTGTACCTCTTTCTTCTTTCTTTTGGGGGGGGCGGGGGGGGGGGGCGACGCACGACCCCGCTGCACATGATCTAATCCCGTACGGATTCGTAGAAGGTAGTTTTTTGTTCAGCGCGTTACATCGATGGTGCTGGCTCTCTTTCGGGTTCCCCGTCAGACACACAGCAGTACAACTTTTGCGCTCGAGCAAAGGCGGAACAGGACGTCATGGTTAAGGCATAAACCGTCATGTGACATGGTGCCTTTTGTTAGGGCAGACTGCGTACGCCTGCGTTTCTTAAAACCCTGTAGGGCCTGCAATACAATAATGATTTCCTCTTGCAATACCTCCCTCCTTCGGAGGGGGGAAATAACTGTTTGGCAATTACTGCCGTGCCCGTAATGATGCGGTTGTCTCCCTCCACCAACCCCTCCCCCGCCCCCTTGGCACCCAACGCACGACAGAAACTCCGTGTTCCGAGTAGGAAAAGGCGGTGCAACGCAGGGGCGGAGAAACGGAGAGGAAGAAGAGCTTCGACGCAAGCTTGCGAGGGCCAGAGGGCAGACAAGCCATGTCACCAAGCGGTAGCGTTTCGTGAGATCTGGTACGCCCGCTAAACCCGCCACCTCGACGCGAAACAGCAATAGTGGGCGGTGGAGACTCGCGCCGCCCGTGCCAGTACGCGCCGTTTGTTGTCTTTGACGCGTCCCGCGTTTTTGGTCGAGTGATACCACGCGAGGGCGGCAGCAGCAGCACAGCAGCAGCAGCAGCAGCGGTGGTCGTGGTGGTGCGCACGGTGGTCACTACTGCTGTAGGTCTGGGAAAAGCATCTCGTGAGGGAGGAGCCGTAGTACAGTAGGCCTACCCTGGGTGGGTCTTGAGGTAGCGTTGCGTCATCATTCCGGCGTTGTTTGCCGGAGGGCGCTGTCCGTTTGTGGCCGGCGAAACGTTTTTTTTTTTGCCTTCTTCGTTTTCTTTGAAAGAGCCGTTCCTGTATAGAGAATGCAATTGCCCGGGATGTTTACATCGGGCGTGAAGGAATTTCTGCATGGTCTTTTTTGTCGGTTTCTGCCACAACGCCGTGCCTTCTTGAGAAGTTGCAGCTGCGTGGGATGCCGGGGCGTTGGCCAATCGAGACGCACCTACCCCCCGTGTGCTCGGTCCATTTTTGGAGTGGATGTTTTTTGTTATTTTTTGTAGGTTGTATGTTTTTGCTTTGGCTTGTGAGTTGACGGCGTACTTGGTCGCCGTTTGGGGGGGGGGGCTTGATCTGTGGGAGCGCTCGTTTCGTATTTGAGTTAATCCACCCTTGGTTTCCCTTCTTGTTTATGCAGTGAGCGACTGCAAACACTGCTGTCATGTCTCCCCGTTCCCTTCAGCTGATGTGTATCGTTGTAACGTCGTGATATCGTGAGAGGTGGCACAGGCACTGCTCGAGACCTGGTCTGGCGATGCTTTTTTTTAGTTTCTATAACAAAACGGCAGGGCCTCCATCGTCAAACGGATAAAATAAATCTCCAAACGGATTTTTATTCAATGTTCGCGTTGTTCTGTTCTGTTGTTTGCCTGTCCTCGTGTGGAAGGAAGAGGTAAATGGTTGTCGTATGTATAGGGTGAACGAAGACACAAGGCGCCGTTTTGGCTTTATCCCGAAACAAATAGCGCGTTCCTGCACCAAGTACACCCACCCCCCCCTCAACCGCGATGAAAGTCGCAGTGCAGTCGGTCGAGCCACCCATCCAAAGTGAACGCCTGTAGCTTGTCGCACGCGTCCGGGACAACCGAAAGTGAATGCAAAGCTCGTGTCTGGGTCCCGGTCTGGGCCGGTTCGGGTCGGTGGCGCCAACGGTTGGTCAATTCCCCGCTTTTATTCGGGGGTCCTCTATATACAAAATAAGTCCGAACGTGTCTTAGCCCACCGAAATCGCCGTAAAACGGTATGTACCGGTGTGTTTTCACGCCAGTTGACGGCAGAAAATCACCTCAAGGTCCAACGAACCCTTACAGGGAGATACTGTTTAGGTCACCGTATACCGTTTTATGTCAAACTTTCTCCAAGAAAGAATCTGACTAATTTTCCAGCATCTTGGTGCCTCCCCTGTTATATTTGGAAGATACAACCAAGAACAAGAGTCCTACGTACAGATAGCTTGCAACGTCTACACCGCTCAGCCTAGGTCGCTGGAGATCAGCTCTCCGCCGTTTCGGGGCGATGATAAAGCCGTCGAAAAAGCTTGCCTGTCCTGAAGTGTAGCCTGACCCATCGCCTGCAGGGTTGAAAGGTGTCGAAAGAGAGGGGGGAGGTTGGAGGGTGTGTAGGAGGTGAGGCGAGAGAGTCGGTCTTCTTTTTCTTACCTTGAATATGCGCGGTTTAGGCGAGAGAGGGAGTCGGTACTGTTTTTCCCACCTCGAATATGCATGGTTTTCCAGTCGATGTCGCATGTGCCACAAACCGTGTTGCGTGTTGGGGTGTACGTAGTTGGAGGTTGTACAAAAGGCGGCGGCCACACACCGACCCGTTATCTGCATGCAAACGACACCCGACTTTTTGGGAAACTGCGGGCACGAAATGGCTTTCTCGATAGATAAGACCTGGTAGTAGCTACAGTAGCTGCTAGCTTTGCGTTCTCGCTCGCCGATTGTTCCAGTGTGTGTAAAGGCACGTAGCCGAGGCATTGTTTCTTGATCATGTGCTCGCCGTTGACGTTTCTCCCACGCTTTTTATCAGCCCCCTCCCGGAATAAAGGTCGCCGGCGCGCGCGATGCCCACGCCCCCTGGTCCCTCCGCCGTAGTCGAATGCGAATACACAGCAGCTGTCACGCCACCAAGGCTAGTAAAATACCCAGACCGAAGGCCTTCTACATCGAAACCCTCGCTCCAGACCACCACCCATGCCCCCCACCCACCCCCTCCCTCAATTGTCTCCCCTCTCTCGCTCCCTTCTTCTCTCTCACCGTAGTTGAGCCGAGAGCACCCTCCGTGTAGTCTCTGACGGGTTGATCAACCTTGGCCAATCGGGACAGCGCCCTTGCCGTGTAATCTGCGTCCCACCCGGCGCCGCCCGGAAACCTCCTCGCACTCCTCATTTTAAAGAGGGAAAAAACGATAAAACCGGCACTGGGTCAGTCCATGGTGTCAATGTCAGCAAAAAAAATGCACCGCTCGGGTCGAAAATAAAAGCCCGTTCGGGCTCTGATGTCAGTATCAAACGGTTGCTACATTTCCGGCCAAAAACGATACCAGGGATTACTGAGATCACTGACGGGGCTCAATTGTGGAGTTGACTATTATCTTGGGGAATGCGATGCGCATATTACCACGTGTTTCGTTGAATATCCCCTCGTGGCCTAATGCGATTCGAGTATCGGGCATACGGTAACTCGCAGCTTTTCTCAAGAGCTGGCTACAGGATGAGGCATGTCATAGAGTTCCTCAAAAAAGTGAGGGAGGGAGGGACTTCAGATGAACTAGGTGCTCGTGTATACAAACAGTACGTACGTCATGAAAAGGGAGGAGAAGAGCTCCGGCCAAGTTTTAGCGCTCGGTTTCCCTTTCTCCTCCTTCCTACGACGTAATCCTCGGTTCTATGAGGGGTGCGTCAGTCTGCTTCCCGTCGCAGCGTGGCTCGTACTCCACGGACGTACGGATAGCATTTTGTATCCATCGATGCGGTGCAAACAAACCGCGGGCGCTGTAATTCAAGCCTCCGCTGGTGGAGTTGCGCGGGTTTTCTTTTGTTGAGGGAGGGCGTTCCTTCGTACGATGTGCTCCTTAGAAATCGGTGAAGGCACGCCCGCCGGGGTTGTCGCGAGCGAAACCGCTGCGTCAACCGTTACGTTGAGCAGCGCAATCAGTTCGGGCGTGCATAGTGCGGTGGTAACGTTCGCTGTTAAATCGACTTTCGCAGCGTGCTACAGGATGAAAATAGCGCGTCGCGTACAACACCAGCAAAAGCTCCGGCTGGCGACCGCACAGCGGGGAGCGAAAATCAAAACGTTACTAGCGTAAGAATCAAAATGTCGCATGCCCCAGACCGCGTCTTAGTTTTCTTTTTCCAGAACAGGATACCGTTTAAACATTTAACATTAAAAAAAAAAAACGCAGCAGTCGCGGCGGGCGCAGTGAAGGACGCCCTTTCTTCGCGGCGCACCGGAAAAGCAAAGCTCGAACAGCGACCACTTCGAGTTGGCCAAACGTCCAACCCATTCTCACACACAGGCAAGATACACTCTGCCGAAGAGAAAATCCTGATATCCTGCAGGGGGGGTAACCGGACGCGAATATAAACCAAGGATAACAAGAAAATGTTGCAACTACGTAGTCAATACGCCATTTCTCACGTGCCAAAAGTCGATTTTCCACGCGTTCCTGCCCCAGCGACGCCTTCGAAGGTGGCGGAGCGACACCTTCGGCGGCGGTCAAATGGCGGCTCCGCTAGTGCCAAGGGACTTGCCTGCTTCACGCGGCGTCGGACGTGGGTAAGCGCAGCATGGCATCAGCGCCGTGGGTCTGCCATAGTTTAGCTTAAGTATACTAAAAAAAAAAATGCCCGCTTGCCCTATGGTATTGCCCTGGATGGTCGCCTGTAAAGGTCTAGGACTTTAGGAATACGGGAGAAAATGCGGCGTAGAATTAATAGTCGGAAGACCTACGAGTATAATACGGTGACTGCGACACTCGCCGAGATTCGGCGGAAAGCGCTGCAGCTGATCTTCGGAGCGTTCTGCGTTTGATGCATGGACTGTCACACATTCTTCGCGTTCCAGCCCACTCTGCATCACCCCTGCGCCTTCCTCTTGCCCTCCTGCCAGGTGCAGAAACATACTATAATAACAGCACGCAACGGAAGCCACGGACTGCTCCTTGTGAAGGTCCTCTTCTCGCTATGTATACGTCTACCAAGCCAAAGCTCCTTTAAAAAAAAAAATGTGTTTTCCTTGGAGATAGGCCTTCTCACATTCACACAACATCTGTGTGAGGAAGTACGCGCTCGCTCCCCCCCCCCCCCCCCGACGCGCTCCGTCCCGGCATTGTAGGTATGCGAGCGTCTATGGCCGTACGACTACTGCCATGCATGACATGATTACACCCCCCCCCTCCCTAACTCGTTCGAAATTTCCGCCACTATCTCTTCGCTGAGGCGTTGCGCAGCGTACCCTCTGGCGACTCACAATCAACTTCCCACCAGCAGTTGGCAGCGGCAAGGCGGTCAACGTTCCCTGTCCCCGATCCCCTCCCCAACTCCCCCGGACCGCCCGTTTTTCCCCCGCTTGCTGCGCACCCGAAGCGGCAGGTTTATTGGTCGCGCCGAAGGCGGTGCGTGGTCTGCCGCCGCCGAGACACCTGCCGTCCGTTTTTTATTTGGTGATAGGGCACTTCACTTCGTGGCCGTTGTTGTTCTTCTGCCTATTGCCGTGTTATCAAGCTACTAGTAGTAAGTATCGACTGCAGTGCAGCGCCAGGGAATGACAATGGCGTGCTAATCCCCAGTGCGCCGTTTGTGTGATCGGAAATCGTCGCCCTATTTCATCTTATGGGATCGGAAATACCATACTGAGGGTAAACTACCGTCTTCTTTTATGTGACCGAAAAAAAACATCGGCCTGGAAACCAAGCTGGGGGGGAGGTTTGGCGATTCCTTGTCCCCTGTGCGAGGCGTTCAGCTGGTTGCACATGTGGGCTAACGTATTTCACGCGTTGGATGCTGGTGATACCCGAGTCCCGCGGTATTATTGCGATTCTGTATCGCGGAGCTAGCTCCATTTGTCTTGGGTTTGCTTAGCAGACACACCTGAGATGCGACGTGTCAATTTTTCCCCTCGACACGTGGTTTAACCTCTAGTGACCAATTCCCGCACCGACGAAACCACTCAACCCAACAAGAACAAACACTCCACAGTGTCTGAGCCCAGCTACTTTCTGGACGTCGGGTATGCCACCTTTTAGTGGTCTACTTGCAAAAGCCTGACTGCCGCCTCCATCGCTGCCTCTCCTAATAATTTTTGCGTCCAATCACCTCCCTCCCTGTCCTTTCCTCCGAAGGGAGACGAATTCTTGGGCCCTCCCTCTAGCGCGAAGGATGGGATCGAACTCTGGCTTCTTCACCAGATCCTTCAGGGCCGTGCGTACCCTCTGCTCCCGCCGACGCTAGTCGTTTGGTTGTGGGGCGGCAGATTGGCGAGACGCGAAAATTTAGTGACGGTCACGCGAAAGCAGGCGGCGGCCAGGAGGGTGAGTTGTCTTAGGTCATTTGGCCATTGATCACGCATCCCTTCGAGACGGAGCACCGTTCCTACTCCTAATAGAGACACATCCAACAGTTGGGCGCTCAATACGTAGTTTCCATGTATTGCATGTACACCGTCTGCTAGCCTTGTCCTCTTCCTGTTTTACCGTTTGTGGTCACCTTTTATCTCCTAGAATAATCTAGCGCATCAAAACTTCTCCATGTCACATTGGTCTACCTTCTTTATTTCCTCCTGAACACACCCCGTTCCTCCTTGTACATTTCACATTCTCCCAACATGTGAGTTCTACTATATATTGCTTTGCCGCAAGGGTACATCTGTACATCTACTTTCTCTTCCTTCCGGGTACTGGTATACCTCTTTCTTCTCTCTGGCACGTCCAGGTCCCATACACGAAATCGCAGAGGTACTTATCCGTTGCTTGCCTTATTCATTTGACCATCGACCACGCATCCCTTTCAAGACGGAGCACCTTTCCTACTCCTAAAAGAGACATCGCCAACAATTGACCGCTCATTACCCGTTTTCCATAAACTACATAGAAAAGTTTAGCTAATCTTATCCCCTTCCTGTTTCGCCGCCTGTGGCCACCATCTCACTCCTAGGATAGCGACCGTTTTCTCGCTAATATCTAGCGCACCAAACTTCGGGGGGGGGGGGGGGGGGGGGGGGGAAGGTGTACCCATTATCATGCAGACCCGGTGTTGTATGACCATAGACCCTCGCATACAATGCCGTGACGGAGCACGTCGGGAGCACGTCGGGTTTAACCGACCAAGCAGACATCGCTTGCACCAAGCGCGAAGCGCCGTGAGGTATTCGGCGAGTCGTACGAAGGGTGAGCTGTATTCTACTAAGAACCGTTGTGGGGCGGACGTTCTTGTGCATGGATGACAGCGTCGAAGAGATTGATTTGTTTTTCGGTTTGGCTACCTCCAGAGACAGCAATGGGGTTACCGTGTAACTTCGTATTGGGTGCCTTACCAGAAACACTGCGTGGGACGATCATTCCTCTTTGTACGGAGTAAAGGCTCTCCGCCCCGCACACATGACCTCACTCGACCGCCGGCTGCGACGACCGCCAAAAACAAACGGTACGTACCCTGGTTGTTTAGGTCACATCGTGAGCGGCATGCTTTACAGTGTCGTCGCCAACCGACGCCAACCCAACCTATATGAATATAAATAGTATAGGGGGGGGTGGGGGGCGTCTTTAACGTATAATGTTACACGGTGCGAGTTTGCAGTTTAGAGGCCCCTCTGGTGCGCACGTAGCAGGACTACGATCGTGTTGTTCCAGTTGGCCATCACAAGAGACACTGCGTGTCGCCCCATTGCCCTGGGTCTACGATGAGCAAGCCTCAAGTTCCTTGATCGATCGGCCTGTCAGCGCGGGCTGGTGGGCGGTCGGTCGACCGGGCGGCCGGGCGGTCGACCCTGAGCGTAAGATATGCATTGGTGGAGCGATATCGATCACCTGCATGCGCGCGTCAAGTCCTCCCATGGCGGCATCCTCCCGCTCCTGCCGCTTGATTTCCTGCGGTCGCATGTTCAGCGCACGGGCCAAGTGAGCCGATGTCTACAACAGAAGGCACCATACAGTTAACGTAGAAAAAGGACCGAGACACGGAGTTTGCGTCGACATTTTTCTTCTCCAGCAAAACCTTCCGAGAAAACGCCTCACACGGGGGTGCAAGTTTCGAGCACCAGCGGCAACAGCATCAGCACCAGCACCAGCACCAGCACCACACATCGCGGCATGCCGCATGCCGCGGGGGAACGGCCGCGATTTACGCCCCCGACCCTGTGCCGTGATTATTAGGATCCGGGCTCGAACTGGCAACCGTAAGGCCTGCACTACGTATCCATTCCGTGGGGGAAACCCTGATTTGGTGTCGACGGAGGGGGAACAGGTGTGGCTGCGGTGCACAAAAACGAGCGGGGCCCAACATCGTAACGCGCAAACGCGCTGCGGTAACATGTCTTCGGATACTTGACATGCAATTTTTTTCACGGGTCTGCGTCCGACCTGTGGGCGAACGGCGCCATTTTCCTGCGCAGGCATTTTTTTCTTGTGTGTCGCTGTCGATGCCGACGGGGCATGGTGGTTCATTCTCCGACGACGCGGGAGCGCGGCGAGGCCAATCATTGAGGTAGCCAAGCGTTGACAGACGCCAGATAAACATCTCCGCTGCGTAAGTACTATGCTTCAAGTGGAGGCGCCTACGTACTGCATCCGCTCACGCAATTTTGGAGGGTTGTAGAGCGTCAGATGTCTCTCTTTGTCTCTGCATGCAACCTGAGCGAGACGGCACGGGCGTGGGGCTATCGGGATGTACTTACACCACCGAGAAGGTATGACCACAAGGTAAACGGAGAACAGAGCAGACAGAAAAAAAGCTTTATTTTCCCGATGTCTACCGGAGAAGCTCACCACAAGCGGGTCGTGATACTTGGCCTGCCACTCGCGCTTCCAGCGCGTGCCCCAGTAGCGCTCCGCGGCCACGTTTCTGAGAGAAACCAGCCCTTTTCCGGTGCTGTCCTGCTCCATAACCGAAACTTTATGCGTTTATCGAGGCGTATTTTTCAGCGAGCACACGCGAAAGAGGGGGAAAGGGATACAAGGGTAAGGCTCCATCGGCCTTTGTCACTCTTTTGGCTGGTCCATTGTATTGTGGTGGGTATCGTTCGAAGTTCTGTGTGTAAACCCTGCCATCGGTGTGCTGCTATCCACGGCCTTCGCGAAAATTCTTCAGTGCCGACAAATCACTCATTTCGTCAATCGCGTGTGTGTCCGACGTTCTCCCGCATTTGAAATTCAGTGTGAACGTTCGCCTTTCCGCATTGTCAGTGCCAGTGCCCGGCTCCAGGCTTTGTAGATGTGGAGCGGCGTCTTATGGAGGAGCCCGCCAAGCGCGGAGACTGCTGCTTTCTCAGACGTTGCGAAAACAAAGCATGCGATGGCAGCTTCTACAGCTGCCCAGGCGCTAACCCCCTAGGAACCGCTCCCACGTTTTTGGGGAAAAACTACTCGGAATTAGTCTGGTATCAGTTTTGCGGTGGTGATAAAAAAGGGTTTGTGTTATAAGGCTCACCCTGGGCCGGGTAACCGATCGACTACTACCCCTATGCCTGGTAGCTCGGTAAGTAACACCTTCATACTTGACGTCGTCGAGGACACGGAAATCGAGTCTGCACTTCGAACTTCTCGTTGTATAAAAACGCTCCCGCGCGCGTCCCTGAAATGCACGCCTCCCTGGTTTCGCCAGGTATCGAAACGAAGAGGGTAGGTCCACATACGGCCATTATATGGTACCGCCGTTCAGAGGGGGGAGAATGTTGTCAGGCTTACTCCAGACTGGATACATAACCGATCGATATTCTACCCCGATAGCTCAGTAGGTAGCACTTTCACATCAGGGTTAGGGTTAGGGTTAGGGTATAAGATTAGGCCGGTGGTTGCTCACCGATAGATTCAACCCTTGGGTCGTCGTCGGGCAAGCAGCTCGCGCGGGCGCCCGGCTCGTCGAGGTCGATAACCGCCGCGTTCAGTAGCACCTCGGCCTCGTGCACCGAGGCTGACATAGTCTTGAGGGAGGACTGGACGCAGGCGTGGTTCGCAAGGACCTGCTTGTGCGCGCCGGCTACCCTGCACACCTCCAAGACGTGAAAGACTCGCTGCGTGGTTTTGTTATGGCCCGCCGGTGAGACAGAGAGAGGGAGAGAGAGAGAGGGAGATAGAGAGAGAGGAAGAGAAAGGGAAAGAGAGGGAAAGAGAGGGAGAGAGAGAATGAGAGAGAGGAAGGGCGCAGAGGCGGTGGACTTTGGATAGTAGAAACACAGGCCTTCGTTACCACCGCATGCTCATGTTCTTCCTTACCGTAAACAAAAGCAGATCAAAGCCGTTAGCCCAACTTTGGTACTTAGCATGGGATGCGCAGAAGCTCACAGTTTTTTTTTTTCCCCTCTTCCCTTGTGCACTGTCGTGATCACGGGCAAGATTATGGCAGTGAGCTACTGTACTGTAACGTGGCGTCAACAACGGGACTATAGAGTGTCTACCGTTCGGTCCGTGCGTGCGGCCACAGTCTCCCCATAACTCGAGCATCTACAGTACATTACCTTTCGTGGGTATACTTTCTTTACAGTGCAGGGCTCAACTAGTGTACTGTGTCTAGACACATACTATCATCAAAGCTCTTTATGCCCGTTTGTGCCTGCGGTGCCAGTTGCCTACTGCTGACTGATCCTCAAACAGTGAGCCCGGTGCGACACCAGTTAGGAAATTGGGAGAGCGCACTGGCTCGGGCTCGAAGCTTAATCGTAGCCTACTCTGACGAGGAGCACGTGTAAGCAATGAGCAAGCCCAGTCTCAACGACCCCTCAGAGAGAACAGGCGACTGGTGTTCGTCGCTTTCGCCGAAAACAACGAGCTTCTGGATCGGGTCTGACACCAGATGCGATTTTATCCCGCCACATACCCGAACCAAACTTCTCCTCTTCTCTCAGCGTTGCCCTGAAAAAAGTGTTTGCCGAAAAATTACTTGTGCATCCGCAGTTTTACGTACTCCCTCGTCTACGAGTATACATCACAAAACGTTTGGTCGGTTGAGTTCGCAGCGTTAAAATGTCGCAAGGTTGGGCAGGTATACGCGTATAGCAAAAGGAGGAGGTGAAGGGAGATTGACAAGTGATGGTATTCCTGCGCAACTGCGAGTTTTTTCGCGTGTTGACCTTTTGATTGGGCATCCATCCTACTACGAGTTATACATACCAGCACAGAAGACGCCAAGGGTGGTGCAGGGTGCGCTCTCCGAGCTGGAGGTAAGCAGGCTCTTTCTTGACTGCAACAAACCACCATAAAGACTCGTACGTTATCATACGACTACGCAATACTGTACATACGATGTCATCTATCAAAAATAGCAGACCTCTGCCGTGTCCGTACGTGGTAGGCCCATTTTTCGTCGACGAAGAAACTACTGCTTGTACAGCTCTTGAGGACCACTGCTGTATGATAGTTCAGGAGCAGCCACTGCACTCCCTGATGACTGGATCAACGGGCACGACACAATTGACCTAGCAGCTACCAGTGGCAAGAGCATGCTTCTCTGCAGCTACCTACCCCCGCTTTTACATACGGCTATGCACGTGTGTGTCCTCCCTGTCCCCTCTCCCCACAATCCTAGTTCTTAGCATTTTGGGCGTAAATTTAATGATATTTTGTATTTTACAAGAAACTAAGAAAGCACGTCAGCTGTGAGCTCAACCGATCGGCAGATCGGTCGATACTCAACTTTGCAAGCTGCGTGGACCGCGCGCGTTTTCCATTATTTCCCTCGCGATTGACTACTGGCCAGAGACTCCCCTGGATGCCACCAGGGTCGACGAGACGATAATACTTACAGCTGGTTCGAATTCCAATTGATTTCGGCCAGTACCATTTCGCGCACTGAAACAGCAGATCGACACGTGAGGGCCGGGGTACACAAGACAGTCGAAAGTTGGTTTGCAGCAGTTCACACGTGACATACACACCAAGACACTGGAAATTTTTAATACTCCCTGTAAATGTTGCAGCAGGTCTTGACGTACAAGTACGTGTTTTTGGTGAATCTCACTATCGTACATGTTCTTGGCCTCTTCTGCTCTTGATATATGAATCAAAATTTATAAAGTAAAAATGGAATATAGACGAGGCGTATTACGCAGCTTGCAAAGTTGAGTATCAACTATTTAATCAGTCGAACTCACAGCTGACGTACTTCAAAATTTATAAAATATATATATATATCGTGTGCAGGGCGAGCTTTGGGATCCAGCTCTCGTGATCGTATTGCCTGGTAGAACGTCCGAGATGGAACAAGGAGCTGTAGGATCGAAATGCGCCACTCGCTAGCCTGCCTGCAGAAAACACGAACATCACCTCCTGTGCTGTTGGATCACCTTCTGCTATTTTACAGGTGTGTGCTTGCTGTGTTTTTCATATACACCAAGAGCAGAAGAGGCCAAGAACATGTACGATAGTGAGATTCACCAAAAACACGTACTTGTACGTCAAGACCTGCTGCAACATTTACAGGGAGTATTAAAAATTTCCGGTGTCTTGGTGTGTATGTCACGTGTGAACTGCTGCAAACCAACTTTCGACTGTCTTGTGTACCCCGGCCCTCACGTGTCGATCTGCTGTTTCAGTGCGCGAAATGGTACTGGCCGAAATCAATTGGAAATCGAACCAGCTGTAAGTATTATCGTCTCGTCGACCCTGGTGGCATCCAGGGGAGTCTCTGGCCAGTAGTCAATCGCGAGGGAAATAATGGAAAACGCGCGCGGTTCACGCAGCTTGCAAAGTTGAGTATCGACCGATCTGCCGATCGGTTGAGCTCACAGCTGACGTGCTTTCTTAGTTTCTTATAAAAAAATATTATTATACATACGGTCCTCATATTTACGTTCATAGTGGTGAGCACGAGTACCTGTACAGAAGTTCAAGCCGACGAACGTCGCTTTGGGTAGACCGATCGCACGTGTGTATTGAGCCTTAACCACGCAACCATGCACCCGATCAAGCATCTCAGACTTACAGAGTGGGGGGCGTCTGCAGCGTCGGTCGCCATGGTCCCTTCTTGCTACTCGCAGGGTCTGGGGGAAGTCGAAGTGAGGCGGCGCTCTTGCGCTCTCCTCTGCTGCACCAAGTTTAATTGCGCCGCTTTTTTATTTTATCGTTTCGTTTGAATGGGTGCTGACTGTTGGCTGTTGGCCAAATTGGCTAAAGATCCTAAGATCAAAGAGCCCAATATCCATGCTCATACCCGGTTTGACGTTTGACCCTGAGGCTGAGACCCCGCCCCCCCACCCCCCCCCGGCGCTACGTAGTATCTCGAGGCCAAAATAGACCTTGACGCGCCCCGTAAGGAGATCGGTCCTCTCCTGCGAAGTCTGTGTTTTGTACTGGCTGTTGGAGGTATGAGGCAGGAGGCTGGAGCCAACATGATAACACGACGACGCGACGATGGAGGGGCATACCTATCGCCGTACTGCCTGTAGTTGAAGTGGTTTTCTCGTTCTCGGCAGTGTGTGTAGGTTAGTCACTATATGCTTACGTACAGGTTCCCGGTGCCGACGATGATCGTGCCTACTGCAGTATACAGACTCTATATACAGTCTCTAGACACTGATCTTGGGTAACAACGTTGACAGGCTGTCGCGTGTATTCGATATCATTGCACGTATACCGCAGCCGCGTCAGCCGCCGACGCTGGGGTTTCCTTTCGTTGACAGGCTGTCGCGTGTATTCGATATCATTGCACGTATACCGCAGCCGCGTCAGCCGCCGACGCTGGGGTTTCCTTTTTTTTTGTGCCACAGCTACGACTCTGGGTCTACTTACTGACTGTACCGTACGCGTACATATTTCATACCGTATAACACGCAAGATAACACACCCCCTCCGACGAGTTTCAAAGCTGGTTTCCTTCAAAACATGGGACACACACACAACGAAAACAGTGGTGGCGTTGGAAAGATTTCGTCGAGAAGGTTGCATAGACGTACCGCTCGGCGTATTCAGTACGCCCTCCCTCCCCATTGTCGAGTAATCCAGCTTTGAAAGTCGTCCGAGGGGGTGTGTTATCTTATCACCCTAGTGTGATAATTTTATACGGTATGTCCACATCACTTTTCAACCCCGTACGTAGCAATATGCAGACAGTCAAACTCCTGCAGTGCGCGCGTGCCAAAGAGTTCGTGAGTGTGAGCTCTGCATCCACGTTTATGGGGACAAACTACTTGGAATTAGAGGGGAAATAGCCCATACGTCCTGAACCTATACACTGAATCCTGACCCACAGAACACTCACCCTCAGCTAGAACTTGCAGGACGAGAAACAGTTTACGTACTGTAAAGTATTGATAGTATCATAGACTACATACCGGGGTCGAAAAAGGATCGGTCTTGTTTGGAAAATGTTATCAGTTCCTCGCGCTGCAGTGAGTGTTCGCTGCGCTCACAACGTTAACCCCTTGACTGACCGCCCGACTGCACTGTGTACACTATATTCGTAAAACCAGTACAGCAGCAGCAGTGCCAAAAGAGGCCTCGGCGTGCCAAAAAATACCTGGTCTCCAAGCATCTTTGCTGGTACTCAAATAAGGGAGAAATTCGCGGCAGAGTTGAGGACGGCACGCACTGGGGGGGGGGGGGGGGGGGGGTGAACCACGAAGAGCACCGTAAGTTTCCGCCTCGTCTGTGGAAGCCGTCGGAAAAAAAATCACCCAATCACTTCATTCGACGCTGTCATCCATAAGCAAGAACGTCCACCTCATGAGCAGTTATCGTAGGATGCACCTCGCCCTTCATGCGGCTCGCCAAACACCTCACGGCGCTTCGCGCGTAGTGCAAGCAATAATATTGTTGTCTGGTGATGAAAATCCGACGTCCTCCGTCCCGGCATTGTACGTGGGGATGCGAGGGTCTATGGTCACGACTACGGCCATGAATCACATGAGTGCACCCCCTCCTGCTGCATTTATCTATCGAACCGTTTTCCACACGGGAATCGGCGAGCGAGATATCCCTATAATACGATCATGTTATCAGCGTCCAGGTCGTTTTCGACTCAATAGGAAGAGGCTTGTATGCGCCCCAAGTTGTAACTTGTGGTTGGTGACCTACTACACTCTTGAAAATTACTCGGGAAGGGAAAACCTTCTGCAGCACCCAACTTCTCATACGATAGGGGTCTACTTAGCCTTGGAGAACAGAGTGTCAGCGGAGCACAGCGCGAGAGACCACAACTGACAAAAGCTTAACCAATTCCCTGCTCAAAGTAAGGCTTACAACACTCGGAACCCCTGGAAAGGCGGAATATTAAGGTCGACCGAATATACGGGTCAACATGTCAAACCCAAGCGGTTCCAACTTCTGGGGAACCAGAAAGATTATCTTTCATGTTCAACATGAGGAACATCCCGACTTTATTTTAGAGCAAAAAAAAAAATGGTACGTGGGCGTTGAGAATCGAACTCGCGATCCCAAAAACCCATGTTCTGCCGCCGTCGCCATTTGTTAGGGAGTTGTCAATAGTCTGTTGGCTACGTACGTACTGGAAAAAAGGTTGACCGATTACTTACCCAAACCACTATAATAATAAGTCTAACAACATCTACGAGAAAATATCAAAATTATATATATATATATACCTAACCCCCTGGCCTGCGAATCAGCACAACACATCAGCAACAACAAAAACAAGTTCAACCCCGAGCAACACCACACACCACACGCCCCCGCCTGTACGAGGCAATAGATCTTGCGCGAGAAGCAGCGGGAACTAACTGCCCGCCTGTCAACCGAATAGCGCGCACCGCCGTACAACCACCGCGTTCCTACGTACGTCCTGCCCGCACTGCCCACATATACATAACCGTGCCCTGTGACCAGCTTTTCCTACGATTCTCCCCGGTCTCGCATGTACTTGCTCTTTTTCCCTTAGAACCCCCCCAAAAAAACCCAAAAAGACACCCAACGTTTCCCCTTGTTCTGGCATATAATAATGTTTGCTCCTCTCTTTCCGGACCCCCCCCCCCCCCTCCTTTCTCCACAAAAAAACGCAAAAGTGGCCTGCAAAAAACAAACTCACGCAAGTTCCAGGCGCAATTAAGAGGAAGCCGGAAATGCCACCAGCAAAAGCCACCACCACGGCGCCTATCTTCGATGACAAATCGAGCGCGCACATACATGCGAACAAAGCGGTACGAGTAGCACCGACCAGAATCAAGCATTGGGGCGAGCATTGGGGCGCGCCATCCATGGCGCCCGGCTCGTGCTCAACCCGACCCCGTGATTCAATCCGATCGGGCATGAAACGCGCTCCCTATGCGGCCGAAACGTACCGAACCAAAAGTGTGAGACATTTCCAATATTCTTCTGCTACTTCCTTACCGCATCGATTACAGACTACCTCTACGGTACAAAGCAGGAAAAACTGGAGGTACGTACTGTACCCCCCTCTCCCGCGGTCTCCTCTCCTAACGCACTTTCTTCGCCAAATCATACGGTCTAACAAGTGCGGACCATCGCCCCCCCCCCCCCCCCCCCCCCCCCCCCCCCCTCGCTCCCTCCAACTATTTGCTCAATCACATGGTCTCAGACAGCAACAAAAAAGACCATCCCCTCCCCCTCGCCCCCCCACCTCTTCTTGTTTCCACCCCAGGCGTGACCTGCAGCTTATGGGAGAGCATTCGTGAACGAACACGGCATTTGTTTTATTGACGCGGTGGCACATGTCGTCGACCAACCGGACAGGAGAACATATTCAGCGGGTTAGCCAATAATAACCCCTTGCAAGACCCCAAGGCATCATGAGAGAAATAGAACTATCACCACGGGGCAGACAACAGTAACCAATCTGCCTTGCAAACCCCCAAGGCTTCATGAGCAATAGCACTATCCCCGTCGCGCAGGCAACAAGAGCAGCTAACCTTTTCTTGCAAGGCCTCAAGGCTTCATAACCACTGGCAACATGACGGTGTACATACCATAGGCTCCGGGTTTTCCATATCGACACGGCTTTTTTCTTCTGCGACAGCCCCCCCCCCCCCCCCCCGTGGCTCGCGCAAACCCATCAGAGAAGGGAGCTCGCGCGTCACGACGCTCGGTCTGCCTGCTTGTACCAAGGCAGTGAGCGACTGCTGGGGTCACCTTGTTTCAGGGCGACGCGCCTTTCGAGTCACTCCTTGCCAAAAAAAAAGACGCGAGATCAAGCACCAACATAATTTATTCTAGTAAGAAAAAAAACTACTATTGGTGCGTTCATCGCGAACGGCGCGTACAACCCGAGGGCACTCCAAACCGCAGGGCACCCTCCCTCCCCCTCGCCCCTTGCCCCGTGCGCCCCAAATGCGTCACAAAAATCACCGATTGGTGGAGCCGGCATTGAGTAGCTACCGGAACAGCCATGGAGGTGTGTGTAAAACGCTGAAGCCATTTACTACACGGTCTGGCTTACAAATATGTGCGCCGCTGACGACGTCATTTACAAGATGCCATTAGCTCCAAAAGAAGGCAGATTGTCACTGCTAAGCTCCCTGGAGCTGCAGAAAACTAAATCAGTCACGGCTCCAACATGTGAAAAAAAAAATCTTGACCCATGTACCATATAACACAAGGGTGGTAAAAGACAGCACACACCTGGGACGAGACTACGAGCCGAGTTTACCCAAAACCCAGTGGGTCACACACAACACTCCCCGAAAATACAGGCCTTGAGAAGTATCTCGACGAGACCTTTCTTTCTATAGACGCACATCACTTTGCGTTCGGACGAGAAAATCAGCTTCGAAGTTCACCCCAGCGGGCGAAACGTGCTATCTTGTGCGATACGGTGTTAATCTTATCACACGTGTGATGCGGGTGTGTTATATTATCACCCAGTGTGATAGGGGGTGTCCTATCTTATCGCCCGTGGGGATACGGTACTACTCACAGGCACAATGGTCAGGCTTCCCGACGCACACTACAGATGAAGGCGTTTACCAAGATGCAATAAGCAAGTATGTCTCGTCCCCGCTAAACTCCCTGCGGCGACGCGTCCCAGCCGTTGTTATCGTTGGCCGCCTCTCCAGGGCCGACCATGTCGCCGACCTCGCCGACTCCGCGCCTGAGAGACCTGTTGACCATCTCGACCCCCCAGACGACCGACCACACCCATCCCACGAGCGCGACCGAGGTTAAAAGCTGAAGCGCCCCGATGAGAAACGTGTCCATCTTGTCCGTCATCGCTCCCGCCACCATCGTGCCGAGGCCTGCGCGCGCGCGGCGCGGCGTGCGAACGACAGATCGAACGAACGAACGAACGAACGAATGAACGAACGAATGAATGAACGAACAAATGAATGAACAAATGAACGAACGAACGAATGAACGAACGAACGCGAACGGCAAGCACGAACGGAATACAGTATACGCCAGACAAGCCCCACCCGGAGGAACGAACACGTGAAAAAAACAAAAAAAACGAACAAACAAACAGGCACACGCGCACACACGACACATTGGCATAACAAATAGCGGGGCGAGAACCGTCCGTAGAGTGGGGGGAGCAATCCCACGGTGGGGGCACACCAGCTATCAACCCTTTCAGGGCAAACTGCAGTCCCGTTTTGGGGTACAAACCACTCGAACCCTACTGCTGTACGTAGCTTTTTGTCCCCAAAAAAGAGAGTGCAGTTTGTCTCAAAAGGGTAAACTCGCAACTTTATGACCGATTGAGGTCCTCCAGCGAGCAACTATAGTCTAGCGCGTAGAGACGTTGGTCGGGTTGCGCGAGCAGGCTTCTTCTCCGAAGTCGTGTTTCCGGCGAGACAAACGAGCTTACCGTGCATGGAGCTCGGAAAAAAATAAGGCACCACTCCTAAAAGAGGGGCATTTGCTCGGGGGTACGTATACTCGCAGAGATCCTTAGCCTCTTTTACAGTAGTACTGCAGTTCCGTTTGGGAGACAAACTACTTAGAATTAGAGTGGTTTGTCCCCCCAAACGGGACTGCAGTCCTAAATGTGTTGAGCGAGGGAACCTAGAAAAAAAGGGTGCTGCCCTGACCATAGGGCAAGCGGAAATAATGGTCGTCAGCTGTGTGTACTGGAGTGGACTTGTAAAGATCGAGTTAATGCTTAATGTTTCCAGCTCCACCACACGGAGAGAAGACGTTCTTGTGCGCAGAGAGGGTACCGGCAGCTGCATGTCATCGGCTTGTTCTGTCGTTAAAAAAACTGTAAATGAACTGCAGACGAAGTGCTACTGCCGGGTAAAGAAAGCACGTGGTTGTGCTGTTTCGGGCATATACTGATAGAGTCCAATTCACGACGTGCACCGCGCATTGAAAAATGACATGTCACAGGTCAGAACGAAAAACAAACGAGTGTGTCCCCGCGTCCGAATAGGCGTTGCGATTTACGGACATCGCTGGAGCTGTGGGTTCGCTGGACTTGACGGCTATTGATAGCTACTATTTTGGGTGGCGAGGCAAGCGAACTAGTAATAACTGACTGCAAAGGTAATAGCAGAAAGCACAATTTAAGCCACCAGCCACAGGCATGCATGCGGGCAAAGCCTCCGCGAGCTTCCGCACGCAACCTAACTACAAATTTCTAGCCTAACCGAAGCAACCTAGTCGACAAACAAAAAGTTAGTCGGCGAGCCAACAGCCAGCGAACTCGCAGGCCCAGATTATCACAGACATACGTTGACCTCAAATGAACTACAAACAGGTTTCCTGCTATCCATTGGGTCCACCCAACCGATATACGTCAGTAAGTCTGTGCCCCCCTTCGCACCCTGCATCTCACTCGAAGGAAACAGCGGCACGTAGCACTTTCTTCCCTCGGGAGGTCTGCCCCTCCCACACGTTTCCCGGTTAAGCTATCGACGTCTTTTCGGAAAGTTTCCGCCGCTTGTCCTCAAACGTAACTCACACGACAAAAAGCACAACTGCCGTCGTTTTACACATCGCAGCCGTTTTCATCCCGCAAAAAATATTCCTGGTACGCACCTGGTACGAGGTACACCAGTGTACAGCACTATTACGGAGGACTACAGTGAATGGGACCATTTCTTTTTTCAGTAAAAATAGGTAAATGTATAGGTTTTGGTGTGTACCGCAGGTGTTTTTTACTATGGTCCTCCGTAATAGCGGGAGCAGAAGGTCAGGCTACACCGACACCGTCGTGTTTCAATCCCAAGACCGAACGAGCACATAGATATTATATATAGCACCCTTGAAGAAACAACGCCTACCCGCTACTGCAGACACTTGAGACGACCTGCGCGAGAACATTTGTTCTCAAAACTGAACAACAAAGCTTGAGCTCCATTGTATAGACATCGCAGAATCTTACAAGTGTGTTCACCGCCCCCCGGGCGCCAAGTGCATGTCAAGCAACTTTTTCGGGTGGGATCCCTGCCCATGAGATCCCGCGTGATCACACGGCATGATCTCACGCAACCCCGCGGGTTCCAACCTGGGGTCCAGTGGAGACCCCGCGAGGTTTCCCACCGTGGGGCGTGGGGCTTACCGCTGTCTCACGACAAGCCTCACGGGTCTCCATGGTAGTCACGGAGTTCCCATGGGAATTCGCGACATCCTGTGACATGGCACGACCTTGCATGAGCTGCGACGCAGTCGTAATTCTACCAGCTTTCACGGAATAATCGTGGTTGTGCTTTACGGCTTCGGCTTGGCTCAAGGCACCCACCGCCTTGGTCACCCCAACCCCAACCCCAACCCCAACCCCAAGCAGAGGCCTCCGCTTGGTCGGTGTGTTTTGGGCAGACTCTAAATCGCAATGCTCGGGAAGATTCCACACCGCTGTGCTACGGTAGTATTTAGGCTGCTATGCCTGGGTCGCTGTGCTTGGGAAGACTCAGACTGCTGTGCTTGGGAAGAGACTTTACTATTACGGGGGACCATAGAAAATAGGACCAAACATTGTTCGTAAAAATAGCGAAATATATAGGTTTTTGTGAGCACCGCAGGTCCTATTTAAAACGGCCCCCCGTAATAATAGGTCGACAAGACGAAGGCCCTAGGGCGGAAACTCGCGGCAATTCCACGGCAAACCACGGCACCCCGTGCGCTCCCACCGAGGGCTCCCGCGGGAATTTGCTTTCCTCATGGGGTCTTGGGCTTCCCACGGAATCTCAGGTGGGATCCCGCGGGATGCCATGGGATCTCATGCGATGCCACGGGATCCTACCTGGCATCTCGCGGAAAGTCGCCTGGGATATCGTGGGCAGCCGCGGGATTCCGTGGTATGGTATCGCCCGTGGCATCTCGCGGTATCCCACGACATCGTGCGGGACCCCGTGGGACTTCCCACGGGAACGCGTCCAAAAGTCCAACAATGTGAATATTATATTGGCTGTCTCTTCTCTGCCGGTAGGTACCCTTCTTTACAAAACCGTGCACCACGCACCAAAAAAACATGCATGCATGGACATCGTGGCTTCCTGCCACGGTATCCAGCTGATACTCGTAGTCAACAGCAGCCCAAACGGCCGGGGGAAAAGGCTAGGACGCAGTGTGCGTAGTCGTACCTGGTACGCACGCACCACCTGTAAGTAGCAGGCTAGCTCTTTTACTATTTATACGAGTACTCGTACTGCACTGCTGTAACCGAGAAGCCTGAAACCTGAACACCTTTCCCCAACGGGGGTGCAGTCCCCAAGAGGGGCAAGTACCCGCGTGCCGTGAATGGCGTGACGCCGCTACGTGTACGAAAAGGTATTTCGGTGCATATGAAACCACAACAGCAGCAGGCCAAGCCTCTACGTAGGCCTATTAATCGGCAGCGAGCAGTGCCGTGATTTACTCAGTGCACCTATCACGAGAAGCTATTATTGATAGGGGGCACGGAACGAGTATGTATGCAGAATATTCTCGGAAGAATGAGAAAAATGTGAGTTTTGTACGTACGTAAGAAGTTCAAGCCAATCAGATGACTGCGGTGATTCATGGTAGCATGAATCGTAGCCCTTGGTAAACACACCTTGTCTGGTACGTAGCCGCAACCTACGCGTATCAGCGCAGTGAAGCAGAGGCAGAGCTACAGGTCCAAGGTGTGAGACTAGTTTGAGTTCGAAGAGGGCTCTGTGTTGAGCGTTCGATCTGATCTGTTTGAACGCCGAGCAGGCAGGATTTTCGCCAGCCAGACACTTTTTTTTTTTTTTTACTTTATTTTCTTGATCGAGGGACCTTCCTTGGGAGACTCGTTCGTGGTGTCTTGTGAGTGTACAAGAGGTGCTAGCTGGGAGTGTGGACGGAAGACCTTGGGGACTATGTCGGAGGGCATGGCAAGCGTGGCCGGACAAGCCAGCACAGGAGCGAATCGGCAAGATCGGTACCTCTGGTATGTCGTAGCACAGTGAGACGTTACAGGGGATGTGTACTGCTGTAGCACAGCAGTGTGACGTTACCCGGGATGTTGCGCCCTCGGTGGTATCATTATGTTCGCAACTTGCAAACACATGCGTACAGCAGTGATGGGCCGGTAGTGTGTGCTTGCGGGAATAACATACCAGACGCATCCCCTCGTACTTTTGCTTGGTACCAAACTCGAGGAAAGGCACGATTATTAATAGTAAATATGACGGGTTCAGCACAAGTGCGGATACAGCAGCAGGGTTCGTGCAGCAGTGGTCGTACGTTCTTTCAAGTGCTCGTACTTTTATTAATAATATTAATGCGAAATATCATACCTCATGCGAGACTTTTATCGGTGGTACTAAACTCGAGAAAAGGTTATGTGAGCATGACTTCTACAGCCATGCGTATACAGCAGTGTTCGTGCAGCAGTGGTTGTATGTACGATACGTCAAATGCTCGTACCGGGGTATACTACCAATGTATGGGATAGCGGTTTCCCGAAACTGGGGCCTGTGCAGTATTCTGGTAGAGCGTACTCTGAGCTATTAGTGCTCTGATTGCTTCTTGGTGGTATGAGATTATCAGAGCATACAGGCTGTGTAGATGGAAGCGGTGGTAACTGGTACTTAATTGTCCTTCGCTACAATAATACGTGGATTGGGGTCTAACTGGTACCGGTTGCTCCACTGTAGCTTAACTACCTATGGTGGTACAAGTTGCTGGTCGCGAATCGGGGGGGTCGCGTCGGATTCCTCGTGCATATTACGTTAGCCGTTAATCCGCGAGCAGTTTTCACGAGCGGGTTCGTGACCTCCGTGGGTACACCGCGTATCGCCGCCGAAGCGGATTTCGTCGGTTCTCGTTTCTTCGTCTGCGTAGCACCCGTCCACAGGGGGGTCGGGGGTGCTGTCGCAGTGTGTGCGCCTGCTTCAGTGAAACAGGTTGCATCTTGTTGACTTCCTCGTCCATGTTTCGTGTGCGGTTCATTCGGGGGAGCGTGTGCCACAAGTCGGGCCATGTGCGATTGTAGTGCGCGCGTCTGTTCCAGCGAAGCAGGTGTCGCAACTCCTTGACTCCCGTGTCCGTGTCTCGTGTGCCGTTCATCCGGGGAAGCATGTGCCACAAGTTGGACTGTGTGCTGTTGCAGCATGTGCGTCTGCTTCAGCACTAAAGGTGTCGCGACTCGTCGGCTTTCTCGTGCATATCACTAGTCGACAGGGGGGACGGTGTGCTATCGCAGTGTGTGCGCCTGCTTCAGCGAAGCAGGTGTCGTATCTTGTTGACTTCCATGTCCATGTTTCGTGGTGCAATTGCAGTGCGTACGTCTGTTTCAGCGAAGCAGGTGTCACTCTTTGGCTCCCCGTCCGTGTTTCGTGTGCCGTTCAACCGGGGAAGCGTGCGCCACAAGTTGGACCGTGTGCTATTGCAGTGCGTACGTCTGTTTCAGCGAAGCAGGTGTCACTCTTTGGCTCCCCGTCCGTGTTTTGTGTGCCGTTTATCCGGGGAAGCGTGTGCCACAAGTTGGACCGTGTGCTATTGCAGTTCGTACGTCTGTTCCAGCGAAGCAGGTGTCACTCTTTGGCTCCCCGTCCGTGTTTCGTGTGCCATTCACCCGGGGAAGCATGTGTCACAAGTTGGACAGTGTGCTATTGCAGTGCGTACGTCTGTTTCAGCGAAGCAGTCACTCTTTGGCTCCCCGTCCGTGTTTTGTGTGCCGTTTATCCGGGGAAGCGTGTGCCACAAGTTGGGCCGTGTGCTATTGCAGTGCGTACGTCTGTTCCAGCGAAGCAGGTGTCACTCCTTGGCTCCCCGTCCGTGTTTCGTGTGCCATTCACCCGGGGAAGCATGTGCCACAAGTTGGACAGTGTGCTATTGCAGTGCGTACGTCTGTTTCAGCGAAGCAGGTGTCACTCTTTGGCTCCCCGTCCGTGTTTTGTGTGCCGTTTATCCGGGGAAGCGTGTGCCACAAGTTGGGCCGTGTGCTATTGCAGTGCGTACGTCTGTTTCAGCGAAGCAAGTGTCACTCTTTGGCTCCCCGTCCGTGTTTTGTGTGCCGTTCATCCGGGGAAGCATGTGTCACAAGTTGGACAGTGTGCTGTTGCAGCATGTGCATCTGCTCCAGCGCTACGCGTCCATGTTTCGTGTGCGTTTGTCGTTCATCCGGGGGAGCGTGTGCCACAAGTTGGACAGTGTGCTATGGTAGTGCGTACGTCTGTTTCAGCGAAGCAGGTGTCGCCAACTCTTTGTCTCTCCGTCCATGTTTCGTGTGCCGTTCATCCGGGGAAGCATGTGGCACAAGTTGGACTGTGTGCTGTTGCAGAATGTGCATCTGCTCCAGCGTTACAGGTGTCGCGACTCGTCGGCTTCCTCGTGCACGTTTCGTTAGCTGTTCATCCGGGGGAAGTTTTTCGCGATATGTTTGGTCACCTCCGCGGGCACACCGCGTATCGCCGCCAAAGCGAATTGCGTCGGTTCTCGTTTCTTCGTCTGCGTACCACCCGTCCACAGGGGGGGGACGGTGTGCTGTCGCAGCGTGTGCGCCTGCTTCAGCGATGCAGGCGTCGCGTTTGTTGGCGCCCTCGTCCCGTGTTTCATGCGGCGTTCGTTCGCGGAAGCGTCTGCCACAGGTTGGACCGGGTGCTGTTGCAGTGTGTGGGTGTGCTTCAGCGCTGCATGTCAGATATTTGCAGATGTCGCTACTCGTCGGCTTCCTCGTGCATGTTTTTGTTTGCCGTTCGTCCGGGGAAGCATGTGTTACACGTTGGACTGTGTGCCGTCGCAGTGTGTGCATCTGGTTCAGCGCCGCGCAGGCGTCGCAACTCGTCGACTTCCTCGCGCATGTCCGTGTGCCGGTCATCTGGGGGGGTTCTTCGCAACGCGTTTCGTGGTGTCCATGGGTACACCGCATATCTCCGCCGCCGCGGATTTCATGGGTACCTGTTTCTTCGTATGCGTAACAGCCGCCTAGAAGGTGGGACGGTGTGCTGTTGCGGTGTGTGCGTCTGCTTCAGCGAAGCATGTGTCGCATCTTGGTGTTTCTTCGTATGCGTAACACCCGTCCACAGGGGGAGGCAGTGTCCTGTTGCACTGTGTGCATCTGCTTCAGCGAAGCAAGTGTCGCAACTTGTTGACTTCGTCGCCCTTATTTCGTGTGTCGTTCATCTGGGGAAGTATGAGCCACACGTTGGTTTGTGTGCTGTTGCAGTGCGTGTGCGCAGCACCCGTCCATGGGCGGGGAAGGTGTGTTTTTTCAGTCAGTCAGCGATTTTCTGTCCTGATCCGCGAGCATTCTTGGGCAATTTTTTTTCCCAGGTGGTTTTTTTTCTTTTTTTTCCACCTGGTTACTTTTTCCCCTTGTGTTCTGTGAGTTGGGCTGTTTATCCCGTCCGTGTGCGACGGACTGATGTTGACCTCAACCGCGAAACCGTTCAACTTGCAGCGCAGTGCAGCCCGCGTTGAGGTGTGGTTTCGTGAGTTGAAAGGTGACCTGCTTGGGAAAGGGGCAGTTTCTACGTGTGTTCGGGTGTGGGTTCGTTGCGCACCTTCGCACGTTCGCGTATGTGTCTTGTTACTACCTTTGTTTTTCCTCGCCGGACCCCTCGTTACGTGCTGCGTCTGCAGCGGCGGATGCTCTATGCGGACTCCGCTTCAACGGCCGATAACCCAGCGACGAGTGGTTGCGTTGGCGGGAGTGTGCGCACGGAGGAGTACGCTCGGCAATCCCGAGGATTGGAGGCGCATCGAACTCGTCGAAAGGGGGAGCTGTACCAGAGGGGTTGCAGCCCGGCGGTCGATGGACGTGTTTCGCCACGGGGCAGGACGCCAGCTGGGTAGCAAACGGAACGGCCTAGGAGGGTCGTGACAATGGGATCCCGCCGGACCTGGGCGGGAGCGGGTTGATCCACCTAAGGTGTTGCAGCGTGAGGGCCGATGGGCGTCCGATGCGTACAAGGCGTATGTTGGCAGTCACGGAAAGGATGCCAGTTGGGTAGCGGACGTTATGGCCCAGGAAGGAATGAGCGGTGGGATCCAGCCGGGCCAGGGCACTGAGTGGGGGCGAGTTAATTCACTCTTAGAGGTGAATGGGCAGAAGTAAATAATGGTGAAGTGTGTTATCACATGCGTTCCCTATGAGATTGCAAGTGGGAGGGGGAAGGGGTCGTAAGAATACATTAGTAAATAGGGTCAACTCCCATGTGTGATGGAGGCTGGCGTCGAGAGTTCTGTGTTGCCAGTTGGGTTGGGAGTTGACTCGAGTATACGGATGTTAGCGCGGGGTTGCCGTTGGGGCAGCCCCGGGGGGGTTACCCCTTCTCCAACCCCCCTTTCCGGGCGGGGGGTTGCGCATCAATATAATATAACTTCGAAAGCAAAGTGCAAAGCAGAATATTCTCGGAAGAATGAGAAAATGTGAGTTTTGTACGTACGTAAGAAGTTCAAGCCAATCAGATGACTGCGGTGATTCATGGTAGCATGAATCGTAGCCCTTGGTAAACACACCTTGTCTGGTACGTAGCCGAAACCTACACGTATCAGCGCAGTGAAGCAGAGGCAGAGCTACAGGTCCAAGGTGTGAGACTAGTTTGAGTTCCCACCCACCCGCCCGTGGAACTTCGAAAGCAAAGTGCAAAGTATGTATGGTCGTTCTTTCTCTGCTCTCTGCCTCTGCAAATTAACCAATTTAATTTCCGTCGGTAGAGCCCATGACTATAAATAATTAATTCCGTCGGTTGTGAACAAGGAGTATTGGACCTTGCACCACCCTCTGGGAAGCCACACGTCCTTCGAAATGTATCCAATCCCGGTCGAGAGTTCTACGCGGCGGTGCTGCTTGCTGCTGTACCACCTACCTGGTACCTGGTACGGTATACATTTACAGTATTAATAGTAATGCTGTAGTTAGTACCTGTCACCACGTTGTCCCTAAATATAGGTACCATTATATAGGTACCACTCTGTCCCGAAACATAAGGATCGTTTTCATTTGATTTTAATATTAAAGCGGTCCTTAATTTGGGGACAGAGTGAAATCATTTTTCCAGGTACACAACTAGTGTACCGGCTGCTGGCTGCTGTTGCTGCTGCTGTTGCTGCTGCTGTGCTTGACGTTTTGCTGGCCATCTTTCGTACGAACTGCTGCTGCTGCTACTGCTGCTGTACTACTCGTATTGCTGTACTGCTGTACACACTTGCTGTGACTTTCGTACGAACTGCTGCTGCTGCTACTGCTGCTGTACTACTCGTATTGCTGTACTGCTGTACACACTTGCTGTGACTTTGGGATCCCAGATATGTTCGAGCACCAGCACCTGGTTACACAGCAGTAGCAGTCGTATTATTAACAGCAGCGTAGCAGAACATACACACCCTACCCAACAGCACCACCGCACGTATACTTCGTACATACCCAGGGGATGTACTGAAAGATATTGGGGTACTGGGTGTCGGCGTCCCCGGTGGCTTGGTAGGTGGTCCGCGAGCCTTATCAAGATCAATTTCGTGAGTTCGAGTCTCACCGAGTGCATGCTCATAGGGACTTTTTCTTGCATAAAATTGATTAGCGGAAAGCGCGAGAGCGTGAGTTAGCTGTACATTCGATGAAAATCGACGAGCAATGGGAATGCTGAACCCTATGCGCGATAAAAACTAAAGGCACGTACCGGGGGGGAGAAGGGACGACACCTGTGACCACGGCTTGTCCAGAAGATCGTCGAGGGTAAAAACCTCCTACGAGTGGGCTGGAAAGTGAAAGTGATGATTTAAAAAAAAAAAAAAAAAAAAAAAAACTGGGTACTCTTTACATATAAGACCTGCTGCGTAGTTTGCGGGTACTTACTACTGCAGTACCAGTACTGCGGAACCGCTTCGCCTCCACTCTGTACTCTGTACTCGTATATATGGCACATATTTGATTGAAATGAGGCCCCTCAGCCACGGCTGGGTGGAGACTTCATCCGATGCTATTTTGTCATTTTCCCGGCGTTGATTCGATATTCAATATCACGTACTACCTGGTTTAGGATACATAGGGTTGGGGTACGCGGCATGCAACTAGCTAGTAACATCAGATAGTACTCGTGCTCGTGATCACATATGAATATGATAACAAAATGGTACAGCAGTTTACTGCTGCTGTGTGGGGAGGTGGTGCGGACTGCGGACTGCGGACTGGGGGCTGCGGACTGCGGACTGCGGACAAACGGCAAAACACGAACCTAACAAGCCAAACACAACTCACGAACTCGCTCCACGCACAAACGAGACGCAGCCCACGAACCACGAAGCCTTCTAAGCACATCCACCGCCATGCTGAACCCTACGAGTATCGATGTTAACTAGCCGAACGTGGCGGCCACGGAGAACAAGAGGGAGGGGACTCACCGGGGAGGAAGATGTTGACCACGCAGAGCGGCAATGCCACTGCCCTCGGCAGCTGAGGGGGGTCCAACAAAGTGCTCCAGGCCGGCGCCAGCCTAGAGTGCTGCTTCGATATCGGAGCTCTGAACGACATGGCTAATATATTATCGCTGTAAAGGCAACTTCGTGAAGCCAGAGGTAGGCCGTCGATGGGAACGCGAGGAGCGACTACGGGCGAGCTTACTTCTACTGGTTTTCCGCCTAGGATTCCTGTGGTGGCGGCGCCTTCTGTGTTCCTTGTGTAAGGTATCACCTTGTGGTCTGGATTTGGTATCAGATGTTATCAAGACTCGGCTGTCGGGACTCGAGGCTCGTACGCGTACGCAGCAGTGCCAGTATGAGTATGTCCGCAAATTTAACGACTATTTAAATTTTTATATCAATATTAAAAGGCTCCTTACATTTCCGTACAAACTGATACGCAAGTAAGATTTCAGACAAGTGCGGTGGAATTATGTGTGAATAGCCCGGTTCCACCGAACCGTAACAACGTGACGTCAACACATCAACCACGCAACACGCAACGCAACGCCACAAACGCCACGTACCGCACCCTCGCTCGGGATGACGACAACGCTTCGTAAATGTGAAGGTGTTTCGTGCCTACTGCCGCTTCAAACCCAAGGCTCGATCAGGCCAAGGACCCAAGCAGGCAACAAACGAGCTGCAACAAACAAAGAAAAAATATTACAGAGTAGTCAATCGCGAGGGAAATAATGGAAAACGCGCGCGGTTCACGCAGCTTGCAAAGTTGAGTATCGACCGATCTGCCGATCGGTTGAACTCACAGCTGACGTGCTTTCTTAGTTTCTTATAAAAAGAGTACCAGGGTAATAAGAGGCAAATACCTACCGACGGGCTCGCCCTCTGCACCGACCGGTCGGTGTCGCGCATTCTTCCGCCAGGGTGACCGGTGACCAGTGACCAACCTCTGTAGCTAATCGCCTCCAGCAGCTCTGCGGACATCAGCAAAACTCCCCCTCCCCCTCCACCTACAGCAGTACGATAGGCACGCCACAACATGAAACGCCGTTTGGTAATAATAATACTAATAATAACATTAATAATAACCTGAGCAACCCTACATAGTGACACAAACTTCGAACAACCTTGTGCCGGTACGTAGGTAGGGTATGATTTTCCGGTAGGGGGTATGTGCTGTACAACAGCGCTCACCGCTGAGCACGATTTCTTATCGCTAGTTTCTGGATTTCATCCAAAAAAGCGAGCCTTACGCTTTCACCAGGTTATTTCTTATTCGTGTGGGCGATACCGCCGTAACCTGTCGCTGTGTTCGGCGGAAGAAACTATTAATACTGTTGATGTGTACCTGCTGGGCTGCTGCAGTACTGAAACGTCACAAAAAGGTAGCCACTTATTTATATAGGTGCCTTCAAGCGAACCAAACATGTATGCGCGCAGGTCAATCCTCATCAGCAACGCTTTTTCCTCCCTGGATTAACGGACCGTCTGTTCCGCCCACACCACTCGCACCGGTATTTAATTGCTGCACAAATACGAAGCGCCTATTATAGCTTCCGCCACGATAATGTGGTCGTTAAGGGTTTCCTGTATGCCCCCCGTCGCTGCCGTCGCCTTTCTTATAGACGTAGATTCCCTCGGCGCGACCGCACGTATAGAGGTTGCAGCACATCTTTGGCCTTTCGTGACCGCGCCGCGCGTTTCTCGCAAGCAGGGTTGGCGCGGAATAAACGGGCAATCCGGCGGCCTGGAACGCCACACTGCTCGGACGGCCGCCGGTCCCGCTTGATTTCTTTTTTTCTGGCATGTGTTTTTTCTCCTCTCCCCAGAGCCTTGCCTTCTAGGTTTGTTAGAATATAGAGCTTGCCGGTCGAGGTCGAACTCATGTCGCCGATGTAGCTTCCGTCCTCCTAGCGCGGGACACGACGTCGTCTCCAAGGCCTTGCCCCCAAGCAGACTGACAAAACCACGCAGCTTGTGGTTCAAATACAACGATACACCACCAAGCATTTACTAATTTCCCTGTCGACGCGCGCGTGCACAATGCAAGCGTGTCGCGCACTCAACCCAATGCTATCTCGGCGATATGTACGCGTATACGCTTCGCATGCTAGTCGGCGTGACGCAGACGAGCCTCGCGGCGCCGAAATATTGTTGTTGTCTTGTTGTAGCTTTTCCCCCGTGTTCTGAGTTCGGCATGCTATTGCTGCTTTTTGTTTTTCTGTCTTATGTGGCCCAGTCTGTTTTTTCCCACACTACTCGTAGGTCCAAGTGGTCTAGACCTATGCCAACGGATTCGCGAAGTTTCAACCAGAAGTTTGAATTCCAAAGATACCCGCCAGAACATTTCAGGTACAGCTTGCTATGAGTACGATTCTTCAAGCCAAGAGTTCCAAACTTTTGCTTTTGGAAAACCCCGAAAAAAAACAACCGATGTTGGGCCAAGACCGGCTTCAGAAAAAACTCAGGCGGATGTTTACTTCGAAGCGGCGAGATTCCGAGTCCTCGACAGACATTGATCGCCAAACCAACGACTGCGTTTTGAATTCTGAACGGAGTGCGCTCATATGTGGCGGGCGCTGGCCAGGTGTATGATTAAAACACTAATGACTGCTGGCGTGCACAAAACAGATTACCAAATTTCTCGACCGTCTCGAAGGGCAAAAAATAGGCTTTATTTCTAGGGAGAACAGCGCGCAGGACACCGCCGGCAAGCTCACGCCCCCTAGACCATGGATCCCCTTGATATCTTCGAGGCTGTCATTTACACTCGTCGGCCTTGCCCGACACGAAGCGGGTTGGCAGTGGGCTAAGTCTTTGTCGAGATCAAAGGTCTATCGTCTCACGAGCACTTTTTCATCAGCGTGTTGACATTTTACAACGAGAAAAACAAATTGCGCCGCCTGCAGTCGTTTGAAAAAAATGAAAGCAAAAATCAAACATTTTTCTTCTTTTTTTTCCCACAGCTGCGGTACGAGAATATCTCCGACTGTTTCTTGAAAGCACTATTTTGGATTTTTTTTTTTCCAAACTTCGCGTTCTTCTTGTCATAGGTCAGAGTGAAATTCTAGAGGGGTTGAATTCTGACGCGCGTGCTTGTCATTTTTTTTCGCATCGTACGTAGCGGGCCCATTTCACTGCACCTTTGTTAGCCCACTTTGGTCCTTTCATTGCGCCCTCTCGACTTGTTCTAGCGTACAGTGCCTAGACGATGTTTCTCCACCTTTGTCTTCCTGCGCCTTTTTCTCCCCCCCCCCCCTCCACCCTTTATATTATATACAGATTGGGTTAGCGTCGGTTGGCAACGACACTGCTGTAAAACATGCCGCTCACTATTTGAGCTAGACAACCAGAGTATCGTTTTTTTTTTGGCGGTCGGTCGGTCACAGGTCACAGCTGGTGGTCGAGTTATATCATTGGTGCGGGGTGGAGAACCTTCACTTCACGCAAGGTGAAGAATCGTATCACTCACCAGGTAGTGTTTATGGTAAGGCACCCACGAAGAAGTTAAATAGTACCCCCATTGCTGTCTCTGGAAGTGGCCACACCGGAAATTGAATTAACTCATTGAAGCTGTCATACATATGCAACTCCGCCTCACAAGCGGTTTTTAGTAGGACGCAGCTCACCCTTCGTACGAATCGCCGGACACCTTACGGCGCTTCGCGCTTAGCGCAAACAATGCCTGCCCCGTCGGTAAAAGCCTGACATGCCCCGTCCCGGCATGGTAGGGATGCGAGGGTCCATGGTCATACGACTACGGCCATGCATAATATCGAGTACACCCTTCTTCCCCCCCCCACCCACTAGCGGCTCTTGGTAGGATGCAGCTCACCCTTCATGCGACCCGCCGAACACCTCACGGCGCTCCGCGCTTGATGCACGCAATGTCTGCCTGGTCGGTGAAAGACCGACGTGCTCAGTCCCGGCCTTGTAGGGATACCAGGGTCTATTGCCATACGACTACAGACATGCATGATGTCGAGTACACACCCCCCCCCCCCCCCCCCCCCCCCCCCCCCCCCCAGTTTTCTAAAAGCTGTTCGGATAACATTTTCATATTCTCTTTTGTAACCCCCCCCCTGTACAAGGAAGAACACGATGTGTTACAGGAGGAGGTGAGAAAAATAGACCAACGTGACACGGAGGAGTTTGGTATAGTAGCGAGTAAACGATCGCTATCCTCGGAGATAAAAGCTGGCCACAAACGGCGAAACAGGAGGGAATAAGATAAGCAAAAAAAAAATATGCTGTAGGTGAAAAAACGTGATGAGTGCCTACATGTTCGGATATGTCTTTATTAGGGATAGGAACGGTGCTCCGTCTCGAAAGGGATGTGTGGCCAATGGCCAAAAGACTAAGGCAAGCAAATACATACGTACGCCGCCCCGCCCCTGCCCCAGCCCCCGCCCCAGCCCCAGCCCCCCCTTGCCAAATAGGGACTACGGCCATACAGGATACGAGTACCCCACCCTCCCCCATTTTCTAAGAGTTCGGAGAATTGCTTCGTCGTCCTCTTTTTACACCCTCGCTCCCCCTCTACCCATCCCTTCGACGACGAGGTGAGCAAAGACTGCTTTTATCATGTATCAATACACCGTTTGTAACAAGACTACTGGTTCCCAGTTCCCCCCCGCTATCGTGCGCTACCCGTCTACTGGTATCACACGGGTGATAACATAACACACCCCACTCGGACGAATTTCCGAATATTCCGAGGTTTATCGACAGCGGGGAGAGCGTATCGAATACGAACGACGTGTCTACATAAAAAAAAAATCTTGACGATATCGTTCCAGAGCCACCATTTCCGTTGTGTGTGCCCCCCCCCCCCCCCCCCCTTGTTGGGGAGAAAAAACTGCCTCGGAAATTCATGCCGGGTGTGCGTTGTTATCTTGCGTGTTGTGCGGCATGTACCCGCCGGCGTGCTCTTCCGGCCCCTCTCCCCGCTCTGTTTCCAACGGCGAGGACGGCAGGTACGTTGTAAGGTATTCTGGCAGACTTCAATATTCTGTGGACACCTACTGGAACTCCCTCACACTCGATTTTCGTTCAAGTGCTACTCGTGTACTTCGAAGTAAAGCGCTTGGCCTCCTAAATCAGAGGTGTGGAAGTGGGCGCAGAAGAGAAGAGCCGCACGTTCGACATAAATCGGCTGAGGCTTACGGAGGTTCCTTCGTTTCCCGATGCACCTCCATATACGGCTCCCCCTGCCTTGAAGCAGGTACTCAGGGTTTTGGGGAATATTGTTTGTATCGAAAACTTTTTTCTCGTGTTAAAGTAGAGGGTATATATATTACGGGGGTCCATAGTTAACGGGACCAAATTTTGTTAGTGAAAATAGGTAAATATTTAGGTTTTTATGTGTACCATAGGTCCTATTAACTATGGACCCCCGTAATAGTATATATATACCTGGTATGTATACGGTGAGACCGGCCGAGCCTTCCCAGCTTGAATACACAGTGCTATTCACAGTGACGCCAAATTCAAGGATGTCATACACATTATTGCCGCAGATGATTCCTTACCTATCCGAAAGTTTGCCTGGACGCGCAAGGCCTCCTCCGCAGAACTCCGTAGCCTGTACGCCTATTATAGTCCAAAATCTTGCCCAGCGAATCAGCCATCGCCATAAAAGTTAAAAAGCGACGCGTATACTATACCAGGTACACAGGTACCCGGCAGCACATGGCATGTTTGTGACCCAACTCGAAAGCTACTTGCACGGTGAAAAAACATATTAATAGGCGAGGCAAAGGACGCCAGCGGTCGAATGATGCCAGGAACCTATAGCAGTACACTAGAGATTGACCACACGCAACTCTCCGTGGTCGTACCTTTCGCAGTACATAACATGCTGGGGATATTGGAGATAACGTAAACGCCTGGGCTGAAAACCCACGTTATGTTCTCCAATCCTGACCATGTGTTCGAGGGCCTTACGTCCGGAGTAAAATGCGGGGATTGGAGATTGGGGGAGACACGTTCAGCCTTGCTGTTTAGGGCTATACTTCCAGCCTTGACATCGTGTGAGACCCAGGAATATTTTTTTAGTATGGTGTGGGGTGGAGCATGGTGGGACGACTGAAGAAAGTTCTGGAGCGGACGAATGCGTCCGTTTGCTTCTGCTTCACGGGGGGCGCTGACGCCGAGTGTTTAGATGTGGACGTGCTCATTAGGGATACAGGCAGCGACATCTGCGCGTTGTCCATCGTCCAGCAGACAAGGCATTGTCTGCGATATCCCCGGTGATAACTATCCCGGGACCCATCGAGGTGCCGATCCCAAGAAGACCGCAAGTTTCACACGGGGTCACATAAGCACATGACCTCCGCCGCGCTCGATTTTTTTTCCGGCGTGTCCGCATCCCTGTTTCCCAATGGGCCTAGTTTCGACCCGGGCACATCGCCCGAAAGCCGGCGCTTTGGTGTCCCACGAACCCCCCCCCCTTGGATGCAGTTCCCCCCCTGCAGAGTTCAACGCCATCGCGCTGTGTGAACCCCTTGCTCAATAGCCCCGACCGTGTTCGTTTTCCCTCGCCGCTTTTGTTGAACCCCTCGCTCGATGGTCACGACCATCTTCGATTTTTTTTTTTTTTTTTCCCTCGCCGCTTTTGTCGACCCTCTTCAGGTCGTGCAGATTCTTGGATGGTCGTAAAAAGCGACATTTCGCCGCTGCTCGCGACACCCGTGCACGGCACTCTTAAACTACGGCCGCCGCAGAATCAGATACCTGCTAACCCGTGAATAAAGGGTACCCTTTAACACGACCTTATCACAACATTTCTGTAAATATTGGTCATTTTGAATTCGTTGTCCCCGAAACGTGGGTGGGGTATTGAACGAGTTGAGGTACAAAAAAGGCCCAATGGTACAATCCCGGCAGGATCTAGGATAAGCCTTGGTGGCTCGGAACAATCTGCGCACGCGATAAAATGCGACGTCTGCTCCCTCGACGACTCCGCAGGGTCGATCACGACCGAATTTTCTTCTTCGCGGTTCACAACAGCGATTAATAGTGGCGTCGTGTACAGTTCGTGGTGGTCTTTGCTTCACAAAAGCGCAGTTAGTGATTTCACAATGAGCGGTTTCAATGTTGGCGTAGACGAGTCAAGTCGCGTCGCGTGTATGTACACGGAGCTGAAAACGTCTCCGCTTTGGAAGGCTTCATTCACTCTCTGACAGGTTGTTGTTGTTGCTCGACCACGGTGAGTCAGTTTGGTCCAAGTTCCATTGTGCATGCTCACTCGTGGTATAGTTTTCCGCGATTGATTCATTTCGCCCTCTCTTCCCTTCCGAGTCTGACTGATGTATACACGAACATGTATGTTCGGTCGCGTCTGTTTGTGTTATCTGATGTACAAATACAATCTCCACCGTCCCTTTCCCTCCAGAACATGCCGAGAGAAGCCTGCCGATAATTTTTTGTCAACGCGTTTCTCCCTCGTCTTTTCGATTCATCAGGCGTTTATCACACCTTCGCCGTCATTGCAGTGGGCTTTGCGTGCTTTGTACTGCTGGTTCAGGTTTCTTCTGCGCTCTTCCCGATGCTCCCCGTTGTGAGGGCGGGGTCCCAGCTTGGGCTTTCTCCTACATGTACGGCTTGCTCTATGCCCGCCCGACTGTCACTGCTGGCTTGCGATGCAGTTGATTTTCGAACTTTTCCTCATCCCTTCCGTCACGGTGGATTGGTGCGTACCTTTTTCTGTTTAATATGTGGAAACAACGTAATGAGCGCCCAACCATTGTTGGAGGTGTCTCTATTAGGGGTAGGAACGGTGCTCCGTCTCGAAAGGGATGCGTGGCCATTGGTCAAATGACTGAGGCAAGCGACTATTGACAATGAAAACGCCCCCCCCCACCCTCCTTTTTGACTCGTCGGGACGATGGTTTCTTTCGGTCAGTTTCTGTGTTCTACATTTCTTCATTCCTATCTCCGCACCAGTCATCAGGACGTTCACGCTTAAACATCATTCAGATTTATTCTCTACACGCGCTAGCTTCTCTATGCGGGACCTGTCCGCCATGCAACGCGCTCTATATAATTGCTGTTAGTATGATCGCTCCGGCGGCCTCGTCAGGAATAAATGTTTCTACGCGACGCTTGGTCGTCCTGCATGGTTTCTCCCCCCCCCCCCTACTATGTACCTGGTATATATAGGTTGGGTTGGCGTCGGTTGGTGACGACGCTGTAAAACACGCCTATCACTGCGTGAGCTATTACGGGAGACCGTAGTAAATAGGACCAAATATTGTTAGTAAAAATAACGAAATACATACCAGGTAGTTTTTTGTGTCTACCGTACGTCCTATTTACTATGGTCGCCCGTAGCAGACAGCCAGGGTACCGTTTTTTTTTTTCTTTTCTTGGCGGTTACCACGGCTGCCGGTCGAGTTAGATCATTTTAGTGCGGGGATGATCTGTACTCCGCACAAGGGGGATGAGCGTATCACGTAGTGTGTGTATGGTGAGGCACCCACGAAGCAGTGCCATCGTAAACCCATTGCTGTCTCTGGAAGTGGCCACACCGGAAATGAAATCAATTCATTGATGCTGTCATCCATATGCAAGAAAATAAGCCTCTAAAGCGACTCTTAGTAGGATGCAGCTCACCCTTCATGCGACTCGCCCAGCACCTCACGGCGCTTCGCGCTTGGTGCAAGCAATGTCTGCCTGGTCGGTGAAAACCGGACATGCTCCGTCCCGACATTGCAGGGATGCGAGGGTCTATGGTCATACGACTACGGCCATGCATGATAATGAGTACACCCCCCCCTCTTATGCTCCGTCTCGAAAGGGGTGCGTGGTCAATGATCAAATGACTACGGCAAGCGACAAACGGGTACCCGCCCCCCCCCCACTTACACCAGGAAATGGAGGATGGCGGCGAAAGTCAAGAAATGCGCAGTAGTTGTTTGCAACGAAGATGAGGTGATTCCGGTAAATTTAAATTTCAGTTTGAAGCGGGGAGAAAATGAATTGACGATCGTAGACCAGTATACGTACCTTGGCGTAGAGATCTCAAAAGACTGCTCTTGGGGTACACATATAGCAAAAGTAATAGGAAAGGATAAAGCACACGTAGGCAAGATGGGTGCGATCCTAATAGACTCGCACCTTGACACTAGGATTAAAATAGATGTATCCTGATGAATGTGATGGTACCAAAGCTAGAATATGCAGGAGAAGCATGGGAATGGAACGCGGAACTCGTAAAACAGTTGGAGACAGTACAAATGACAGCAAATATGAAAATCCTACGATGCTCAAGTACGACTAGTAATGCAGTATTAAGAGCAGAACTGAGAATGCACCCACTCAAGACAAATAGAGACAGGAGAAAGTTGAAATGGCAATATAAAGTAAGGAACATACCGAAAAAGATGTTGCCAGCCATATTTGATAGAGCTGTATGGGAGAAAGTAACAAAAGGGCGAGCTGGAATAAGGTAGGATGGCGTAGTTGAGAAAATATGGGAGGATATAGGGGGAAATCAAGAAGAGGTGATGCCCGGAGATAGAAGAAATGATAGAAAGAAGGAAAAGGCTAGCGCTGAGAAACAAGGTTGAATCGGAAAAACACTTAGAGATATACGGAAGATCGAGCGAAGGAGTAGGAATGAAAACGTATTTGCACGGCCTAATGGTCTTCGCAAAAACGCTGAAACTGCGCTTTCGTGTAGGTGACCTGGACCTGCCAGAAAGAAGGAAGAGGTATACCAGTAGCCGGGAGGAGGAGGAAGTAGATGCACAGATGTGCCCGTGCGTCAAAGCAATAGAGAGTAGAACTCACGTAGTAGGAGAATGTGAAATATACAAGGAGGAACGAGATGTGTTCGGAGAGGAGATGAGGGAATTTGACGGATGTGACATGAAGAAGGTTTAGTACACTAGATAGCAGCGAGAAAAACGATCGTTATCCTAGGAGATAAGATGGTGGCAACAGGCGGCCAAACACGAAGGAGTATAATGTTAGCAAAACGTTTTTTATGTAGTATATGGAAACAACGTAATGAGTGCCCAATTGTTGGAGGTGTCGCTATTAGGAATAGGAACGGTGCTCCGCTCGAAAGGGATGCGTGGTCAATGGTCAAATGACTAAGGCAAGCAACAAATGAGTACACCCCCCCCCCCCTCCCCTCGCCTATATTATGTACCTAGTATATATATACATAGGTTGGGTTGGCGTCGATTGGCGACGACGCTGTAAAACACGCCCCTCACTACGTGAGCTAGACAGCCAGGGTACCGTTTTTTTTTTGACGGTCACCACGGCTGGCGGTCGAGTTGGATCATTCTTGTGTGGGGATAACCTTTACTCCGCACAAGGGGGATGATCGTATCACGTAGTAGTGTGTATATGGTAAGGCACCCACGAGGCAGCTAAATAGTAAACCCATTGCTGTCTCTGGAAGTGGCCACACCAGAAATTAAATCAACTAATTGACGCTGTCATCCATATGCAAGAATCCGCCTCAAAAGCGGCTTTTAGTAGGATGCAGCTCACCCTTCATGCGACTCGCCCAACACCTCACGGCGCTTCGCGCTTGGTGCAAGCAACATCTCCCTGGTCGGTGAAAACCTGACGTGCTCCGTCCCGGCATTGTAGGGATGCGAGGGTCTATGGTCATATGACTACGGCCATTCACGATAATGAGTACACCCCCCCCCAACCCCCCCACCCCCCCGTGCTCCGTCTCGAAAGGGATGCGTGGTCAATGGTAAAATAACTAAGGCAAGCAACAAATAAGTACCCCCCCCCCCCCCCCCCCCTCTCCCAGCCCCCCCCCCCCCCTCCTCCCTTCTCGGAGTATTTCACCTTGTTGGCGTATCGGGCTATCGGGTTGGTATACAGTTACACCTTTGGTAGCTGGTAGCACAGGCTTGTCCTGCTGGTGGTTAAACCACCTGGCTGGTGTTTGGAAAGCGAAGAAGAGGTCTCAAGTTGAAGAAGTGCCGGTTGCAGATCATGAGGCGAAAGAGACGGGTCGGTGTACCGGTCCCCTTGTGCTTGCTACTCCATGCGAATATTTCTAGCATGAAAGCGGGCCACCTGACATGCACACACACATAGACATGCAGCAAGGTCACCCCGACACCTTCAATTAACACGATTGTTGGGTCTCGTGGTAAGATACCCGTAATTTTGTTACCGATTTCCATAGGGCGGTAGAAATCTCGTAGTGTGAAAATATTCATGAAATCCCCATACCGTGCGCCAAATGAAGGGGAGGGGTGGATAGTGGATGACAGTAAATCAAGACCTACAGTAGTATACTCATGAAACAAACACCTTGCAATTGACTGATTGCAGGACCAAAGAGAAGGAGCACCAAGCGGTACGTAGATATCTTGATACCTTGAAGGATAGAAGCCGGTACAAGATGTGGGGGGATCGTTGGCCAAGCTTTCGACATCGAAGGTCTACTCGATAGCCACCCATGGTGAAACGTACGCACGACGTAGAAAGCGGCATGCGGGGCATTCATTCCGATGTGTGAGTAAAAAAACTTCTGTGCTGAGCAAACCGTCCTTGAACCTTGCACGGTAAAAAATGACCTCCCTGGAGCAAAGTAGGCAGCACAGCAGCGAGGCAAGAAGAAAAAAAAACACGGTCGTGGGACGCCAGGATGGGTACCATGCAGATCGCCCGACACAAACGTGGGGTAATTGCGTTCAGGGTGTTGAACTCGACTCCAGGATACGAGTGCGAAGCTGTCACCTACTGAGCTATGAGAATAAAAGATCGATCGATTACCCAGCCCAGCGTGATCCTTACAACACTCTCCCTCCCCCCCCCGTCTGAACGGCGGGATCTTTGAGGCGTCGGTACCGTATACGGCCCCATGCTGATGATGGCCTACCCCGCTTCGTTTCAATGACCTGGGGAACCAGGGAGCTATATTTTTTGAGGGACGCACGCGCAAGCACTTCTATAGAAGAAACGTTCGAAGTGAGATTCGAACCCGTGTCCTCGACGACGTCAAGTGTGAAGGTGTCACCTACTGAGCCACAGAGGTAAAAGACCGATCGATTATCCAGCCCAGGGTAATCCTTATTGCACGAGCCCGTGTTGGAGACACTATTCAGTGCGGTGCGCCGGCAAGAGACTGAAATACATCAGATCCTCAACGAGTGCTAGGATTGAGAACTCCCAGCATCTTAAACACTTCCCACTGCAAAAGTATGAACACACACAAGCTGGAAATCTTCTCGGAAGAGATTAGGAGAGAGACGGTAAGGCAGGGTGGGTGGAGAAAGAAAGATTGGCAGGGTAAAGTACTAGTAGTGCTGATATTTGGAGCTCCTGGCGACATGACGAGGATTGAGTTCAAGAGGAAGTGCGACGAAGTAGGACTGTACTGCTTTTGCGACAGGAAAAGTAGAACGGGAGGGAGAACACTTTCGAGTCGAAAGCGAGCATGGAGTGGCAGAAGATAGAGACAGAAAAAGTGTCGGCATGGGTTAGAATATCAGGATGGAGAGTATGTATAGCTAATGGAATAACGAGACCATGACGTAGTCCTAGGGCAAACGGAGGCAAGGGGAGGCATAAAAAAATAAGCGACTGGAGAAGGAATGTGGGAGAAGCGTAGGGGCGCAGAGAAAGCAGAAAAAAAAACAGAAACAGAAACGGACGGAAGACTCCAAGAAGAGAGAACAGAATTACTCGTAGCGACAACGGAGAAGAAACAACAGACAAGAATAGAATTAATAGTGAAACGAAAAAGACGCTGAGAATAGAATCATGGGACGTGTGTGGATTCGCCACGGAAGGGCGCAAAAGGGTAGAAATCGCCGAACACGCAAAGTCAGCGCGCCCTATAGATCGTGAGAGAAAAAAGGGGAGGACATAGGATGCAAAGTTGGAGAACACGCATGGATAGGAAAAAGGGGGAGGGACAAAATAGAAAGAATGGGGGGGCGGGAGTAGGGTGCCTGGTCAAAGATTATTTGTGTGACACAATAATAGATGAGATCAAAGACATCAGTTTCGGCAAAAGCGTATGGATAAAAAGATACCAGGCGAGCGGGGAGCAAAATGTTACTCATTGAGAAACATCTACAAGCCCCCAGAGTCGAAAAGTACGGCGAAATACAAACAGAGGAAGTTTGGAGGAGTAGAAGGTGATGCACAGTAATTACAAAAGGCAAGGAGAAGTAGTACTATTAATAGTGGGAGATTTGAAATCAAGAATTTGGAAGGCGAGCAACCCGAACGAAAACATAGGACAAAATGGGGAAGTCACAAATAATAGGGGTGGGGAAGAGGTGTTGACGTTCCTCAAGCACACCGAGATGAAGACGTTGAACGACAAAGTATAGAAGGCAGAGCCAGAATGGACCAGACAGTACACTCAAAAAGGAGAAAGCTGTCCTTGACTTTGTTGTAGTAGAAAATGGAAGTATCACGGGGGTCCATAGTTAACGGGACCAAATTTTGTCAGTAAAAATAGGCAAAATATATAGGTTTTTTATGTACACCATAGGTCCTGTTAACTATGGACCCCCCGTAATAGTGAGGCAACGGAAGTACACGTATGCGCAGCAGACGTAGAAACCACAGATCAAACTGTCTAATATGGACAGACAGTCAGCAGACAAGAGATATCAACATAGGAGAGGTAGAAAATAGTACAGATGAAGAATAGATAAACTAGAAGTAAAAGAAAAACGGGGAGAGTTCCAAGAAGAGATGGCCAAAAATGCAGAGCGATTCAAAGAGATGTTGGAAATAATAGGTACAACGAAGAACGATACGGAGAGAGATAACGCAGGAGCTGGGATGATAGAAGGATGGGAGCAATTGGTCAAGACCACAGCGAGTGAGGTGACAGGGAAGAAGCTGACAGTATGCAACAGAGCAGTAAACTGGTGGGATGAGGAAGTAAAATACCGTAGGCTATAAGAGTGAGGAGAAAGGCACACGCAAGATTTACATCGAGTAAAAGTACAGTGCGACAGGATGGGGGGAGTATGCTCTAGCTAGAAAGAAAGTAACATGTATGGTAGAGAAGAGGAGGAAAGGGATACGGAAAGGCGTGGTAACTAAAACCAATGGAGACTTTGAGGGCGTGATGAAGCAGATGTGGGTAGGGATGAAAGGGCTGCTGGGCAAACAAGTAGGGGAGGCAGACACGAGAATAGCCACCTTAAGAGAACAGAACGGTAACATGGTTATTACGGGGGTCCACAGTTAATAGGACCTATGGTGTACGTAAAGACCTATATATTTACCTATTTTTACTAACAAAATTTGATCCCGTTAACTATGGACCCCCATAATAGTATTAATAGCTCGAACGGGAAAGGGGTAGTACCAGTAGAGCACTGCCGTGACTTCACCCCTTCAGTACCGCAGTCCCGATTTGGGGACAAACCACTCTAATTCCAAGTGCTTTGTCCCGAAAACGGAACTGCAGTACTAAAAGGGTTAAGAATGCCCACAGCCAACGAAACGTTCAACGCAGAATTCGAGAAGGAAATCATCGCGTGAGCAGAGGCGAACTTAGATACGCCAGAAAGGGGAAGACAATGGCTCGGAAGGGATACAGAGAGAGATCACAAGGGAATAACTAAAGAAGTGTGTTGTTAAGATTAAAGTCGGGACACTTCGCATCCCTTGCTAGGTTTGCCTATTGGGCAGTAGGTTATCGTTGATACTCACGTGTGTTGAGTGCATAGAGATAGAAGAAGAGCAGCTATACTCCTTTCGAGCACGATGAGAGACTGAGAGCAAGGCTCGTGCCTCGCTGGAAAACCCCTGGTTTTCCATCCAAGAAACGCCTCCCAAGTACTACAAATACGATCCCAAAACATGAACCCAGGTAATTACCGGCCTTCCGAGTTTATTCAAAGCAAACCATAACACTAGCCCACTTTTGATGAGCTGTATATGCAGAAATATGGGGAATTCATGGGAACCCCGATTCCACGAACTAGAACATGAGTCGAAGATGCGGCTCATCAACACCCACTGCTACACTCTAAAGGGCAAGGTTACGAAGCCGACAAGAGACGGCCAAAACAAAGAAGAAGAAGACCTAGCTGTAAGGGACAGAAATAAATCGTCAACGAGCTCCAAAACAACTGGGATGAAGAGCTGCCTAGTCCCGCCGCCGACGCCATTTGTTAAGTTCAGAGTCGGGACTTTGCGCATCCCTTGCTAGGTTTGCCTATTGAGCAAGTACTCATTGGTGTTCTCGTGTGTCGAATGCTTAGAGATAAAACAAGAGCAGCTGTATTCCTTTCGAGTACGATGAGAGACTAAGAGCAAGGCTCGTGCCTCGCTGGAAAAACCCTAGTTTTCCATCTAAGATACGCCTCCCAAGTACTACAGAGACGATCCCAACGCCTGAACCCAGGTAATTCCCGACATTTCGGCCTTATTCGAAGCAGTACCATAACAGTGTAGCTAAACTTGAGAATAGAAGGGAAGCAGGGGCAGACCAAATAGTGAACGCATTTCTGAAGTACAGGGGCGAAGGAATGCTTACCATGATGATTATGTTGTACAACTGAAGATGGATAAACGAGTACGCATTTAGGGGGTGGAAAGAAGGAGCAGTAGTAAACTTATTTAAGAAAGGAGATAAGGCTGACCCGAGCAACTATAGAGGGAAAACGCTACTATTACGGGGGTCCATAGTTAACAGGACCTATGACATACATAAAACCTATATATTTGCCTATTTTTACTAACAAAATTTGGTCCCGTTAACTATGGACCCCCGTAATAAGCACAGAAGGCAAAAATTTTCGTACGATTCTGAACGATAGATTGGGAACGACGACGGAGAGGGAAGACTAAATAAACGAAGGGCAAACAAGGTTTAGGCCAAACCGTAGACCATGTGTACACACGGCAAGAAAATCCAAGGTAGGAAAGACTAGGGGCTAACTGTGTACTGTATCTTTCTAGATGTGCAGAAGGCCTACGACACAGTATGGAGAACTTGAATGTGGAAATAGCTGTGGGAAAAAAGGATCAGAGGAAAGATGTGGAGAATGATGAAAATATGACGGAATGTGCAAGAAGTGCGGTGATGCTGGACGAGGAAATATCGAAGCATGTTGATTACGAGAAGTTGCACAGGCATGTACGTTACCACCAAATCTATTGATTTTATAACTATACATTGACGACCTGATAGTAGCAGTCGAGGCAGCAAGGCAGGGAGTCACGGTAGGGGAAGACACGGTGTCGGGATTGATGTTTGCGGGTGACTTCGTGGGGATATCAAAAACACCCGAAGGATTGCAGAAACAAATAGAGAAGGCGCTAGAATACACACGGGGGGTGACGGCGAACGTCAAGAAATTCGCAGTAGTTGTTTGTAACGAAGATAAGGTAAACCCGGTAAATTTCAGTTGGAAGTGGGGAGAACATGGATTGACGATCGTTGACCAGTATACATACCTTGGCGTAGAGATATCAAAATACTGATCTTGGGATACACATATAGCAAAAGTAATGGGAAAAAGGGTTAGGCACAAGTAGGCAAGATGGATGCGATCCTAACAGACTCGCGCGTTGACACTAGGATTAAGTATCCTGATGAATGTGATAGTACCAAAGCTAGAAATACGCAGGAGAAGTATGGGAAGGGAACGCGAAACTCGTAAAACAGTTGGAAACAGTGCATATGACAGCAGCTATGAAAACACTAAGATGCTCAAGTTCGACGAGTAATATGACAATATGAGCAGAACTGGGAATGTGCTCACTCAAGACAAAGAGAGACACGAGGAAGTTGAAATAGCAATACAAAGGACTGGTAAGGAACACGCCAGAAAGAGGTTGCTGGCCATTGTTGGTAGATAGTTGTATGGGAAAGTGTATCACAAAGGCGAGCTGGTAAAAGGTGGGATGGCGTAGTTGAGAAATTATTATGAAAGGGTATAGGAGGGAGCCCAGAAGAGATATGATGTTAGCAGAGAAGTTCGGGAGGTACAAGACAGAATTGGAAGAAAGGATAGAAAAAAGGGAAAGGCTAGCGCTGAGAAACAAGGTGGAATCGGAGAAGCACTTGGAGATGTACGGGGAATTGAGGGAAGTGATAGGAATGAAAACGTATTGGCACGGCCTAATGGGCTTCGCGAAAACGCTGAAACTGTGATTTCGTGCACGCGATGTGGACCTACTGCCAGAAAGAAGAAAAAGGTATACCAGCAGCCGGGAGGAGTAGAAAGTATGCACAGGTGTGAACTCACGCAGAAGGAGAATGTGAAATGCACAGGGAGAGGAACGGGGTGTGTTAGAAGAAGAGATGAGGGAAATAGACGAATGTGACTTGGAGGAGTTTGGTACACTCGATAGCAGCGAGAAAACGATCGCTATCCTAGGAGATAGATGGTGGCCACAGGCGGCGAGACAGGAAGGGGATAAGATCAGCAAAAAGTTCTTTTTTTTTTTTATGCGAGCGACGTAATGAGCGCCCAAATGTTGGAAATGTGTTCGTAGCCTCAGGCAGCGGTAGCCCAGACTGCATGGCAGTCTATGGATGCATGTTTTAGGTCATGTATTATTGGCCTCCCACAAGGTAGGGGCAGAGAAGAAGTGAGCCTCGTGCGTCACCACTTAAGACAACCTCAGATGTCAAGAGTCACATAGTCAACAATAGGCAATGGTGCCAACAGGTACGTAACTGTCATTTTAAGAGACCAAACGAACAAAATGTCTCTATTATTAGGAGCAGGAACGGTGCTCCGTCTCGAAAGGGATGCGTTGTCAGTGTGGTCTAATGACTAAGGCAAGCAACGAATGAGTACGCCCCGCCCCCCCCCCAATCACAACGCCGAGAACAAGAGTACTATACGCTGAGACCGTGAACCATGCTCAAAACTACCATAACGCCATCTCGCCCTTCCAAAAATAAATATGCTTTTACCTTTAGGTACATTGAGAATACCAGTCGTTGCTATGTTGTCCCTTCTATAGCACAGACTTATATCAGCTATATACACCGTGTTCTCGAGGCAGGTAGGTATGTGGCTTTCAACGCCGTCCGTGCTGTCTTCCCCCCGCTCTGCCTGTTCGATGAAAACCCGACGTGCTCCATCCAGGCATCGCGGTGTTGCGAGGGCTTATGGGCACACGACTACGGCTATGCATGAGATGGGCACCCCCCCCCCCCCTTATTGGGCGCACGACTACGGCTATGCATGAGATGGCACCCCCCCCCCCATATTGCCATCAGGCCGGGGGTGGACCTCTTTCCCTATACATACCAGCAGTGTGGATAGCAGACGCAGTATCCAAGCAGAGTTTTCAGTATATAGAGGCGTTGTGGTATCACGCAAGGAATGTTGAGGTCACACGTGTCTCCTCCAATGTTAAAAAAGCTGTTCCAGGTACAGTATCAGCACGTACGTACAATACTATAGTATTAATAGTAGTCCTCTGTGGTGTACTTTGCGTTTGTTTCCCTGCACATCGATCGGTGTTCGTAGAAAAATGTAGACGAACAAGAAGAGTACGAAAAACTCTGGTCTTGTAGTCTCGTACTAATACCTGGTATACCTGTGGTACACGTATAAGAAAATTGGTACATCGATAGTTTTGATGTATACAACATCAGCGGGACTGCCGTCGTATAAAATAATAGCATGTAAAATAGTTGTATAAAAGTAGTTGTAGTATTAATAGTAGCAGTAGGAAGTAGGGAGTGGGGGGTTGAGGGGGGAGGAGAGTGGGGGGGTGGGGGCATGGCGTGGGTGCGGGTTTTGGGAGTTCGCTTTTCTCTTCCCTGTGTCATACACAGATACATCAGCATATACTCTTTCTTGCGTATAGAGCCTCGATGCAGCACCGCCTATTCCTACAAGGAGAGCCTCTCATAAAGTATCTACAATGGGCTGCTCGTTGTAGGCCCCCTTCCTATTCCTCATCATGTGTGCGTGTCATAAGAAGGCTTAGATTGGGTATGGCGACGACGGCAGGACGTGGGTCGTTGGTCGTGAGTCCGAATCTCATGTCAACGATGAAAACGCAACAAATTTATTTCCTCATGTATATATATACATGTCATCCGTATGTATATCCCTCCATGGAATTGGTTGTTGTGTCGTACGTACGTACTTGCCAGCTAGCTGCTCTCTACTCGTCGTCATAAGAGCCTATAGGTTGTGTCTGTGTACCACCCACGTTTACGAAAACTACCTCCTGGATGGAAGTATTGAAAAATGTATACTCTCATCGGGGATACTGCTGTACGGAGTGTGCAGAGGACTGCAGCAGCAGCAGCAGCAGTACGTAGAGAGCCCAAAATGATGCACACGTCAGACGTCAGCAAATTTCGGTGGGAGTACACGATGAGTAGTTCCACGCATTGTCGATTGGAGGCATGCCGAAAAACGGAAAAACGTATAAATCATCCCCGGACATTTCTCGTGCGTTCGTTCTGCATGCGCATCGCTGCACTTCGCTATCCCCAACCTTTCTTTCCCCCCAACCCGACGAGATTATAAACATGGCTCCCGTCCTTAACGCCGCCGCTGCCATGGCCCTCGCCGGGTCCGCCTCCGCCTTCGTGGCGCCCAGCGCCTTCAACGGCGCGGCCGTGACCAGCAAGCCCGCGGCATCCTCGACCCAGCTGTCCATGACGGTGGAGACCGGCATCAACGGCTTCGGCCGCATCGGTCGCCTTGTGGCACGCTCCATGGTGAAGAACCCGGAGACCAACCTGAAGCTGATCAACACCGGCGCCGCGCCGGAGTACATGGCGTACCAGGTGAGCACTCTTCCGGCGCTACGGTCGTATATCCATTTTGTTGCGCCTTGTATTTGCAGCCTTTGGGTCGACGACATCCAGAGCTTTTTGTGTTCTGTAGATCAATCCGTGGCCGCCGCACTTTGGTGCCCTGTAGATGTGTTCCAGAATAAGCTTCGGGTGGTGCTTTGCCCTATTATGTATAGGCAGGGCAAAGCACCACCCGAAGAGGACCGCACAGGCCAACCTCTGCTGGTCTTGCGTTTTGATCTTGTCCATGATACGTACGTTTTCACAACAGCAGGAATCCGTGTTGCAGGGTATGGGACAAGGGGCGAAAAAAAGGCAAAAAAGGTCCCGAATGGGGGGGGGGGGGGGAGGCATGCGCCTGCCTGCCTGCCTCGCTTCTTCACATCGTCTTTCCGAGCGAGGCTTGAGGTTGTGCGTGATGGCGCACGCCTCAGCTGCCAGCTTGTTGCGCGATGTTGCTCTCCGTGTGCGCATGTCACCATGCCCGTGCCTGCTGCGCATGTCACAGCTCTCGCTACGTTTGCTACGATTTCGGATCGATGGCGATCCACCACCACCAGCAGCTCTTTTTCGCGGTTGATGCCTATCAATACATGGTTTTCATCCCCTCTCTTCCATGCATTCTGCTCTTTTGGAGGAAGGGTATGGTTTCAGCTTGCAGTGTCAGCGCTAACTACGCGGACACTGATGCTCTTACCAGTCGGGGCATTCTCTCGACGTGATCCCAAGTTTTTCGCGGAGAATCGATGCGAGCTGGTGTTGCTGTGGCATTTGCTGTCCCATTGACCACGTCATCCGGTCGACTTCCTCTTGGAATTCGCTCATGTTTCTTTTTTCTCGGGGCCGTCTTGCTGCGTACGTCAACTTAAACAATAACCTGGTGGGTACACGTCACACAACAGACACGCACGCACGGAAGATGTACTCGTACTCGTGCCAAGTAAATGTTTTTCTTGGAGAGAACCTATCTTCATCCAGCGACACATCACACCAACTGCTGTACAGCCTCACCATCCGAACGTGCCTATGATACAGCACAGTAGTTTTCAGTATATAGCTAAAAGCCGCTCACGAGCCGTCGGCGTCAACGGGAGATCGCCACACTGAAACTAACTCTTTTAAATCAATAGTAGTACGTCAGTCACTCTTCCCCTGCCATATCATACGCACAACTCAAGAGGCGTTCCTTGTTTTTTTTGTTATTATCTGGTAGGAAATGATGAGACAACTATTTTAATAATAGATGCTTTCGTACTGCAGCTGCTTTAGTCTCGAGGCGCGTGCCTCATGTACTCATCATGCGTATCAAACATCAACGCGGGCAGTCTCCCTTCTCTGTAGATTCAAGTGCGTACGTACACGCATAATGATGTTCATAATGCTGTTCTAACTGGTGGTGTGGACCGGACGCTGCTGTTGAGCCATACCGCAGGTTATATTACGGTGCACAACAATGTCATGATGTAGAGCAGTTTAGGCCCACGAATGTCTAAGAATCGAGAACCTACTGCTGTAATAAGAATATGAGGCTCGCTTTGTGAGGCATGCGGTGTTCTAAATTCTAAAGTGAATCGTGCAAGGCGGCGAGCGCTGCACTTGAATCCTGTATGACTGCCTATTCCTAAGGTTCTTCAAGGATGGCGTCACAATATGGTTTTGAGCTATTACGGGGGGCCATAGTAAATAGGACCAAATATTGTTGGCAAAAATAGGGAAACATATGGGGTTTTGCGTGTACCGTAGGTCCTATTTACTATTGTTCCCGGTAACCCTTGCTCAGATGGGGTCGGTGCAGTATTAGTAATAAGTTTGGCTTGCCAGACCATTAATATAGTAGTTAGTGTGTAATTACAGCAGTACAACTACCTGGTATAGTAGTACGTAGCGCTGCTACCGTATGTCACTATCACACGGGTGATCGGATAGCACACCCGCTCGTACGAATCGCCAACGTGGTTTTCTCCACAACGGGGAGGTGTACCTACAGCAGTAGTACGTAACGCTGCTACCGTGTGGCACTATCACACGGGTCATAGAATAGCACACCCCCTCGGATGAATCGCCAACCTGAGTTCCTCGACAACGGGGAGGTGTACCTACAGCAGTAGTACGTGAGGCTGCTGCCGTATGGCATTATCACACGGGTGATGGAATAGCACACCCCCTCGGACGAATCGCCAACCTGATTTTCCCGACAGCGGGACGCGTGCAACACGCCAAGCGGTGCGTGCGTCTATGCAGAGGTCTCGGTTCGAATGCCACCCTTTTTCGTTGTGTGGGCCCCCCATGTTTTGTTTTGTTTTTGTTGTGTTTTTTATCCTCCGGCGGATTGGTAAAAGTAAAAGCTTAAGCTCGCCACACTTCCACGTTCCAATTTCGTGTCGTGTGTCAATTTAGCCCATAGCTCCCGTTGCAACATTAGAACAGGCTGCTGTTACCACTGGAGTATGGGCACGTTGACCCGACCTGACTTACCCCCGAGAGGAGCAGGTGCGGTGGAGATAGCCACCCGGGAGAGTCGTCTCTTGCGGGTAGTCCCCATGTTTTGATATAAACATACTCCAGGAAAAAAAAATGTGTCGGGGGGGGGGGGGGGGGGGGCGGTGTTCTCTTTTGTGTTTTATTACAGTCTGTGTAGTACGGTCGGAAATTATGTACCCAAATCGCGCTTAATTATCCGGACGGAGTAATGCCTGGCTCAAGAGATAGTCGCGAAACACGATGTCCCGCAGGCAGACTTTCGGTCCTCGTCGCGGGTGCTGGTGTATAGGTAAAAGAAGTATCAATCAACTCTCATGTGTGTCTTGGTGTAAGACAGGGACAGTGAGCTCTGGCGTCGTGCCGCTTCTTGGCCAGTACACACACGTTCACGGCCCCTCTCTTTCCGTCCCCGTCTGCGGTATTTCAATTGTGTGCTCGTACAGAGAGACCGAACCCGATATCACCGATCTGCTGCACCTGGTATGATGTGTAAGCTGTTTTTACGTCCTGCAAACCGGACTCGCGGTCACTGAATCCGATATCACCGGTATTCTGCATTATCATGTCATGGCGGAGGAGCCACTCTCAATCGTGGACGCGCAACAGATGAAAGCACAAGGATTGTTGTATGGTACACCTGGTATCTGCAACATCCTTTAGTTTGTTCTCGGTAAAGTCATTTCCTCCACCGGCTGTAGTCATACATGGGAGTATTGATGATCCATAATCGCACCAACCGTACCTCACTCTTCCTCGTTTTTCTCCGAGGCCTTGAAAACTGCGCACGATTTTGCCAAAGGAAGATATTTTTTGGATGATTGTGGCGTGTTTTTTTCGGTGTTGCAAAATATATTGAACGAACCCTCTCCGCGCCGCGTCCTCCCTTTATTTCTTTCTTCCTTCCTTCCTTCCTACCTTTCTTCTTTCCCTCTTCCCTTCCTGTCCTGCTTCCTCCCTCTCTCCCTTCCTCCTTCCCTCCCTCCCTCCTCCCTTCCCTCTCTATCGAAACGAATGCTCGTTACCTCCACCGAACAAAAAAAACAAAACAGTTCAAGTACGACACCGTGCACGGAAAGTTCGACGGCACCGTGGAGGTGGACGGCATGGACCTCATCCTCGACGGCCAGCGCGTGCCCACCTCGCACACCCGCAACCCCGAGGAGATCCCCTTCAGCGCCACCGGCGCGCAGTACGTCTGCGAGTCCACCGGCGCCTTCCTCACCGAGGCGGCCGTGCAGCCCCACCTCAAGGCCGGCGCGAAGAAGATCGTCTTCTCCGCCCCCGCTAAGGATGACTCGCACACCATCGTGATGGGCGTGAACGCGGAGTCGTACGTGCCCAGCATGGACCTCGTGTCCTGCGCGTCGTGCACCACGAACGGGCTCGCGCCCACCGTGAAGGTGATCGACGACAACTTCGGCATCAAGGAGGCCCTGATGACCACCGTGCACGCCATGACCGCCACCCAGATGGTGGTGGACGGCACCTCCAAGAAGGACTGGCGCGGGGGCCGCTGCGCGTCTGCGAACATCATCCCCTCGTCGACCGGAGCCGCCAAGGCCGTGACGAAGGTGAGAGGAAGAGCCCTAGGGAAGATAGATTACTCACTACCGTGGTATATAGTAACACATTTGTTGGAGGAAGAAGGGGGTTAAGGCGGGGGGGGGGGGGTGTACCAAACCTAGTTTTCTTTCGTAGCCATACCCGAGTCCGTGTACCCGCCGGGTACGTTTCTTGAGTATATGCTCTGGGTTTCAATACCCCCGCAAAGCTTGGGCCAAATTGTTGGAATTTTGGGCAAATTATACCTCGTGCTGTCGTCTACGGTAGTGGTATGACACCAACCACCGCAGTATCCATCATCGAAAACGGAGGGAACCGGCCAGTCATCTTTTTTGAGGTCCGCCTTTTTTTTTTTTCTTTTTTTTTTTTCTCTTATGATGTACCTGGTACTGTAGGCGTTTCTACATTACAGTAGTAGTTTTTTTTTTTAAGCAAGCGTGCTACATACAGGTTGTGTTTTGGCCAGGAGTTCGCGTTCGCGGGCCCGAACAACAGTACGGCGTTTTACGTGCTACCAATAGTTTTCATGTGGGCCTTAATATTTTGCTAGTGCTGTGCCACACAAACTTACGTCTTGATCTGCTGTAATTTCAAGTCATTTGTCGCCGAAACGGAGGGCAGTCAGTCAGTCCTAAACGCGTCGAAACGTTTTGTTGTATGGTTCGTCGTCTGCTGTCATTTATCACGGGTGATGGGTACGGGAGTAACTCACCCCTACGAGATAACTTGCACTGTACCTGGTGTCCACGTGCAGCAGGAAGTTTTGTAGACGCTTTTGCTCTTGTAGTCTATTGTTTCGTGTCTGTTAGGCTCGATGAACGCGACGGGCCGGCTTATCCTAGCCACTCAGCAGTCTTTCTCTTGTGCGGGCAGCTCTAAGAGGAGACATGAATTGTTTGCAATCTCGGCTGGTCTTGGGAGGTTTTTACGTTCTCGGTGCTCTTTTGGTGCCTACTTTACGCCATGTTTTTTTTTACGTGTTGTTGCTTTCAACTTTTTTTCAGTGGAATCGGCTCTCTGTCACACCACTGTCTCTTGTCTTCGTTTTCGTTTTCCTCTCCCGATCTCCTCCGCCTTCGCTTGTCACGTTTTCTTGGACCCACTCAAATCAATTGACTTCCAGGTTATCCCCTCGCTGTTGGGCAAGCTCACCGGCATGGCCTTCCGCGTACCCACCCCCAACGTGTCCGTGGTGGACCTGACCTGCACCCTCGAGAAGGGCACCTCTTACGAGGAGCTGTGCGCGGCGATCAAGTCCGCCTCCGAGTCCGGCCCGATGAAGGGCGTCATCGGCTACTGCGACGAGCCGCTTGTGTCGACTGACTTCGTCACCGACCCTCGCTCGTCCATCTTCGACGCGGGAGCCGGCATCATGCTCAACCCCAACTTCGTCAAGTGCGTAGCCTGGTACGACAACGAGTGGGGTTACTCCCAGCGTGTGATGGACCTCATGGTGCACATGGCGAACGTGGACGCCAAGGTCGGCGTGAAGGCTTAAAAAGGGAGTTTTTTTTTTTTTTTTCTCCCGAATCGCTCTCGCGCGATTGGTGGGTTGTCGTTTTAGAAAATCATTTTTGGATTTTTGGTTGAGGAAAAAGTCAGGGCCGATTGAAAGAAAGGATGATGACGCAACTGAAACTAGCAAGCGCATGCTTCTGTGTCTTCCATCGATTGATTAGACCTCAAATGCAGCGGAGTTGTGGAAAGGCGCACAGGCTTGGGGGGGGGGGGGGGTGTGTGTGGCCTGTGTAGTAGCTCCGCGGCCAAGAGAGACCTCTGAGGTTTCATGGCGACCTGTTACTGCCTGCACGGCAGCTTGTTTCCGCGTTTGGTTGATCCCGCGTGTGTTTTTTACCTTTGCGTCATCTGGCTGCTAGTGGGAATATTGTCTGCGTTTTGCTAGTGGTTGTTAATTTTTTTTTTTTTTTTAGACCCGAAAGGCCTTCGGTGTGTTTTCCGAGACTCTCAGATCGTTTCTCCCAGGCACGCTGACCTCCCCTGGCGTGTGTTTTGCTCAAAATGGGTCATAGATGGGGCGGTATTAATTAGATTACACCGGAGGATTCTCGAATCACCCACGCGACTGTGCGGAATCATTTTATCAATTTCTCAAGACCACCAACGGAGTCATGGGTCGCCTCTGTCTGTTCGTCGTGCCAGTTTTTTTTGAACATCGCGTTGGGTGAAGCATCGACGGATGGATCCTATTCATGATTCGCCAATTTGTGCCGCACAAGCGCCAAGAAGCCCCCGCCGTGCCAGTTTTTTTCAACGACACGTGGTTTTATTGAGGCGTGGATGGATGTCTCCTGTTTGTGACACGCCATGTATACGGCCAAAGCATTTGTAATCCTTTACTCCTGCACAATTGTATCCCAGTCTTTTTTTTAAAGGCTACTCCCCGTATCGGATGGGCCTTGTACTTACTGCCATGTCATCTGCTGACCGATTCAAAATGAACGCGTGAGATGATTTTGGGTTGGAAGTTTTGTACTCTTGAGGGGGTGCAAAAGGCACGGGAGGTTTTTTACCTCATCTCGACTGTTTTCTTGTGCACTTACGGACGATGCAGGCGAACGGCACGCGAGAGATAGCGAACAAACGCCTCGAACAAGCTTTCGCTTGTCCTGACCAAAAAACTAGACGTGCAGACAACTGCGCGGTAGTAGCGCTGTAAGAGACACTTCACTTGAATGGAAGTATTCGTTGTTTTCTCCGTGTTCCAAGCCTTTTCGGTGTTGGAGTATATGCACGCGAGAGAGACGCCATGCGCGAAATCCCCGAGCAGTGACAACGGTAGTTCCTGAGGCTGACTGAAGAACATGAGCTTGGCTGAAATGAAAAACAGAAAATTAAGGACGTTATACAATCGTTCCAAGAAACATGAAACATAGAGGGGGTTGTCCACAGCGGAAAATGTCACACTATTAATGGTCGCGATAGACTTCTATCTCTTTCTCATCGTCATCCCAAAACTTGCCATCACTATCAAACTTTTTTTTTCATGGAAATTTGTTCGATCTGCGAAATTTAGACAAATGTCGCAAAGGTTGAGGTTCCGCCAGTTATTGTCGGAAAACTCGTGCGAACAAACCCCGGCCGGATGGAATACCAGATCTTCCACGCACTTTTTTGTGTGAAAGCGACGCTCGTGGCAGCGTGTAATTAACGATGCACCTGGTGGAGCGTTTCGCACTCCGGACGGTTCATCGACCCGCACAACTATTATTATTTTGTGTAGATCTTTCCATGGTAGATACATTATTCGTGATCTGTATGTATGATCCAGCTCAAACGTTTTGGGGGTGGGGGCCGTTTAACCTGCATGATCTACATATATTGCCTGGAATGATCCTCTGTCCCGCAAAATGAACTCAGATCCTGCACATCTCACAAGGTCAGGTTGTAGGATCTACTCCACCTATAAATAGGCAGAAAAGTGTTTGAGGGATACTGCTGATTTACGGGAGGATATTTGGTTTATATACAACAGGAACGGCAGCTACGCTATATTGTCGGAAGGCAAGCGAAATAATAATTGTAGATAAGATCACGATATACTCGATCTGTGTGTGGGACATGATTTGAAATAGACTTGAACGTATTGCTAGGCCCGACAGCCATCCTTGTGTGTGCGAGTGGCTTCGTGTTGCATGCAATCTGCACATACATCCTACGTACAACAACAGCAGCAGCAGCACTCTGTATATGCACACAAAAAATACCCGGTCCAGTCAACGACCACCTACTATTGTACCTGTGCTGTCTATGTTTGCTTGAACGCGCAAAGAAAGGCATCAGTCACACCCCCCCGTGCTACTATTAATATTAATATCTACACTTTGCCAATGCACATACAATACCACCCTCACCCTGCGTACCCTACTCGTGTCGATGCTACTGCTGTGTACTGCATTGCTGCTGTTCTCGCACTTTCCGATACTTGGTTCGTCAACGCTCGTTAACTTTGCACAAAAAGCATGCAGTGCTCGCTTTATTCGTGTCTATAATATATACAAATACCGAAAGGCTGGGAAAAACATGGAAAACTGCGTGAACGAAAGAAATTCGAAAACTCCGTGATACTAAAAGGTTGTAGAAAACGCACTCTTTCTCAAATAGGAAACCCAGGCTGGGCCAACACAATAGTACATCTCTCAATTTATAGTTGGTGTCCTGCGTTGTATTTTATGCCCTAAATGTCATGCATGCTCTATTATGCACCAGTTATAGGCATGCACGGTGCATGAATAAAAGACAAAACAATAATAATAAATAATAATAATAATAATAATAATAAAGAGACAAAACATCAACACACTCACACTCCTAATCGGTCATCACGAAAAACAAACCAGTGGCGGGGGGATGGGATTTCTGGACCAAGCTACGTACGAAAAAACGATCCCCCGTCCCCCAAGTTTTGTTTTCGTTGGCTTTATTCTACCACCCCCTGTCTCGGCCATGATGGCGTTAATGAGTATACAACTCTCCCTGCCACATAGTCTCGAAATGTGGTGCGTTGTGGGGATGTCGGTGTTTTTGTTTTCCGTGTGTGCGCCCCGTATGTATGCCCCAATTAATGTATATGCATGCACGTGAGTCATCATGGCAAGCTGCGTGTGCTGCTTCAAAAGCGCCCGTTCCACTACGGAGTTCCTGACCTCTCGTGAAGGATAATATAGGTCGGTGACACCCGTCCCGCCCAGATGATACAGCTTGGCTGTCTCTGCGCGCGACGTGTTGACGGGGCAAAAATAACGGTTTAATGTGAAGAACACACGACGCGTTGCATATATATATATATTACGGGGGTCCATAGTTAACAGGACCTATGGGATACATAAAAACCTATATATTTACGTATTTTTACTAACAAAATTTGGTCCCGGTAACTATGGACCCCCGTAATAGTAATAAGTCATCTGTAGATGTCAGTGTTTATTGGTATATATATGCCCATTAACGGATGTCCCGCCCCCGCGTGTTGTGCACGACGAGCCATACAGCATATGAAAGGTGAGCGAATCATTAAATCTAGGAGCGGAGGGTCTTTTACATGGTCGTCGCTGTTTGCTTCGTTCTGTTTTTTTTTTTACTGAAACAATTTTGCTACGCGAACCAGTCATCTCGGTGTGGTCATGGCGTAGCATACACCGGTGCATACTTGGTATATATATACACGGTAATCGGATACTCTTTCCCATCATGTCGTGTTGTCCTGGGTTTGATTGCTATATTCGGCATCCGGTGGTATACTACTCATTGGTGCGGGCGAGCGGCTGAATAAACCATAGTGATGAATCTCAAGTTACCGTGGCGGGCACCCCGTCACAAGCCGACAAATGGTCTTCACTGCACATTGTTGCTCTTATCTGTAGTAGTGTGGGCAATATCTAGCTTGCAGTACTGGCGGGAAAGAACGATCTCACCAAGGGCGCTCTTAACCCTTTTAGAACCGCAGTACCGTTTTGGGGACATATGACTTGGAATTAGACTGGTTTATCCCCAAATCGGGACTGCGGTACTAAAGGGGCTAACGCCGGGCTCCCATCGTAGCCGGCTTCACGTCGGCGGCAGAAGTTGCGATGCTGTTCGTCATGCACCTGGTACAGATCATTTTGTTAGTTCACCCACACTATCTGTACGCGCCCATCTAGGGTAAATGTCCCATCACTTCCTGGTGGATAAACCAGAGAACCCCCCTCGGTGTTTGACTTTTATCTCGAGAGTTGCATATTGCACAGACTATGCATAAACCAGATCATAACACGTTCACCTATCGTACAAACGTGATACATGCCATGTACGCTAAATAGTGTGCAGCCACGCGCGCGCGACGAATATTCGCACGACGTGCTAACAACCTCTGTAGCCGGGAGGGAAAGAGGAGGAGGGGCGTATATATCTCCACGTCCCGCGCGCCGCACTCCTCTCAATACTTGCATTCGTCAACAACGCGACTGACTCACCTACGCTGCAACGTGACGCAACTACGGCCCACACGCCCTTCAAGATCTCGCTTTTTTTCCCTTGTTCCATGCCTCTTTCCCGTTCCTTTATGTTGGATATGTGTATATTGCGTACGTGCTTGGTGCTTATTTGCCAATCATCCCCCCCTATGGTCATACGACTACGGCCGCGAATTTCACGAGTACACCCCCCCCCCCCCCCCCCCCCCCCCCCCAGCCCTCCCCTCCCCCCCCCCCCCCCCCCCCCCCTCCCTCAATGTGTCTCTTGTCCCGGCTGCCCGTCGTATCTCTCCGTCGCCCCCGTCACTAGGATTTCTGAAGCCCAGACGAGGTCCTCCATACTCGCCCTCACATAGATCATCCCGGTAAGCAAACAACCGTCATCGACACCCCCTAGTTTTCCCTCTGAGTAACAGGATCACTTGCCCCACCCGCTGCCGGCTTAATCGTCCTGGCTGTGCTCCCGGGATGTAATGTAGTGTAAGCTCTTCTGGGACCAGCTCCCCCCCCCCCCCCCCACCTCCGTCTCGAAAGGGATGCGTGGTCAATGGTCAAATGACTAAGGCAAGCAACAAATGAGTACCCCCCCCCCCCCCCCCCCCCCCCCCGACCTCCCCCCCCCCCCCCCGCCCGACGCGTTGCCTCCCCCCCCACTTTCTCTCACCTCTAAATTCTTTCTCTACGACCGGCGCTATGTCTCTTCCCAGGCAGTAGGTAGCTGGTCCCATCGCCCTCCTCTTCGATATCTCCTGCCACTTCGGAAAGCTACCAATGGTCCTCCTTCTGGCATCTCTCCTCGTTCCTCACCTCCCCAATCTGCCTCCCCCTCTCGGGAAGACTACTACATGACCCCTCTGCAGACAGCAGACATCCCTTCCCCTGAGCGGAACCAATCGACCCTCTCATCAGTAATATTCGTGTGTCTTAGCGCCAGCCCGATCTCCACCCCTCTTCCCTCCCATCCTCGCCCTCGACTCACGCCTTCCATCACCGCTACGTATCCCCCTCCCTCGTCAACGGTGTCGTGACTTCCTACTTGGTCCCACTCTCTAGACACACCCCTGTCCGGTCCTTGCTCCGCGGTTTTGATCCTCACGGGACCTGGAGGAAACGGCAACCCTACCCTCTGCTTGTAATACCAGTTTACTTGCACCAGTTTACCCGCCACTCGTCAACTAGTACGTACAATCCCTATATTACCGCGCAACAAGACATGCACTCCGTTATTTTCTTTCACTAGCCCTGTCTCCCCCATCTAGGATCACAACCAGCACCCGTTTTCGCTGCCCGCCCTCCAGATTACCTGCATCGTAATATTCACCTTGCTGGTACGTGCAGTTGGTATCGCAACCCACCCCACTACGTAGAGTTTATCTCCTTTCATAAACCTGCGGTCATACACACCATTTGCTGTTTCCCGTCCCCCCTCTCCCCCCCCCCCCCCCCCCCCTTCCCCCACTCCTCCTCCCCCCCCCTCCCCATAGGTTCTATATAGGTTGGGTTGACGTCGGTTTGGCGTCGGTTGGCAACGACACTGTAAAGCATGCGGCTCATAACTTGAGCAAGACCAAAAGGGTACCGTTTTCTTGTTTTGGCGGTCGGTCATAGCTGGTGGTCGGGTTAGATCAGCTTGCGAGTCACCCCACGGTAGGGGTTGCACTTTTTGGGCAAAATGTTTCTGACCAACTGAGTTCCTTGAGTGAGCAACTAGCAGTTACAGTAGGGTGAAAAATTTACTCGTATATTCGTTTTAGGACTAGCGCATACAATTGCCGGTCGGATGACCCCAACGAATTTCTTCGAAGCATTGTATCGGGTGAGATATTGAGTTCCTAATGTGAGGGGCTCAGGAACGTCGGGTGTATCCCTACCGTGGGGTTTGTCTTGCGGGGCGGAGAACTTTTACTCCGTACCAGGGGAATGATAGTATCACGTAGTGTTTATGGTAAGACACCTATGAGGCAGTTACATGGTACTCCCATTGCTGTCTCTGGAAGTGGCCACACCGGAAATTAAATTAACTCATTGAAGCTGTCTTCCATGTGCAAGTCCGCCTCACAGACGGTTCTTAGAAGGATGCAGCTCACCCTCCATGCGACTTGCCGGGCATCTCGCACGGCGCTTCGCATTTGGCGCAAGCAATGTCTGCCTGGTCGGTGAAAACCCGGCGTTTTACGTCCCGGCGTTGTAGGAATGCGAGAGTCTACGGTCATAAGGCTGCGGCCATGCATGATATCGAGTAACCCCCCCCCCCCCACCCCCCCCCCTACCCTCCGCGCGCCTCCTCCCCCCCGTCCCTCCTCCCTCCAACCCTCCCACTCCCGCCGCCCTCATCAGCATACGCCGCGACTCATCATTCCCATCAGCTACTGCCGCCGTGTCTGCGCGGTTTTCCTCCCTCCAACTCCGCTCTGTCCACCTCCGGCAATCTATACAAGCACACCCAGCTTCTCGCACCGCCCCCTAGTGCTTTTTCGATGGCGTTTGTTTTGTGAAACGGTTGCACTACTACGTTTTGAGTTATATTTCTGCTCTTCCTTCTTGCTCACGCCCTCGTTTCCATTACCACCTTTTTATTCGTCCATCATAATGTGCCTTGCTACTTTCTGACTGTCTTTCCTGGTTTGTTACCGCTACGTGCTTTCCAGGCTGTATGCAGAGAGGGATGTTTTGTGCCCGCAGTTTTGTGGCAGGTTCATGTGTTTATATATACTCATTAAGGCGTTCTACGATAGAAGTTCACCCTATTTTTTCTGAGGCTCCTCACTTGACCTTTAAGGAGATCCATACCTCACCCAAAAACTGACTCCAGGGAAAATCTAATCGCAGCCTGATGAACAATCCCATGCCCCAAGTATACCAAAACGTCATTTTTCGAAACAAGATTGGCATTCGACGATTTTCGTTTGAGGAACCCCATCATTCAGAAAACATATTTGCGGAAATGTGCTACCTCTATCGTGGAACCCCTGCATTGCTACTGCCGTTGAAACGATATTCTACTTAAGGGCCCATCTTAACGCGGAACGCTAGATTTCGCTATTTGGAAATAAAAATTCAAATTTCAACAAGGGAAATAATGGAAAACGCGCGAACGGTTCACGCAACTTGCAAAGTTGAGTATCGACCGATCGGTTGAACTCGCAGCTGGTGTGCTTTTTTAGTTTTTATAAACTAAATTTTGATTTGTCTTCGAAAAAAACGTGTTTGTGTCCTATCGTGAAACGGTGTATAAATTATCAAACAAAATAATAATTCGAAATAACCTGGAATAAGGCACCGCGTCACACAACGCCCAGCCGACAAACAGCGACGAGCGTAGACGAGAACGAAGGTTTGCGTTGTCGCGTGCGCGCCGCTGCCAGCCTTCTTTTTCTTTTTGGTGGCGCAGGACAGGAAGCTATCACTCTCAGGGTATCTTGGGTGGGCGGAGGGAGCCCTCAAGCGCCTCGTGCGGAACAGCAAACAGCGATGCAGCTGTCGAGGTCTCGAGCGTATCCTCTGTTTTTTTTGCTCGTGAGCTCGGCTTTCGTGATGGTTGACCGGTCGAGCAGGCCGAAAAATTGGGCTTGCGACCGCCACTGATATTTATTAAGGCGCCACCGCCAGGGTACGATGTGCTATGGTCTGTGGCCGTGGGCGCGGCTATTGTTCCGGTCGCCTCTCGTTGAGGTTCGCGTTTTATCGCCTCGATCGTGGTCACCGAAGCGGCCAAGAATCACCCCAGACTCCACCGGGGGTGTTGACCTACCAAGAACATGCTGCATCAAGGCTGATCAACTCCCAAATTCCAAATTGAAATATAAAAGATCACACGAAAAAAGTTCCGAAGAAAGACTTTTCACTCAAATTTATTTATTATAATTTGCTTTGAGAATGCCTGCCTGGTGATTCACTCTCCCGCCAATCAGATGCAAATTAAATTAGAAAAAATGAATAAAATCAAGTTGAAAAAAGAACACGTCCTGGATAAGATGGGCCCTATAATGGATGCTCTTCTTGTAATCGTCAACAGTATTGCTAGGGCTGGGCCCTGATCCGGTATGCACCGACATTACAGCCACTGTTGTATGTGCTGGATACTGAGGAAGCTGTGCCAGTGCTGCCAGAGTACATTGGCGGCTCGCGTGCGTCCCACGATACCGCCTCCTGATGCAACGGAAACCCATAAAAATGCGCGGCGCCGCGAGACATGTACACGAAGGAACGAAGAGAGGAGCGAGAAGGCCTGGTCCACAATTACTGCTTAATTGTTAAGGTCACACGCCCGCACGAAGTACCACACCCTGACTCAGGCATGCTTTTGAAGCAAGAAGAACGACCAATCGGAAAACTGCGGGCACCAAATACAATTTATTTACCTCCAAAGGGAACAGGGTCACGTAAAAACGAGCCTGCGTGCGGCATGACGTCTGCGGGGCCCTCCGCAGGTGTTTCTGGCGAGACCCCTCACAGGCCGGGGGGCACACGGGGGTCGCGGCTTACTGCACACTGCTGCCCGGCCCCATCGGTATTCATGGTATCCCGTTTCTACAATATTAATAGCCGGGTCAGCCCCGTATACTGCCCCTTTTGCTATCCGGTAACCACAGCCTCTAGCATCCAGGCTTACTATCAAAGTATACTGCAACTAGTACATATTTTGATAGTTTACCTGTTGTATAAGCAGGTTACCGGATAGGAAAGGGGGCAGTTTGGGTCAGGCCCGATTACTGTAATGCAGGTCGATCGAGCTAGACGCGTGCAGATACTCACAGAGCTTGATGCCTAGTTATATTTTCTTGATGAGTCCCACCTTTCCTGGCTCTCAAGGGGGTTCTGAGAGCAGGGGGGGTTTATATATTATTTTCTGGCGCGTTTAATCAGAAACACGCCTCCTCGACAGTAGACGGGATTCGGGATCATGATTACCATAACACAAGCCCCCTCCTTGAAGGACTGTATATGGTATATATATGCAGATGCATAGAAACCAGGAGGGTACAAAATCCATCCAGAAATTTCTGAGAAATAAATCGAAGATACAGCGCTTCACAACCCATTCCCACACCTCTATAACTTGCAAGGCGAAAGCCGGTTAAACCAACAAATATTTGCATCCTACAGTAGGAAGCAGGTTTGTCCCAAAAGAGACGCGAGAAATCGAAAGATATATGCGGCATGCAACGTGGCAAGAAAAGAGTCGCGAAGAAAAGAAACAATAAAAACAGAACTGGAAGGTACACCCGCACCGGCTGTGGGCAGAGCTGGCGGAGAACTCTCTGAAAGACACATACATGCTAGGAGAGTGCAAAAAAAAAACAGGGAAAAGGGCTATAGAGAAAAGGGAAAAGGAATAACCAAGAATACTACTCGCGGAAGCTATTATACTGTAGCCTTAAGAATCTTGGCTCGTGAAAGAGAGCGGGTACACGCGATCTAGGTCTGCGTGTCTTCGGCGACGCCATGTTTGATAGTATATACCTGTTGTATAAGCAGATTACCGGAAAACAAAAGCAGCACAGTATATTATTATAGCTTTTATGTAAGCCATAGATAGATAGATAGATGGGTGGTCCTGTTAAAATTATAGACCCCCCCCGTACTAGGTATCTCACGCACCTTTCTTTCTGTGGCGATATCCGCATCCCCACACCAGGACCTCTAAAAGCATGTATAAAAAACACTACCACCACCGCTTATTGTGCTGCTGCTGTTGTTATATCTGTTGTTTTGTGTGGTATCAATTGACAGGAATGCGCCCAACGACATGGGGATGGAACGTCGATGAGGAATATAGTATACTATAATACTGGTAGCTATATTACGATATAATAATTACGCTTTTGCTTGCCTTATTCCGACAATATAGCGTAGATGTGCAGTTCCAATATAAACCGAATATCCTTCCGTAAGAGCTCTGCTATGTATGGCGTATGTATATACTGTAACATGTTGTAGCTTAGGGCTTGCACTCTTAGCTCTCCATCAGCCACATCATCATCAGATAATTATATATCTATCATACATAATATTAATTATTAATATCATTATGCTATCTATAATATTGTCATGATATTTTTTCATGATGATGCCGTTTTTTCTCCTCTCTATTAATATAATAATTATGCTTGCCATATCCGACAGTGTGTACAGCTAATAGTGTAGTAGTGTGTTCTAAAAAGGACAATCAGCTATTTTGTCGAGGAGGGGCGCGCATCTTATGAAGCGCGCCAAAGAAATTATACACTGTCGGATATAGCAAGCATAATAATATATATATCTAAGGTATTAAACCCCGCCCCTGCTCTCAGAACACACTCTTAAATAAGCCAGGAAAAAGTGCGAATCACATCAAGAAAAGACATCGCACAATCTCTGTGAGTAACTGCACGCGTCTAGCTCGACCTGCATTGCATTAGTCGGGCCTACTGCCTTAATAATAATTATTTCGTTAGGCATTTTTACTATTACGGGGGTCCATAGTTAATAGGATCTGTGGTATACATAAAAACCTATATATTTACCTATTTTTACTAACAAAATTTGGTCCTGTTGACTATGGACCCCCGTAATAACAATATTTGGTCCAGTTTACTATGTATGGCCCCCCGCCGTACGTAGCAGCATACGAGTATAGCTGTAAATAGTTCGTGTTGTTTGTGCAAAGCGGGTACCTCGAGTTTTCCTCGGGTAACATTTATTTCGATTATGATGTCAGAATATATGCATGTGATGTCATTTGCCTGCGGTGTACCATGTGCCGTGCGTGTGCTACTAAGTAATAAGATAAGTAAACAAATGTATACCACTACTGATGACTGCTGTGTGTCGTAAATAAGAACAAGCGTCAATAAATTTATTAAAATGTCATAAATTACTTACTACGACGACTAATAATACAAGGTACTGCTGTGTACGTACTTGTACCTGTAGGACGTTTATTACGACATATTACGGGGGACCATCATACATCATAGTAAATAGGACCTACGGTAGACACAAAAACCTATATGTTTCCCTATTTTTACAAACATTATTTGGTTCTATTACGAGTATAATTATTAATAGTACACTTACTATGTATGGTCCCCCGTAATGGTAATATAGCAACAATACATACACACAATACACATACACATACATGATGGACCTACAATAGTTTGTTGTTGTGGATGTGCATCCACGAGAGCTTCTCGCTGTGAACTTGAAAGTTTGTCTGCATGCTTACAACAATCGTACATGCATACCGTATCTACGCACTCACTCAATCAAACAACTCGTGCTACCTGATGCCGTTGTTGTTGTTCTGTGTTGCAGCAGCAAGCAGCACAGCCGCCGGTTTCTTTCAAACTAAAAAACGAAACACCAGCAAAACACTGTCCCCCGCCCCCTCCCAAAAACGCCATCTGAGCTTTTCTAGCGGGTCGAACATTTTTTTGAGTGTGTGAGAGGCATCCCGTAGTCAACGAATACAGGCTCTCGGCCCAGCACGCACGGGCTTGGCTTGAACCCCCCCCACCAACACCGAAGCACACGGCATGAAGTGGGCGCTCAAGTTCACGACAAAGGGCAAAGGAAGCGGCGATGCTAAGAAGTCGTATCAAGGGGCAAACTCTTTCCGAAACGGGGGCGAGAGCGGGGGCGGCGGCCAGCAGGGGGGCTTCAGATCAAGCTCGGACGGAGAGGGCGACTACGGCCAAGACAACGAACGCGAGCTAGAGCCGGGCGTGGACGGTTCCTCCACGTCGCGCACGCCGATCGTAACACCACCGGACGCGAACGGTGGGGGAGGTGGTGGAGCCCAACCACAGGCGCCGGGAGAGAAGGAGGGCGGGGAGTCAGCGATTCGCGAGGGTCAAAATTCGGCTCCTCAGTTTACGGTCGACTCGGCAGTTCGCAGGGGGGCACCAGGGGAGAGGGACCTGGACGGAGAGTGGGACGAGATGGACGATGGTGAGGGTGGTGATGCGGGGGTTGATCCGCAAGCCGGCGTGTTCGATGACGATAGCCAGGATGCGGACAGCCTTAACGCGGGCAAGGCAGCCCGCATGAAGTCTTTCGCGGACGATCCCGAAGGTCACGCGTTAGAGGACAGAGACGCGGATTGGGACGGTAAGACCTTTTTGTTTCTGCTTGCTCTCCATTCCCTCCACGCCTGCCCCGGGCATCCCTCCCCAGTCTCTCGCACATGCCATTATGTCCGCGTTGTGTCACGCGACGGCGTTAGCTGGGTGAAGTTGCCTCCCTCGTGGTCCAACGCAGTCTTTGCTTTGCTCGCGATTGCTTTCTGCTTTGCTGCTACTGCCTTGGACCCCTCTTTTTTTTTACTCTTCTGTGCCGATACATCGCGGCGAAGGAACCAACGAACCAACGATGGACGCCAGAGCTTTATCTGATATGTTTTCGATTTTCGACCTTTTATATTTTCCCGATTTTTCGAATTTTTTGACGTGTTTCTGATCCCACACCCCTAAATATCACTTCATGTTTGTGTCTGATGCACCTGCTGTGGTGTGATAATCATGAGTTTTTGTACAACGATGCATGATACAGAGTCTCAATTTGTAATATGTCCACCTGTATTTTTTGTCATTGTTCTTGTACGTATCGTGCTTTTTTTTTTGGCCCGCGACTCTCGAGAACCGCCCACACCCTCGCCCTGTCACTACGTACGGCAAGCTGGTTACCCTCCCGAACAACCTTGTCCGGACCCCAGCACAGCACCTCGCTCCACTTGAGTGCGAGAGAGGTTACCCTCCCTGTTTCAATCCACAAGCCCTCCTTCTCTGGATGACCAGTGTTTTTGCTGGCTGTGTGGGAGAGTTTGGTTTGGTTGGAGAGACATTTTTCGTGCCTCTGGCTCGTTCTTTTTTTTGCATGAAACCTGGTAAGTTTTTTACATCAGTCAGTTTTTACCTCTCTGTTTTGGTTTCGTTTTGAAGTTTTTTGGTATCTGTGATCGCTCTGCTGACTGGTGTTGGTCTGCTGTCTCAGCAATGCGACCAGGCCCCGTTCGCCTCTGTTTCTGGTTTGCCGTTCTCGAATCAAAGGAGAAACGGCGGCTCCTCCACTGCCATGTCTCCCTCCACCTCCTTGGTCTCTGACTTGTTTACCCCCCACGTCTCCATGCCCTGACCACCTGTCTTTTATACTATTAATAGTCCGTGGACATCTATCTACCTCGTATACCTAAGTAGTACAGCCGCGTCTGTTTTTTCGTATACGAGGTGCATCGTCTGCGTACTCGTGTACGTATTATACGTGAACCAACTATTAATAGTATGCTGGTATATACATCTGACCGGGAATTTAAGCCACGTTTTTATCTTCATATCACATTCCAAATGATTCTTGTATTACCGGTGTGCTGAAATGCACTATAAACCGCTGTTTTGTGTTTTGAAGTTTTTTAATGTTATCCCAACGTTCGGCTGATTTGCTCGTTTTATTTTTTTATCTGATTTTTCAAAGATTTTCAGCCGAGCTTTCATTTTTTTGGTACGATCATCCATCACTCATCGTCCATCATTCACCAACTGGCATCCATCATTTAGCATCCGTCGTCCGTTTTCGAAGGCGTCTACGTATCCTGTTGTGTTCTGTGTTCTTTCTTTGATTCTTATGTTTCGTGTGGGTCGTCCGCGGTTGGTCTTGAGCCTCGCTTCCCGAGTCTTGAGCCCCGCGTCTTCAGCGAAACCAGCAGTGGCGATCAGCTCAACTTTTTCTTTTTTTTTTTTCTCTTCGTACAGAAGTTTTTTTTCTCTTCGCATTAATTTATCTTGCCTGATGGTAGAATCATATAGTTATACTCGATCATAGTATACGAGTGCTCGTATTGGTACATACCGTACCTCTCCTGTGTACGTACACACGCAAACAATACTTTCATGCATGGGTACACGGGTACACACATCTAAAGTCTCTGTGCTATGTATCATACCAGGTATGTATGTGATCATAACATTCAAGTGTCTGACTTCTGCACGTGCATGCGTTGCCAGAGCTGATTCTGGCACTGCTGTATTTGACTTTTGTATACAAGGTGCTGCTGTACAGGTTTATGTCTAGGTTCTAGACCGCCTCAGTTATTTTGACAAAATGGCAAACATAAACATGATGAAAATGTACATTTACATATTCATTAACTCGTACTGGTACGTACGTATTAATTGTCGAATACGACCGTCGGTAGTACAACTGCTGTGGTTACAATATATAGTATTAATAGTTGTTATTCCAATATCAAGCACGTTCAAGAATGTTTCTTACGTACCGGTATGGTATTTCAGCAGTCCTTCCTTGCTCGTACATATGTACCAGGGTATTTACAACAAAGAACGGTTTAATGTGAAGAACACACCACAACGAGGGCTCCCATGGTTTATTTAGTCTTTGACCAGGCTCGGTTAGCCTTGGGGCTTCATCCTTTTATACATACATTACATTCACACATTCACCCATCCATCCATCCATCCATCCCATCCGTCCTTCGTGCAGCCGGTGAGACTCTCAAAGTGCGCACGCCCAATGGGCTGATCAATGGGCTGAATGACGACTGAGTCGCCGACTCGCAGCAGCATACCTCGTATATTACGTATACATCTGCAGCAGGGTGTCCTGTGTCCTCGTGTCCCCTTTGTCTTTTACCACTGCTGTGTTTGCTACTTCTGCCGTTTTCAATACAGTATTTTGATTTTTGTGTCGGGTCATAAGAAGTTCCGCCCAGGTTAGACCTGTACGTGGAGCTGAGAGCTGGAGGGACTTGAGAGCTTGAGAACATGTAAAATACTTGTTGCAAAACGAAGCAGTACGAGTACGAGTACTACGCGCTGCTGGAGACAGCAGCAGAGAGTACTGCCTGTACTTCTGTACTGCTGTACCAGGTGTCATATGCCGGTACCTTGTACGTACTGCTTGCTGTCTGGCTGGTCCTGTATGTATCCTACCGAAAGTGCAGCTCGGTGCTTTGTGTTTACGAAAGCTTCTTGACGAGTATTCTTACAGCACATATCTATTTTCTCGACGGTAGACACACTCAAAGTAGAAGGTACAGCGGCAGCAAATAGGACAGATCAGCAGTAGCCTACTGTACGTACAGCCTCCACCTGCTACTGGTATGATGCTGCTGTGTTCGGTTGCCCTACAGTAAATACCTTGTGTCTGCCAACGTGTCAAGACTTCACTCCTACGACTGAGGTATTTCTTGCGTGGTGATTCTCTGACCAATCTGCGGCCTTTTGTCTTGAATTTTCATATCCATCCGTGTCAGGTTTTCCAAAAATGCAAAAAGGGGGGCGTCCTTTGCGTTTCTATAATATAGTAGCCCATTTCTATTCGTCAGTGTGGCCCCATCCGCGAGTATGAAATCAAAATCGGTGCCACTGCTGGTGCTTCTTCTCCTGCTGCTGATGATGACTCTCAACATTGATAATGTAATGATGATTTCTACGGAGAGAACAGAAATGACACCAAAATAATGGGAAGCCGGTTGAGCTGTTGTTCCTACACTTGGTATTTACAGCTGCACCAGGCACCAGTAGTGGTGTGTACCTGTGTTGTATGAACTATGATATGAATGTTCTATTACGGGTGTACGTTGCACTGGTAGATTAATTTTTCATATAGGTATCAGTCGTACCGGTCCTGCTTTGTTTTCAGGTAGCAGGCTAGTACTTACCCGTACACGGAATACACCCGACCCCCCCCCTGCCCCCTTTTTTTTTCGCCGAACCCTAATCCCGTTGACTACACCGCGATAATGTTTCCATGTTTCCATTTTTTTCAAGTCGCATGAAATGGCCGTACTTCCATGGCCGACGTACCCCCCCCCCGTCTCGAAAGGGATGCGTGATCAATGGTCAAATGACTAAGGCAAGCAACAAATGAGTACGCCCCCCCCCCCCCCCCCCCCCCCCCCCCCACGCTCTTGTAATGCGTTTTTGTAATGCGTTTTTTCGCAGCCTGCAATCGTGTACTTGGGGTCGTTCCTAACGAACAAAAAAAATCACGATTCTTGACTTTTTGGCATGACAGTAGTAGTATCACGATTTGTGACATTCTGTGCTAACGATTAAAACTGAGAAATCACGTTTACGTCACGTTTCTATTTTTTTTTTTATAAAATATTACAATTTTTCAAATCCAAATGTCTGTGCTGGTGAGGCCAACTCTCGCGGGTGGGCCACGGCCAGGCCGGGCCGGGCCGACCGGCCCGGCTAGTGACAATTCAAATCACGGGCCGAAGCCTTACCCGGCCGATGAGATTCCAATCTCACAGGTCGTCCGCCCGGCCTGACCCGTGAAATTCTGAGATTGCTTTTTATTTGAGCTGTGACTGCTCGAGATTTCGAGGCCACAACGTACTCGTAAGTCCGCGCGCAGCGGTGTCTTTGGGCAGCCGCCCGTCGTCTACAATGGGGGTACGAAGTAGAGCCTGCTAATCCTTATACCGGCCTTGGGATACCGTTGGTACGCGTGGGTTGGGTAGTGTCTAGATCAGAGGCGCGTTTCGAGCCACGACAACGAATCGTGTTATTTTTTGCTCGTTAGGAATGGCCCTTACTGGGGCGGTCTGCCTCAGCGTCGCCCGCGCCAGATTTAATAATGGATTTGCCGAGGCCGTGTCGGACCTGTTGAGCCAGCTGATTGGACAACGCCGATTGGACAACCGCCCCCCCCCTCCCCCGTCTCTTCGTCTCCTCTGTTTGGTTCCCCCTCCCCACGCGGCAACCCGGCTGCGCCCCCCAAAACCCCGAAGCCTCAGTTGTTGTGGAATTGCATGGCATTTGTTGATGCAGTCGCGGGTCGCCGGAGGGGGCCCGATCGGAGAGGAAGGAGGTCCGGCCTAGGGCGCGGGGCAGCGGCAGAAGGCTGTTCTTTTTTCTGTTTTATTCCGTTACTTCGGCGAACGTCAACACTCACCAACTACAGCAATACGATAATTCGAATGTATTCGTCACATACCAAAAACAACGACCAACAAATAGATGACAACGAGAACACCAACGAATGCTGCTCTGCAGCTACGCTGAACCTCCGCCGGCCTTTGCCGAAAAAGCCGATTTTAGGGTAAAATACCCGTTGTTTTTTTCGTTTAGCCGATATTGGGGGGAGAGGGCCGATTTTTCAGTCCCGGGGACCGAAGGCTGCGAAGTAGTCAATTTTCACTCGTCCCCTGTCCAAAAACACGCCTAATATTTGTCATTTCTGACCAAACCTATTTAGAAAAATATGTGAATGGGAGCTGCATCACGGATTTCTGACGCCTGCTGGCCGATGTGAGCACCAGCGCTCTGCTGATATTGCACGCCGATCGAGCCTGCTTCTAACACAACAAAAGCTGCACCGTCTCGAAAGGGATGCGTGGTCAATGATCAAGTTACTAAGGCAAGCAACAAATGAGTACGCCCCCCCCCCCCCCCTGTGAACCAGCAGATTTTCAGGATTTTGAGCCAATTTCAGTATATCCGAGACGAAAAGGCCGACGAACTATTTTTTTTCGGAGCCGAAAAAGCCAAAAAAAATATTTCTCGTGTCTGCGGTTTCTTTGTTTTTCGGAACCGATTTTTGTTTTGAGCCGAAATGAGCATAAAACCTTTTTTCGAGATATCGGCGAAAACCGAGAAAAAGCCGATTTTTCAGTTTTTGTTGACGCCGAAACCGCAAAGAAAAAAAAAAAAAAACCCGACAACGCTCAAGCCTGTTCACAACTCCTAGTTCAACAGCAACAGTAACCAACACAATGTACGAATCAAATAAGAAAAAAAAGAACTACGGACCGCTTTCTTTTTCGCGTAAGGGCCCATCTTAACGGGGACTTTCGGCTCTTTCAATTTGACTTGATTTTTTTTTTTTTAAATTTAATTCAAGGGCCCATCTTATCGGGAGGACTTTCGGTTCTTTCAATTTGACTTGATTTTTTTTTTCTAATTCAATTTGCATCTAATTGAACGAAATTTAGAGTTCCCCGTTAAGATGGGCTCTAAGCGTTTGAATTTTCCTTCAGGCCACGCTCGCGCAGCGGTAACCTCGTACGTAGAGTAGACGTTTTTTCGGTTATGATGTATGAATAGTCGTACAGGTCAGTCTACTGCTGCAGATACTGGTGTACCTTGTAGGTTTTATCGTGTTTCCCATCACTGATGCTCAAGCAAGCCATGCGCTGCAAGGGGTGTTGCACGAGTATCATACTTTCGTCGCGTCCTGTATCATGTTGATTTATGATTCATGACCATCTATTTATTACCTGGCATCATGCCGTGTAGTACTATTCCTGGGCAGGGTCTTCTGGTACATCCCTGGCCTCTCAAAGCTCCCTTTTGAACAACGCCTCCTTTTATTACTTGCCGGACCTTCCAGCTTCTCGTTGATTTTTTCCTTTTTTTCGAACGTTACACGCAGCTCAGCTTGGCCCAGCTCAGCAGCACAGCGCAGCGCTAGCCCAGAGCAGCGCAGCTCAACTCAGCAGCGCAGCGTAGTGCGTTACTTTTTTTCGCAAATCACACCCACCCCGCAGGTTTATCGTTAGTCCCTGGCACACTACAATAGTGGAAGGTACTATTAATATACTATTAATATTGATAATATTAATATTACTATTTAATACTGCCGTATTGTACTTGCGCAGAGAGGTGGATGTTGCGCAAGTCCCCACAAGCCTTACATGTCAAGCTTTTCATGACCTCCTGCGGCTGTTCGACGGTGGGGACAAAACACTTGGAATTTGACTGGTTCGTCCCCCATACGTGACTGCAGTCTTGACTGTCCTGAAAGCGTTAAACCGCTCTTCTAACCCGTCGATATTTAGCACAACCAGTGTCCGTGCTGATTCTTCAATCCTGGATCCTAGATATGATACAAGCTCTGTCTGTGGTAACAACAACTTGTGTATGCGAATATCAGATGAATTTTTACGTTCTTTATTTACCGCATCAGACTAAAGCAGTTTAACCTGTATTGTTCTTGAACATCGACCTGTACGTTCACTCAGGGCCGGTGCTAACGAGGAAAAAAAAAGAAAGAAAGAACGAAGAGCGGAACTAAAGAGCACGGGTTTCATTGGTCAAACAAAAAAAATTGAAGTAGAGATCCGGATACCTTCGTTGTCACATTTCGTTTTTGTTTAAATCCCTGAGCACTTGATTTTTTTTACGAAATGGGTGTCAAATACACGAAATATGGATCACCCAGGGGCGAACAGGAAGACCTATGGGGGAGTTGGGAGCGTTAAGATCTTGTTCCCATAAAGTTTTTACAACCGGTTGGCAAGCGCACGATGGCTGAGGTATTGATACTAATATTAAATAGCGCACGTGGCTGTCACGCGGCGTGTCTGCTACAGGGGCGAGCATGAATGGGTAGTCGTCGGGCATAACCAAGTGGTGCCCTCGCAAGAAACCGGGGGATCAGGGAAGTGGCTGTGGCGGTATATTTTTCGACATTAGTGCCACTCAACATTAAAAGGTCCGCCATCGAACAGCGATGATCCATACACAATTTCTAGCGAACTCCGGAGGGAGCGGGCTGGACCACGAGAATCGCCTGCTGTGGAGGTGCCTCGCGTGTACGAGTTGTCCACCGTCGCTGTTGAGCGCTATAGCCGGGAATCACGTACTGCTTGTAGCGGTTGAGTCACTCTGAAAAAGCGCACCGCGTACAAATAAATTCGACTTGACTTTTTTTTTTCTTTTTTTTTTCTGTTTTTCGCTGTTTATCTGTGTTTTTTTTCTCGTTAGAACTCAACCAACATACTGTTTTCTACGAAAAAGCCAAAGTCTCTTTTGTTTGTTTCGGGTTTTTTTTCCGTTTTTTTTTCTCTCGTTAGAACCGCCCCCAACAAACAAACCCCTTGAGGACCTGGAAAAGAGAAGAAGCCGAAGAAGATTGCGATCGTGCCGACATATCAAACACACAACAGCAATGGCAAAAACAAACACGAAAGCGGCGGGGCTAGTATGTGTGTCCCAAGCAAACCTCTGTACAGAGCTCAACGACTTGCGCGCAGCGCTTGATGATGCTGGGGCTGCTGCACGCAACGCCCTTCGTATTGCTTGATAGATAGATGGCAGCAGAGTGTCGCCATATCGCCTCTTGTCCACCTTGAAGTCGCAATAGGTTCTCCTGTACGTCTAGTGCTACAGGTTCTCCTGTACGTGGAGTGCTAAGCAGCACAGCTGCTGTGTTAGGATGCACGGTTCTTCACACGAGCGACAGCGCACTTTCGTAGGCGAAATCACCGTGCCCCGGACCGACCGCGTGTTGGTCGTGCGTTTGTTGCCCGAAGCACTCAGCAGATCCGAAAAATACGAAGACAAACAGCAGTCTCTCCTTCGGTGTGACGTCACTGTGGTCGACTATAGACAGCCTGCGGTTGTGCAGACTCCAAACTCCCAAGGAATCCTATCGTGCGTGTGTGTGTGTGTATGTGTGTGTGTTTGCTTGTAGAACCGAACGTGTTGGTGTGTTGCTCACCTTCACCTGTTCAACATTCATCGGTTGGTTCTTGTTCACCGATCAACCCATCGATAATCGCCTTCGATCGACATCCAGGACACGCCAGTGTCGGTCCTGATTATTTTACCCCCAGGACCCAGGAGAGAGATACAGTATTAATAGCACAAGCTCTGTGGTCACAAACTTTCAATACCACTCTGGCCCGAAATATAGGGACCGTTAGCATATAATTATTCAATACAAACCGTCCTTATATTTTGGGTCAGAGTGGTACGAGATAGGGATAAGTATGTAGATCGCAAATGAATTTGACCTTTTTAGGGCTGCAGACCCGTTTTTGGGAACGATCTAGTCGGAAGTTGGCCGGTTTGGCCTCAACACGGAACTAACTGCAGTCCTGAAGGGTTGATTGAGGCTATTGCGATGCCAAGCGTGCGAGACACGAACAGCAGACAATTTGCACGAGAGGAATAATATAAGAAAAGACCCACATCAAACCTACGATTTGGATGAAGAAAATATACCGACGGCATCCAACACACCCAGTTGTGTAGTTGTGTCAGTCAGTATCGTAGTCAGTATCGTCTGCGGTAATTTTGTATGATACCTTTGCCATTTTTTTTTCTTGATTTCTCTTGCTATTATCTTGTGTTCCCCTTCTCAGCGAGAGCGAAAGAGCTGACGTCCCCGGTGGTCTAGAGGTAAAATATTGTCTCTTCTAAGGTCGACTTCGCGAGCTCGACTCCCCCCCGCCCCGAAGGAACTTTTTCTCGTCGTGCAGGAATGAATAGACGCAGAAAGTGCCCGTAGCGTAAGTGCGCACATTTTTTTCAATGCGAGTCGACATGTGGGAAGAAAAGGCCGAGGGTTTATTTCAGGGATAAAAGCACGTACCGTAGCGGGGAGAGGAGAAGAGCGCTTGCTGTGTGACCCCGCACCTGCAGGAATTGGAATCATACTATTAATACTACGGGGGGCCATAGTTCATAGGACCAAATATTGTTAGTAAAAATAGGGGAATGTATGGGTTTTGTCTGTACCGTGGGTCCTATTTACTATGGTCCCCCGTAATAGTGCAAACAAAAAAAATTGGGATGGGAAGTTCAGGAAAATGGGAGCGTGTGTGTAACCTTCACGTAAAACCGTCTTCACACTTGACCGTTTTTTGTAACCGTCGACATCCAGCACACAGCACACACCCAGTGTCCGTGCCGATGCTTCGTCCTAATATTATGGGGTCCATAGTAAAAAGGACCTACGGTACACACAAAAACCTATACATTTCCCTATTTTTACCAACAATATTTGGTCCTATTTGCTATGGTCTCCCGTAATAATAGAGATAACAAACTCTATGGTCACTAAACCACAAACGATGTGCGGGGACATGTCAAGCAAGGCGAAACATGCGCTGTCAAGGGTGTAGCACCGAGTGTTTGGCACTGAAACCATTCGATAGTAGTTTGTCATCAGTCTAGACGTGTCAAGGGAAAGTTGCTGGCTGTCAAGGGGTGAAACTGCTGTCTCCTGACATATGTTACATATGTTGCAAAAGCACGAAACAGAGATACTATTTGTATTAGTACTTTGTAGTGCAGTGAGCAGAGGAGACAGTCTAATGCGATGTTCATCGTACTGGATACGACGAAGCGATCTACTATGATGTAGCCGGCGTCCCCGGTGGCTTGGTAGGTGGTCCGCGTGCCTATCAAGATCAATTTCGTGGGTTCAAGTCTCACCGAGTGCATGCTCGTAGGGACTTTTTCTTGCATAAAAAATTGATATGCGGAAAGCGCGAGAGCGTGAGTTAGCTGCATTCGATGAAAATCGACGAGCAGTGGGAATGCTGAACCCTATGCGCGATAAAAATGAAGGCACGTACCGGGGGGGAGAAGGGACGACACCTGTGACCACGGCTTGTCCAGAAGAGGGCAAAACCTCCTACGAGTGGGCTAGAAAGTAAAAGTGATGATGCGTTGAACAAAGAGAAAGAAAGGGAAAGAAACGTACAAGAACTGCAAGAAAAATAAAAAACGAAATAAGATACAAATAACCTGATACAGAAAACCAATTATTATGGGATTTTTGTGACCAATTTATTTATGGAGGTTTCAGCGATCTCCGAAGCCCAGAAACCAGAACCATCTATTATGGGACAGGACATCATTCGTATTTTGGTCTCAGTACCTAGAGGGGGCAAAAATCAGCGAATCCTCCGAGAACCCCTGAGCGGTCCTTTGGTGCCTCCAGGAACTTCTGAGAGTTACTTGAATTTTGGGTGCTATCACTATTAACAACTACAGCAGCAGTTTTACTGCCCATCTGCCGAGTATGTCCGTCACTAAAGCCGATGTATCATGCCTACGGCGAGCTGTGCAGTGGGCGCCCAGTGTTAAAAACGTCAATTTTTTGTGTCCAGGCTCACTCAATCAGAGTCTTATTTTTTTTCCGACCTTTATCTACAATAGTAACTCTATTGCATAGGATCAGAGTTGGTCCCACCGTTGAGCCGTGTTTCTTGACCCAATTTTCTTACTGTTCGTGCCGATAGATCTTGAGCCTATTTTTCTCAACATAGTGTTGCTTGACTCCGGGCACCCGTTGGCTGCTGTGGCTACGGGCTACGGCGCTCTTGTAAAATATGACTTCTCTCTCACATGGAAGCGATGGCAGCAGAAACAGCAACAGCAACGGCAACAGCATCGGCGATGGCGATTCTACATCACAACAACAACAATAATGGCGATTCGACGTCGCCGGCGAAAATCAACCCGGACTCGGGTACCTAGAGCACGTTTGCCCCCGGCGCGCGCGGCCGCCGTTGGCTTCGTTTTTTTGACACACACACACACAAGACCAACCAATGCTATTTAATGAAAGCCAATTTCCAAAATCAGAAGCCATAATAGATTATCCTTATTTCTCATGCACATATTTTTGGAGCCTCTCAAGAGCTAGAAAAACAATCGCTTTAGATTACGGCTCATTTTTTTTTTCCGTATTTGTTGACTCTAAAACGAAACATAAGGAATTGTCGTGCCTAAAGGTAGTCAGCCGTATCCTAGCTGGAGATATAGATCAAATCGCAGGTGGTGGTTGGGCTCCACCACTCCATTTCTGAAGCGAAGTATTTTTTCATGGTCGTGTGCGGTTTGGCACGCTCCTCATGCGTTTCTCTTTTTTTTTTTGAAGGAAGCGTGCTTTCACTCGTAGTTTCGCAAGATGATCTAATTTCGAGAACCACACTCAACCACTATTAATACTATCCCAATGACTCGAGGTAGAGGATGGATCGCTATCACCCCCTCGTGATATCACGTCTATAGGGGAGGTTTTCAACATACTGTTGTTGTACCAGTAGGATGGAAGTATTTCCATCCACGGAGGCGTTTCTATTTATGGGCAGCTACCGAGCCTCCAAGAACCGCTACTTTCCGAACACCTTCTATTTATGGATTTGCGAGCCGTGACACTGGGACGGGTAACACGCATCCCTGGTTTTTCCGCGCCGGCGGTCTTTTTGGGCGGATACATCCCCGTCCCCCGTGTCGTCCCGGCCCCCTTCTTCGGCTCCGCTCCGGTCACAGCATCGGTCTAGCGCGCCACCCTCTGCCTTTTCGTTCAAAGTAGACCCAAAAGCCAGGCCCAGGATGTGATACTCGCGTAAAGTACTTACAGCACTTACGAACCTCCGGCAGCAGTACAACGAGACGTACAGTATCAGGTATATGCTGCACACCGCGCGTTTATGGGGTGGCCGCGGTGTTAGTGTACTCATGTGTTGGATGTATGATCATGCTGCAGCAGTACCGTCCGTTGCTATTGCTGTATCCGTATCATACCTGGCTTCTCCTTTCGAGGTATTATAGAGTATTACGGCGGACCCTGGTAAATAGGACCTACGGTACACACAATACTCCATATATTTCTGTATTTTTACCAACAATATTTGGTCCCATTTTTACTATGGTCCCCCGTAGTACTGCTGCTGTATGATAGACTGCTCTACTCGTACTGCTGTAGTTCTCCCGTACGAGTACAGCAGCAGTTTATATGATACATTCGAACCGCCAAGTTAAGCACCAGGTACACCTACAGCAGGAGTTGGCTTTGCAAGTTGTTGCCTGGGTTACTGCTGTGGCTGTCTGGGATTATAGTCCCCGCTTTGAGCCTGATATCATCGTGTAAATGGGGTTATATTATCGGTCATAGCGGTACCACGAGTTGCCCGATATATACTACAACCTTTTTGCTTTTGCCGCCTACTGCCTGGCTGCCCTGCTTCCTTGTTGCCTATCCGAAGACTCTTCAAACCGAAAGACTTACAGAGCAAGTTATCGTATACCAGTATACGAAGTATATATATATCATATCGTATCGTACATCTATATACTTACTCGATCGCGGTAAATTTGAACGAAAAATCCATCTCTGACCTCTACTCTCTCTCCCTCTCTCTGTGCCTCCCTCTCTTTCTCCCTCCGTCCCTCCCTATCTCCCGCCCTCCCTCCCTCCCTCCCTCCCTCTTTTTTTTTTTTTGTTTCTGCTGTGCGGTGCATGTGTTGCATATGTTTCGTTGTTTTCGATGTTTTTTTTTTTTTTTTTTTAATGTGACAGCCGCGAAGGGGGGGTTTGCTGGAGGGGACGGAGGCGACCGACGAGACGGGGACAGTCGTACTGGCAGCCCCAGGGCATCCAGGGCATCTAGGGGGGAGGACCGATTTAGCGGGAACGGTGGAGGGGGCAGCCACAGCTACCACAGCGAGGCCGATGTCAATGGTGCGTTTTTCGCTAGCGTTTGGGCTTGACCGGCTGCCCCCCCAGGCAATGTGTGCGCTCGTGCGTTGGTTCGTGCGTGTTTGTGTGCAAATATCTGTGTTTGTGGTTTGTTTTTCGGTATTTGCTGCGTGTTTGATTCGCTTGGTGTGCGCAAGAAGCTGCCGTTGCTGTTGCTTCTATTAGCAGTGTTTGTGCTGCTGCTGCTGCTGCTGCTGCTGCTTGTACCGACCCCAGGCAACCGAAGGCATAGCGGTTGCAACTGCTGCTGTTGCCTTACCAGGGTATATACTACACATGTACGTACCAGAATTGTAGAATGCGGCCCGCTGCATACGTGTACGATCGTTAATACGAGTATTGTACCATACTTCGAAATAGTCTATTGATGTCTATATTCGTAATATGTGTAAATATGGTTATTTACGTATGTACAAGATTTTCTGTGATGAATTCGTACGCGTCTATCAATGTAATAGCTGTAGCTGTATGCAGGTATGAAACGTGAAACCGTTGTTTTGTATGCAACATTGATAGCACCTTCGGTGAGCGGCGCGTTTACGAAAAATTCACTTTTTTTTTTTTTTCCATGGTTTGTGTGTCTGTATTGTCTTGTCTGTCTTCGTTTTGAGTTTCGAGTCTGATCGTGCCGATCCCATTTTCTCGATTGTATGTGTACTCTTTCAGCCAGAGTTTTTTTTTTTTTTTTTTTTGTTCTGTTGATAGTTATACCGGCATGTTTTTTGGTCGTATAAACTCGAATCATATCATCCGCCGCGCTCAAGCGGGACGCTTTTCAGCAGGAGCCTTGCTATCTTTTCTTTGTTTCCGCGATGTGGAGATGGCGGCGTGTGTTGCGGCGCTTCGCGATACACGGGTGTTTGAGCGACGGTGGGTGCTGCCGTCTTTCGAGCAGCTGCTACTGCTACTGCTGCTGCTGCTGCCGGTGTTGTTTCTGGTGTTCAGTTGTTGGCCAGCCACCCTTCGTACGTGGTACTGGTACGTAGTATTTTGCATTGTTTCTGGTGTCCAGTTCTAAGCCAACCAGTCCTCTTCTACCTGGTACGTAGGTATTGTTCTGTACGTATTCGTAGGCAGCACAATACTCTCCTTGGGTGTACGCGGAAGCTAGAGGCTTTAGTCTGGAGACTACCGATGGAGGCTATTCTGTACCAGTAAGCAGTACTCTGCAGGCGGTATTCTGCAGCCAGTAGTCTGAAGCCAGTATTCTGTTGGCAGTAGGCGGTATTCTGCAGGCAGTACTCTGTGGGCAGTGGTTCTCTGCAGCCAGTACACGATGCGGTGCTCGTGTATTAACGTATTGACACGTTTTTGCGGCTTGCGTCGCGTGCGAACAAGCAGGCAGTACGAGTACGTGCTGTAGCCCCCTCCTCTTGTTTCTGTGAGCCCTTCATTCATCCACGCTGCATACGCTGTGACTGATTCAGACGATTGGCAAAGTCGTCGATGCGATAATATGTATATAGGCACCGCAGCAGCAGCAGCTGGTAGGAGATAAGTGCCACGAAACACAGGATGCGCTGAAGCTTGGACTCCGTCTGTCGCCGATTCTAGTGCCCGCGCCAGATGGTAAGGTTGCCTGAGGATAAAACACGACATCTATATACAAGTATATGCTGAAGCCTGTTAATTAGAGGGAAGTCCACTTTGATGTGAACAATAATATCGTACGTACCATTTGCTGCTATACTATATATTCCCTCAGTACATGTGAGATGCGCCTTGTATGAAGTAGATGCCCCGGACATAACAGCAGTTGTACACGCGAAAGCATTTGTTGTCCTACATGACCTGAGCTCTGTTGATGCTTGATTGCCGTAGCGACACACTTACATGCCTCGATTCCCAGCGGCACAGTTTTTTTCCTCCCGTTTCCGACGATTTGATTGGGCAGGATCGGGCCTTTTGGTTGTAAATGATTTTGGCTTTTTCGATTTTGGCTTTTTCGATTTTGGCTTTTTTTTTTCTTTTCTTCTTTCGCAAACTTGATTTGTATTGGTACCTGGTATGTACTCATAGGTTGGGACGTGTGTGTTGCGAAGAGGCGCACCGAGCGTGTCTGCCACTGCACAGAGCGCCCTTTGCGATCAAAGATGCTAGGAGACAGCCGTCTGACCCCTTGACTGACCGCCCCCATCACTGAAACTACAGTAGTTCATCAAGGTGAAGAGAGGCCTTGACACGTCGAGAAAAAGCCCCGACGCGTCTAGAAAGACCTTGACGCGCCCGAAAGACCGATCTCCTGCATGCAACAGCAGCCCTTGCTCGCGATGGTCTGCTATGTGAGATTCTTCGGCCACGCGCTGGCTGGCCGTGCGGATGGTGTTGGGAGGGGGGACCGTCGTGATATGTATTCTTTCGTGCGTGGTCCCCTCCCTCCCTCTAGGCCCACAGCGTGCGATGCATTTTTTTTTTTTTTTTTCGCTCTCCCGTGGGCTTGACTGTCTGTTCCTTCAAAAAGGTACACCCGCTCCACTCTGCGTACGTACGTAAGTACGCAACTAGTAGTTGTTTTGCCTCCTCTTGGCCAACATCGGAAGGGAAAACTTGTAGAACCGGTTTTTACGTACGGTGTACTTACTGGTTTCTATTGATAGTATGCTTCACTGGTGTTTATATATCCGGTACCTGTTACCTGATACCGGTATGTTACACCGGCATGCTGTAGTGTTTCTGGTGTGTTTCTTCCGCCTGCGCCCGTTTGGTCAGCTGTAAGAGGAAAGGGCGGGAGGGAGGAAGGAAGTGACGGTGGTTGGAGGAGGGGGGCGGAGGGGGGGAGGGGCCAGGGTCAGTGGCGATCTGGGCGTGCCATAGGGTTACGTTTTGCTGCCGCGATCTGCGTTCGTCGGTGTCGAAGGCACCTCGGTAGGTTCGGTTCGGTTCGGGTTCGTCTCTCGCACTTTGCGCAGCGTACGTACCCTGTCGCTGACGGGTGCTGCTTATCCGAGCTTTTGGGATTGTTTGGAGCTGCAGCCAGCCGGCCGCGCTCGAGGAGCGTGGGCGGGCTGATGGTCGGGCGGGTAGACCTTCCGCCTGCTGTTTGGTCTATTCTGTCGAGCAAGTGTTGTCTTCGCCTCTGGCCGACGTGTTCTTTGCTGAAGGCTCATGTAATATCGTATCGTAGCGCAGCATAGTTTTTGCTTCGCTTGCCTAGAGCTTTAAAACTGTTCGTTGAGCTTATCTCGGCTGTGGCTTAGGGTTGGCTGCAGCTTTGGCTCTACCTGGTAGTAGCTGCAGCTTGGTTATTTTTTCATAACTTAGTTATTGCTTTAGCTATACCTTATTGTAGGTCTAGCTCAGGTACAGCTCTTGATGTAGCCCGGCTTGGCGTAGCATAGTTTAGCTTAGCTTCGCGTGCGCTCGTGTTTGTTTGTACGATGTCGTTGCTTGGGCCTGCCATTGCTATTGTGAGTGGAACCGGCGCGCCTTAATTGTGCTCAGTAGACTTCCCCCCCCCACCCCCCCGGGCATCATAGGCCGCGTCCATCTCGTGATGCTGTGTTGGCGCTGTCCACTGCAATCTCGAGAGACTTGGGAGCAGAGCAGTATAACTCGGTGACGACACCGCAGACGCCGTTACGGTGAGCGAGGGCGGCGAAGGTCTTGATGTCGTCGGCCGTGCGTGGCGTCACGTCGCGAACGTGTTTTTTTCTGGAATGTTTTCGGCGACGACGGCGTTGGTGATGTGGTGATGATTTGCTAGCGTTTATTTTCTGGAAGGTTTTGGTGACGACCTGATGATTAATCGCGAGGGCGTCTGTTTTTTTCTTTTTTCGGGGTTGTTGTGGGTGGGTGACCGTGGAAGTTTTGAGCTGATGGTCTTGAAGACCAAAGTCGTGTGCGACCCGAGACTGCCGTCGTGAGGCGGCGAGAACGGCACGCTTGGACTGCGAGGGAACCGTGCAGCTCCCGCCCCTTCCCTCCCTCTCCCTCCGTTTCGGTTGATTTTGCAGTTGGCACCCCCCCCCCCCCCCCCCCCCCCCCCCCCCCTCTCGGCTGCTTTGCAGTTGACGCTCTCCAGTCTTGCGCGTTGTCAAAACCAACAGTGGTGTAGTTTTTGGTGGTATTGGCGCGTCGTCGATCGCTCGGCGTGTCTTGTCGATTCTGGCGTGGTTCGGAGCCTTGCGCTGACTGTTCAGGGGCTGTTTTTATTCTTCTCCACCCGGCCTTGGCTTCTTGCTGTTGGTAGGCCGGTTTGGGTGGCCGGCTTGTTTGTTTCGGAGAGACACGGTCTTTGGGTCGTACCGCCCCCCTCCCCCCCCTCCCCTGATCGGTAAAAACCCGACATGCTCCGTCCCGACATTGTAGGGATGCGAGGGTCTAAGGTCATATGACTACGGCCATGCATGAGATCGAGTACATATCTCCTATCGAGTCCTATCCCCCCCCCCCCCCCCCCCCCCCCCCCCCCCCCCCCCCCCCCCGCGCTCCCTCCCTTGCGACATACTTGTTTATGTTTTTGTAAAGCTGCGGATGCTGTTGTTGTTTTTTGCACCAAATATGCTACGAAGGAGATCCCTTGGCTGACCGCCCGCCTGCACTAAAACTAGTAAACTAAGCTTCAAAAAAAGTCTTTACACGTCCAGCAAAACCGGTGTCCTGTTTAAGAGTGTACACGGTGGCGTCTTTAGTTGAAATTCACGGCGTGCTTTATTGCACCGCCGCTATGTCCCGTAGTTTCGATTTTTTCCGTTTTTTCAGTCCGAATGTTTTTCTGTAGTCCCACCCCCCCAGCGCAAGAGCGCCCCACGCCCCGCTCGATTTTTGGTTGATCCCGCCGTTCTTCCTTTTTCCTACTGAAACCACTGCTGCTGCTGCTTTCGTGCTCGCTTTGTCCGAAATTTTTGTTTGTTTTTTGTTTGTTTCGTTTGTTTGCTTGCTTGCTCGTCAGTTCGATTTTTTTTTTTTTTTTTTGTCTTTTTTTTTTCCCGTGTGTTTTGATGCTTGTTCGCTGTCGTTTGTATTTTTTTGTTGGGTTTTGTGTGTTAGTTGTATTGTTGTTCTGACTGACTTGAGTTTTATTCGTTCGGTCGCACCTTCGTCTTCGCGTTCGTCCGCGTTTTTTGTATGTTTTTTCCCGTCCGATTCTGTCAGTGCCTTGTTTGTTTATTTGTTGTCCCCGTTGGGGTTTGTTTCATGTACGTCGCTCATGACTCACTTGGTTGATCGATTGGTTGCTTGTTTCATAATTTTTGTTTTGCTTTTGTGTTGGTCGACGATTTTTTTTTTTTTTTTCTTGTCTCTTACGGTATCGTTCTTGTGCGTTCGTTTTTTTTCGATTGGCCGCGATGCGTGCGTAACCTTTTTTTTTTTTTTTTTTTCTTTTGCTGCTTACTTTTTTCCTTTCGCTTTTGTTTACAGGCGTGGAGGAAGGGTACTCCTCGAATGTTAGCCCCGACAACCCCAGCAGGGGGCGTACGAGCACAGATGGCGGCATGGGCGGGAAGAGCATTACGTACAACTCCTTCGGAGGCATGTCCGGGGGGCAGATCGACGGAGCGGAGGGGGACCAGGGCCGACGACTGGACGAAGCAGACGAGGAGGGCCTCGACGATGACGACCGCGATGGAGACGAGGACGATGAAGACGAAGAGGAAGACGAGGAGGAGGACGAGGAAGAAGACGAAGACGACGATGAAGACGATGACCAGGATCGGCATGACGAGGACGAGAGACATCAGAGCCATGGCGGAGACGTCGGTAACGGAGGCGGGGGGGAGGAGCGGTGGCCATGCCCGCGACGAGGGCTACGACCTCGGCCACGACTACGGCGGCGGTGACCACAACGCCCGCGACCAGACCGACCTGGAGCGCCGCGCTATCGCGCACGCGTACGCCGACGGCCTGGACTCTGCGAGAGAAGCTCCGCAGTACCCGGGGCCCCGGCGGTGGCGGCGGCGGCGGCGGCGGTGGTGGTGACGGTGGATACGGAAGCGCTGACAGGCATCAGCGCAACTCGAATAACTCGGCGGTCATGCCGCCTGCGCCGCCTGCCGGCGGCGCTAACGGTATATCCCCCGTGGACGCGCGTGCCGCGACGGCGCTTGCCTCGCGGACTCGCCTCGCCGCGGGCGGGATCGCCGTCCCCGATAGGTCGGGGGTGCAGAGGCCGGAGCCAGGGCCGGTGATGGCACCGGGCCAGGCGGCGGCGGCGGCGGCGGCCGCGGCGCTGAGGAGGGGGCCCACGCCCGGGTCGCACTCGTTGCCGTCGATGGTCTTGGTACCGCTGGAGGCGTTGAAGGCGCACCGTAGGGTCCCTCGCAGCTCTGACCGAAGGTGACGCTTGTAGGGGTTTTGGGTGCCTGTCGGTGGTCGAGGTGATGGTGGGGGTGAGGGTAGTTGTGCTGGGGGTTTGAGTGAGGGTGTTGGGTGATGTAGATGTTTGTGTTGATGTTGCTGGTTTGGTGGGATTGGGGTGAGTGGTGGTGTTTGTCGGGGTGTAGTGGTTGTGGAACATTAAGAAAGAGGGCGAGAATATTAGATGACTTGATGAGTAAAAAAGCGGGGATCGATAGTAATAGTCAGAGGTAAGACAGAAAAAGAGAGATCAGCAAAAGCAGCAAAGAAAGAAGTTGTTGTAGAATTTGAGAGGAAGAGAAACGAAGCTGAGTGGAATAGTAAAACCGTGCGAAGGCTGTGTCTAACAACTGCTTACCCCCGGCCTACACGCTCGCTGTCCTCTCTGCCTTACCCTCCCCTCCCCTACCTTGCCCTACCCTCTACCCTGCCCTACTCTACGCTACCCTATCCTACCCTACCCTACCCTACCCTACCCTACCCTACCCTACCCTACCCCCCATTCTTATGCTACCCTGCTCTCCCCCACCCTACCTTACCTTACCCTACTCCATCCTTGTCCTACCCTTACCCTACCCCGTGCCGTGCCGCGCCCGACCCAACACCAACGCTACGGTACCCTACCGGCGGTGACGACAGGGCATTGGTGCGATACCGAGACCTGCCCGACCGCAGCCGATCGTTCGTCGTGTTCGTGTCCCACGCGTGGATGCGGCCACACACTACCCCTTCCTTCGCCCATCCCGACACCTCTTCCCGGGGGGGGGAGAAGTACCGACTCATCGCGGAGGCGGGGGACCGCATCAGGGCGCACCTGCCGCCTGATGTCCGGGTCCTGCTGTGGATCGACTATTCTTGTGTGGACCAGGTTTGTTATATATAGCTGACGACTTCCTTTTTTTCTTCTTTTGTTGCCTTTTTTCTTGTTGCCGTTGTTTTTTGGTTTGTCTTTGTGGTCTTGCTAGACTTTCGTTCTTGTGGTGGTATTGACTTGTTTGAGCGCGTGCGCGTTCATGCGCAATCGCATTGCATACAGGGGGGAAGGGCGCGAGAGCTGACCTCAAAGATAGCGGTACTGATGTCACATGGAAGGTTTTGGTGCGGGCTTTCTTTTTTAGTCACAGGTTGATGCATGCATGCATGCGTGCGTTTGCATGCTTGTCGCTTTCCTGGTGGAGGCGTTTATTGTGGAGTTGGTCGTTGGCTACAGCTTACTCGACACTGCGCATAATTGAGGGTCACTGTGTACGATACAAATATAACCAGCCTTAACCCCAACCCCAATCAAATGAACTACTGTAAAGGGTATGTTCACTTCGTCTCATACACAGCGTGCGACATCCATAGTGTCGAATATGTGGTACAGCTCTGCTGAGTAGCTATACGGTATTTGTGCCTTGTATGCATTCTATTTATGCTTGACCGAGCTTCGACACAACGGTCGAAAGTATCTACCAACTATATAATAGAGCAGCGCGTAGAGCTTACCGGAGCCACCTATTCCACAAAATGGTTGACACGTACAATGTTGTACCTGGTATGAGATAAGGCAATACCGATAACCTTTGGTTGATTGAGTATCTGATTGTCTATTACGAGGGACCATAGTAAATAGGACCAAATATTGTCAGTAAAAATAGGTAAATATATAGGGTTTGGCGTGTACCATAGGTTCTATTTACTATGGCTAGCGTTACCCTGATCGCCTCGGAAAGTTCTGGGAATTGAAGCTGAAGCTGTGATGAGGAGGTCGTGTTGGCTATCAACCATCTTGAGTCGAGTTTGGGCCAGGTCGTGATAGGCCCTATGAATCATTTCGTCGAAGCTACGCGAAGTTGTATAGACTGCTGCTGAGGTTGGATCCCCCCCCCCCCCCCCCCCCCCCCCCCCCCCCCCCCCCCGCTGTTCTACAGCTCTTCGACGGCCATTTATTTTACCCTTCCTGGCATGCCACTTGGCCTTTGCGTTCTTGATGTGCCTGTTTTGGGTGTACCGGTATAATATATAGACCCAGTATGTAGCACCACGGGAGCGTCGGGGTTCGTGCCCAATTGGTTTTTTATCTAGTAGTTGGCCTTTTCTGGATGTAAACGGGCGCGAGCACACGCCGCGCAACGGCGTGGTGTATGCTTCCGTGCCTTACGGTGCTCGGTCCATTCCACGTCTACAGGGTGTTCGTTTACCAGTAGTTGAAGGCTGGGGGGTTTCGTAGGAGCTTGCGCGCATTTTTTTTTGTCGCCTTTTCAGCGCTCCGATGTAGAACATGACTCCCACGATCTCTTCTGTATTTTTATATACACTCGCACGAGTTCGCCTTGATCTTTTCCTCGAGATGAGGCGCTTGGCGCACGAGAGTAGTGGCGTCGACCATTTCGTTTTTTGATGTCCCGGTGTGGCCCTTCCCGCCCTCCCCTCAAGCACGCGCACGCACGGTGGTCCAGCCCACGTGATCCTGTGTTGGCTCTCTGCGTTTTTTTGGCGCCCAGCGGGCTATTTGAAATCCAACGATGCGGCATTCCTCGAATTTGTTTCTGCTGCGCCCACAATCTGGGCAACAAACTGTTGCGGGGGGCCATGCAGTAGTTAATAGGACCAAATATTGTGTTAGTAAAAATAGGGAAATATATAGGTTCTTGTGTGTACCGTAGGTCCTATTTACTGTGGTCCCCCGTAATGCATACTTGAAATTAGCATCTGATTTGTGTTTGGCAGTGGGACTTACTGTAGGGCCAAACCCCTCAACAATTGTGGTTGGGACGTCCTACTTGGAAATAGTGTGAAACGCCTTGAGAACTGCAACCATTTTCTTGGGACGTCCTGCTTAGAAATATGTAGTGTGAAAGTCCTTAAGAAATGCAACCGTTTTTTTGTGCACTACTCAAAAGATCATTTTCTTTTTATTCTTGGAATTAGTGTGTAGACGCAGTTCTAAACCCCTGAAGACGTGCAACCATTTTTTTGGGACATCCTACTTGGAAATTGTGTGGAACCCATTAAGAAATGGTACCATGTTTTTGGATACTGCTTTGGATTAAATCACCCTTGTAAGACTATATTTTTAAACCCCCGAGAACTGCCACCAGTTTTTGGGACGGTCCTCTTGAAAGTAGTGTGGAACCCCTTAAGAATGGCAATCATTTTTTGGACGCTTGTTGAGATCATTTTTGTTTCACACTACTCGGAATCAATGTGAAGACGCATTTTTTTCAGTAGAAACCTCTAACCGCTCAAGAACTGCAGCCATTTTTCTGTGACAAAACTTGGAATAAGTGTGGGCGCCTTTTTTTCAGGTAGTTCGAGCGCTGACACTCTTTGTTGGCGTGTGTTTGACCGTCCCCGTGTTCGGGTTCTTGTTTTCTGTTGACAGGACTCGACGCGGCGAAGCAAGGCGACGATGCGAGGCATGAGGGAGTACATGCGCCGGTGTGACGCCATCCTCACAGTATACCCGGGAGACGCGTGAGTGCATTGGTTTTTGCAGGCGGCGGTGACGGCGGTAGGGTGAGGGGGGTGGGAGAGGTGGAGGTGGATGGTGGTAGGGGGAGGGGAGCGGGGGTGGTAGGAAGGGAGTGGTGGCAGCGGTGGGGCGGTCGGGAATGTGGTGATGGTTGTGGTGACCTTGATGTTTGAAGTTGATGCTGATATTTATATTGGTGTTGATGCTGAGTTGATTTTCATGTTTTATGTCGATGTTGAACCTGATGTTACTGCTGGTGTTGGATGTTGATTGCTGATGGTGAGGGGATAATTGGTAATGGTAATGAAGATGGAGCCATGAGTAATGATGTTGGAGAGCTGGAGGGGTGATGTTGGATTGGGTGTTTGCCTCTTTTGAGTTTGACGAGTCTCGTCGCCCGCCCGCGTTGCTGTTTATGCGTGAGCTTTTCGGGACGAACTGGTTTGGCGGTGGCCGACGTCCGCGACAGCAGTAGACTTTTAGAAGCAGTGCTATCGTTCGCTCGCGACTCCTCTCGATCGTTCAATGCAACGATCGAAGGATGTGATTGTACGAAAGTGAACAAGGAGCCAAACTTATTATACGACACGTAAAAACAAGCAGACTTTCTCTGTCCGGTGCCGTGTGTTGTCGGTGCTTGTCTATTACCCGCCGTTCCCTTGTCTCTCTCCTGAATGAGAGTTCAATCTCAACGAGACTCCCTCTCTCTGATACTTTGCATGTATCCACTAACCAAACATGTGTTGAGTGCATGTGTATCACGTAACCAAACATGTCTTCAATGCAAGTTTCAGTTCCGATCCACTAAAAACCCACGGACTTGCTACGTTCAATCTCACACTTTCAACGGATGCTGCTGTTGTTGCTGCCGCTGTTGCTCGGGCTACATAGCCACACAAAAACAGTATACCAGCAAATCAAACATAGTTCTACAAAAACCTCTTTTGTGTTTTTTTTTTTTTCGCTGGCGTGGGCTCAACGTGGGCGGTGGGGCAGGGGGGAGGCGGGGTCGGCCGTGGGTGGTCTTTGCCTTCGCAGTCGTACTCGATAGGATAGCGCCTTTTTCATTTTTCTTTTTTGGTCGTCGTTGTATAGCTAATATATGCACCCGAGTTCCCGCTCCGATTGTTTTTCCCCCCCTTGCCCCCACGCGTTTAGCACGTCGCGCTTTCTTTCTGGGATTATTAATAACTTTTTTTTCTTGCCTATTTTAGGGCTACCCCCAGCTCCCGTCCCGATCGTTTCTTTTGTCTGCCCCTCTCCAGGATTGGCTTTGTCTTGAGCGCTTTTGCTCGTTTTGATCGTAATCAAATACCAATATGTATGCTCCCGTTTCGGCTGTTTTCCTCTCCCGCCTGTTCCGGGTGTGTGTGCATGCCTATATACAAGTCGTGCTCGCTTTCTTCGTTTTGATATGCCCACCCACCGGAGATATGGCGGCGTTTTTCTTGCGGGCTATCAGCAGGACTGATCTTTCAAATGATTGGCTCTACGTCGACGGCTGTCGTTATTGCTTGTTTCGTATTTTATTTCTGGCATATATACAAGGGACGTTTATACATCTTACGAAGACCAAGTGATCCTCGTGTTCACGCCTAGAGTGTAGTACACCTGGTGTGTTTTTTTTTTGCCGCCGTCTGATGTAATCTTGCTGAGATAATACGAAGCCCCCTCTGCAAGGATGCTTTTAGACGAACTCTTCCATCTCACAGATGCTGATGATGTTTTACAACAGCTCGTTTTTCATTATTAGACTTTTCGTTGCCAGGTACGTACCTGGTGTGATGGGATGGGGCTTTTGTAAATGATGTTCCGACATGTGAATCGCTCTTGCCTGTTGGAAATACGTACCTGGCATGTGCAAGCAGTACAAATCCATCTCAATTTCGGCCTTCTTTCTCCCACAAGGACTCCCCAGAGAAAATTAATTGAGAAAACTATTTCGACTCTCAAACCACATCTATTTATTAAATGTATATCATGTGTATGCTTCGCATTTTTTTTGTTTGTTTGTTTGTTCGTGCAGGGCGGACAACGGCGAAGAGTTTCTGCCCAACCGTTTCGTGAAGTCTTGCTCTTGGGCCGGCAGCTACAAGTCGCTGGCGCACTACTGCACCCGAGGGTGGTGCCGGCTAGAGATGCTTCTGGGGCAGACGGAGCCGCTCCCTCAAGACGGCTTCATGTTCAACTTCCTAGTCCCCAAGAAGAAGAAGGTGCGTGTGCGTGGGACTCCCGCGCAAGCTGAGCTTGGAGTGGAGCGTCAAGGGCGAGGGTGTGGTGGAGGGGCCGGGGAGTTGTGGTGGTATATGTGGCGGTGTTCGTGGTGTCTGCTGGTGCTGATGTTGACGTCGCTGGCTATGGTGATGGTGATGGTGATGGTGATGGTGTTGGTGTTGACGTTGTTATTGTTGGTGGTGGTGGTGGTAGCGCGTTGGTGTTGTGTTGGTGGGGTTGTTTGGTGTTGGTGTTCTTCTTGTGATATCATTGGTGGTGTCGTCTCCGTGGTGGTGGTGGTGGTGGTGGCAACGCTGGCGGTTGTGTCGTGTCTTCAATTCTGGCACTTTTTGCGGCAAATCGCGATGATTTCCACGATTGTCCACGGCGCCGTGGGCGGTCTTGCTGTGCTTTCCGCGCATGTGGAAAACTTCACTTGGTGTCTTGGGGTTTCAGGAGGTCAGACGACGGCACCCGACCTATCGTTCGTCGGGCTGTCTATCGATTATTTTCTGCTTGACGGTGAGGTCGCTTTTTTTTTCTTGAAAAAAAAAAAAAAAAAGCGCTGCTCCGCTCGCCATCCCCCGTGTTTATGTACTAAGTATACCTGGTTATGTCTTACTACGTGTTTTCTGGGGGAGCCCGACGCTTTGTAGGGCTGCGTCCAGGTTGTGTGTGGACAAGTGGCTTGGAGTTAGTTGTGGGTCGTTCTTGTAGGAGTTGAAAAGAGGTCGAGCTTGTCGCCTGCCCGCTGTACGGAAACTCTGCGCTCGTGTGATGGTTGGTCTATATTTTTCTTTCGTATTTTATCTTCCTGCGCAGGCTTTTATTTTGTTGTCGTTTGTTTCACACGGTAAGGTTTATATATACCAGGTACCTGTTATGTATATATAACCGTTGGCAGGAGGGAGGGACAGAGCTACTACTGCTGTAGCTCTCTGGGTACGCTCGAGAAACGGACAGACTTCGTCTTCGGTTGTCGGGGTCACCCTCTGTTCCACTCGCCTTTTCGGGGCCACCCTCTACTGTGTAGGCCTTGCCTCTCGCCTGATATGCCCCCCTCGCCCCGCGCGCGAGGAGGTGACGCCCCAGGCCTTCGTGGGGTGTGTTGTTCCCATCACGTTCAGTTGAATCCCCGCTCTGCCGTGATGACGAGATTCCTTCCCGCTCCCATGTTGGCCGTTTTTTTCTGCTCCGAAATAAACCCCATGCTAATTTCAAGTACTTTTGTCTCCAGAAACGCGTTCTTCTCAGTTTCGAAGGGGGATTATATGTTACCTGAAGAGGGACATACGTGTTGATATTTCGGGGGTCAATAGTTAATAGGACCTATGGTATACATGAAAGCCTATGTATTTACCTATTCTTACTAGCGATATTTGGTCTTATTGACTATGATCCCCCGTAATAGTATAATAGTTGGAAGTACACGCGCCCTTTACTACTTGTGGGATTTAGTGGGACATTACAGGGGCGCAGGGGCTTAGATACATACGTTGAGCTCCGTGGGTAGACGCCAGTAGTACTCTGCTGCCCTGCGGGGTCTATTGTTGTAGAGATGCTCTCCCCTCATGCGCCCCTTGTGTTGAAAAGTGAGTTCGGCGGCCTGGGCTGCATGTTCTCCGTTTTTCCTCCTGTGTTGGCGCGTTCTTTTCTTTTCTTTTTACTCAAGTTTTTTTTTTTCTTTTCTTGCTATATATATGCATACTCGAGTTTTTTTTTTTTTTTTTTTTTTTTCAGTTATAATGGGCGGTGCGTTGCGCGGCGAATGTTTAGCGGGTGCAGAATTATTTAGAAGTTGTGCTGGTCCCTAATACCTGCAACATTTTTTTTTTTTTTGTCCTGAGGCGTCACCCAAAATTGTGGTAACTGATCTTCGTGGTAGTTTTTGCAAATTTTCGTTAAAAAAAAAGTATTTTAAAATGCGTCCGCTAATTTTGGTATTTGTGTTTAACTTGTCGGTGTCTGTCTATCTCTGTGTGTGTGTGTGTTTTTGTCACGCAGGCGTCTGGGGCGAAGGCATCGGTAGGAGACCGACCCCACTTCCTTTACGGCGCGCATCAGCGACCGCACAGCGGTCGCATCGATGTGGTGCCGCGTCAATCTAGCAGGTGCGGTGGTGTGAACTGAAACGTATATTACGGGGGGGGGTCCATAGTTAATAGGACCTATGGTGTGCATAAAAACCTATATATTTACCTTTTTTTACTAACAAGATTTGGTCCTATTTACTATGGTCCCCGGTAATACCAGCATAACGCATGATGCAGCTCTTGTTACCTTTTTTTTTTTTTTTTTGTAAAACGTATCAGAACTTCTTCAGAAGTGAACAAATTCCCAATTTTTTTCCCCCCCAATTTTGTGGTGTATGCTGGAACGTGGGAAGTGTTTTCATGCTGACGTTACGCCTTTTCTGCCGTCGTTGAGAAAGAAAATTGCGGTCGTATTCGTATCGGTTCTGTTTGTGAATCAAGAACGTTCTAGAAACGTGAGAAATTCGTTTGAAAAAAACACACGAAATTTCGAGACAGCTTGTATTGCAAGCGGGTGTGCTTGAATTGAAATAGGTACGTATGTCACCGTCGTTTTGTGTTTCTTTTTCTGACGTCTTTGAGTGGCATCGCTTTTTCGACGACTGTGCCAATATCCAACTTGTTTTCAGGTGGTTCGAGGAACACCACCCCGAGCAGGGCAACTTCACTCACGAGAGCGATCGGGACGCTATACGGGCGGTACTTGCGAAGCAGGTAAGGAGGCGCTTTGCATGTTGCGAGTGACGGCTGTTTTGCTTTTTGGTACTCAAATGTATCTGCCTGGTCGAATCAAACCCTACGTGCTCCGTCCCGACACTGTGGGGATGCGAGGGAGGGTCTATGGTCATATGACTACGGCCATGCATGACAATGAGTACACCCCTCCACCCCTCCCCCCCCCCCCCCCCCCCTATTATATATATATATATTATATGGGTTGGGTTGGCGTCGGTTGGCAACGACACTGTAAAACATGCCCCTCACTACGTGAGGTAGACATCGAGGGTACCGTTTTTTTTTTTTTTTTTTTTTTTTTTGGCGGTCGCCCACAGCTGGTCGTCTAGTTAGATCATTTGTGCGAAGTAAAGAACCTTTACTCTACACAAGGGAATTGATCGTATCACGTAGTGTTCAAGGTACGGCACCCAAGAGGCAGTTACATAGTACTCCCATTGCTGTCTCTGGAAGTGGCCACACCGGAAATTAAACTAACTCATTGAAGCTGTCATCCATATGCAAGTCCGCCTCACAAGCGGTTCTTAGTAGGATGCAGCTCACCCTTCATGCGACTCGCCGGACACCTCACGGCGCTTCGCGCTTGGTGCAAGCAATGTCTGCCTGGTCGGTGAAAATCCGACATGCTCCGTCCCGGCATTGTAGGGATGCGAGGGTCTACGGTCATACGACTACGGCCATGCATGAGATCGAGTACATCTCTCCTATCGAGTACCCCCCCCCCCCCCCCCTTCTCCCCTCCCCCCCCTTCCCCTTCTTTCTATTTACTTCGCCTCTTGCGCTCGCTCCGCTCCGCCACCACTAACACCAACACCAACACCAACACCGCCTCCACTATCAACACCACCTCCACCACCACCACCACGACCACCGACGCTGCAATACCAACGCCTACACCACTGCTACCACCACCACTACCACCGCCACCCACCCACCCACCCACCCACCCACCTATCCCCAGACGACCACGATGGCGAAGAGGACAGCGGCTATCGCAGCCCGGTTCGGCACGGACCCGCGGAGAGGGGCGGGGGGCGCGGGCGGGGGAGGCGGGAGTGCCTCTGCCGCGGCCGCCGCCGCAGCAGCAGCGGCAGCGGCGGCTCGCCATGGCGCCCCTGATGCAGAGCAGCAACTCTACGGGGATGATCACGGGAGGCCGCACTAGCTTACAGCCCAGGGGGAGAAGAGGCTATCGGTGCCTCGGGGGGAGGGGCGGGGAAGAGAGGGTGATGGGTGGGTTTGGGTGGGGCTGGGGAGGGTTGGACGATCGAGTGGTGGCCCCCTTTATAGCGAACGCCCTCGCTGTCGTTACGCTACGCTATACGCTTCGCTTCCACCTCCCGCCACTTTTTTTTTTTTTTGTTTTCCGCGCGATCAGGCGACGAGAGGGGGAGGAGGTCGAGGCTGGTGAAGAGGAGAGGGTCAGGGGTGGGGGGGGGGGGGGGGGGGGGGGGGGGGGGGGGGGGAGGGGGGGGGGGGGGGGGAGGGAGGGGGAGGGAGGGGGAGGGGATCAGCGGAGCAAGGAGAGGGGTGGGAGGAGGCGCTGGGGGGGATGGGGGGGGGGGGGGGGGAGGCGCAGCGCGGCGCGTGCGTTGCCGTGCTACGCCGTGTGGTTTGTTGCGTCGAGAGGCGTGAGGCGTCAGTCAATTCGAGGATAGCCGGGTGGATGTCTTCGTCATTTTTGTGATGAAGGAAAAGGCCAGGCGCTACGGGGAAAGGTCTGCCGGCGGGGGCTAGCGTCTGTTTGGCCACCAGCGGGCGTCAAGCGACTGTCGACCGGTCAACACCGAGCGTCTGTCTCGCCCTGGGCGATAGCGTCTGTTTTGGCCACCAACCAGGAAGCGTCTGTCTTGTCTTTCACGGAGCGTGTGTTGTTCGGTCGTCAAACGAACGCGGTCGTATTTTTTTGGCCTCGAGTGTCATCTTAGGCCATCAACGAGCGTCGGTCCGGTCTCAGGTGGCGTCTTTTTTGGCCGCCAACTATCGTCTTTTTTGGCCACCAGCTAGCGTCGGTTTGGCCTGCAGCGACGTCTTGCTGGCCACCCCAACCGAACGTCGTTTGCTTGGGGGCCATCAGTGTTGCTTGCGAACGCTCGGCCTGCCTCGTCTCTGACTGCCTCTCTTGCCTCTGTACGGATGTATGTATATCCCCTTCAAGCGTTGGAGAGGTGGGCGCAGAAATTTCCCGGGAAAGGGCTTTGGGGGTTATGCGTGGGGGGAAGGGGGGGGGGCGAGGCGCGGGAGCAGAGGGGGGGGGGGAGGGGCGGGGACCGAAGCAGGAGATTGGTCGCCGCGTCGAGCGCCGCGCTCTGAGCTTTTACCGTTTTTTTCTCGGCAGCATCAGCTGGTGGTGAGAGAGAATTGTGAGAGACGGCAAGGGAAGAATCGATCTATGGGGAGGCTCTTCTTTTGTGCTCAAACTCGACGCGCTTTGTCGACGGGCATTGCCGGCGGGAAAGGGAGGGGCGCCTGCACAACACTACCCACGCAGAGGAGAGGGAGAGGGAGGGGGGGGGGGGGGAACCGAGTTGCGGTCGGTTTTGGAGCGAGGAAAGCCGCAACACGGCGAGACGAGACGAGCCCAAGGAGTGTGGCGCGCTGCTGCTTTGGTTTTTGCTCGGGCTTCTGCTGGTGTTGTTGCTGCAGCTTCGGCTGCTGCTATCGCTGTTGCTGCTGCTGTTTCTGCTGCTGCTGCTGCTGCTGCTGCTGCTGCTGCTGCGAATAATAGGTCGCCGGCGGCAGGGCAACGTGAAGAAGACGTCGGTGGCCGCGGCTGTATTTCTCGAGCAGGGGGGGGGGGGGGGGGGGCAGGCGCTGGAAGTTAATTTCCCAGGTTTCGGTGCGCCCGCGAGCGACATGACGAACGGTGGCTTGTTTTGTTTTTTTTTTTTTTTTTGTGGTGGTTGCTGGGCTAGTCTAGAAACCCAAGAACCGACCCGACCGGACTCCACCCGACCCCATCCCACCTGACCTCATATATTGTCTCCGCTGGATAGGGTAGGAGGCGGTTTTGGGGGGGGGGGGGGGGGGGGGGGGGGGGGGGGGGGGGTAGGTGACGTCGACCGGAAAGGTAGGCAGGAAGCGTGGAGGCGATAGTTTAGGGCGGGGATCGGGGACGAGACCACGTTGGCCCGGGGGTCAGGGTTGTATAGGTAAGGGTAAGGCTAACCCTTACTCTAGCCCTAACCCCGGGGGATCAAGAGTCTGTTGCCCCGGGGATGAAGAGTTTCTATCCCCGGGAATAAGTAGTCTCTAACCTCCGCGATAAAGACTCTAACCCCGGGGATAAAGAGTCTCTAACCCCGGGGGAAACAGAGGCGAAAAAAACGCGAGTGCGCCGAGCACGGCGCGCGCCGTGCCTCGAATCGAGTTCCGCTACCTATAGGCTTCTCGGAAAATCCAGAGTAAAGCGAAGCGAGCTTAGCCTCTATGCTCTCTCTCACACGATAGGGAGTTTTTTTTTTTTTTTTAACCCTTTTTTACTACTGCAAAAAATGATCCCACGCTAAGTCCAAGTAGTTTGTCCCCGAAAGTATGGGTGCAGTTCTGAAGGGGTTAATTAAGTAGGCGGTTTTTGGGGGGGGGGGGGGGGGGGGGGGGGGGGGGGCAGGGGGGACCGGGACAGGCTCGAGGAGGCGGACCGTTAATGAGTGAAGAGGAGGGATATCACACGAGCACAGAGGGGTTCGTGCGTTGGGGAACGGGTTTGAGGGGGGGGGGGGGGGGGGGGGGTGGCGACAGTAGGTAGCTTGCGAACGTGGGCTTGTCAGAGAGGTGTGGTCGGTAGGGGTTCGGGTTTGGGTTGGGTGGGGACGGGGATAGGGGTGAGTTTTTTTTTTTGTGCGTTTTGAAGGAAGGGGCCGGGGGAGGGGAGGGGAAACGAGGGCGTTGAGGGACGGGAAGGAGGGAGGGCGGGAGCGGGGGGGGGGGGGGGGGGGGGGGGGGGGGGGGGGCATATTTTTTAAGGTCTCGCGTGACAACGATTGAACACAATCGAGAGTGGTGAGGTTGTGATGGGAGTTCTTCGATGGTTGTGAGGGTCAAGAGAGATCGTTCAGGTGGTGGTGGTGGTGGTGGTGGTGGTGGTGGTGATGATGATGATGGTGGGGGTGCTAAGTTGATGGTGAAAGGGCTAGTGCTGTTGTCGGATCTGGTGTGGCGAGGGGGACACTGCCGGGAACCTCAGAAAGGACGGCCGTCAACAAGAACGGGCGAACGAACCGGATCTGGGCTATAAATTCGCCGCCATGGCGCGTTTTTTTTTTTTTTTTGTTTTCGCCAGCTCACGAGGGTTGCTTGGGTGAGGGAGGGTGACTTTGTCTGATTGCTATTTCGCCCCGCGTCCTTCCCCGCGGAGACGCGACCATAAGGGTAGCAGTGAGATAAAGCTGTTCTTTTGTGTGTATGTGTTTTGCCGTTTCGTTGCCAGCTAGAATGAAAGTAAAAAAGTGACGGGAAAGGGGAGGGAGGGGGTGGGCAGGAAGAAAGGCCGAGAGAAGGGAGAGAGAAGGAAGGAGGGGGGGGAGGGCGAGAGAGTTTCTGGAATGAGAGTGAGTGCCCACGCGGTTTTGTGTGAATTCCGGCCGAGCAAGGTTTTTGTTTCTCGCTTCTTTTCACCCCCCTTTTTTTTCTCGTCATTTTTCATCTTTTCTTTTTTGTGAGGGCTCATGCCTGATTTGCTCACTGTATATCGGCATCACCGCACCGGGATTTATTTGCCTTTTTGTTGCCTCGCGCGCTCCAGCCCCCGCCCAGTGTCTCTTCTTTCCGATGCTGCACTGGTTCTGGGCCTTGTAGTTTACGGAGACCGCGAAGGGGGTAAAGGGGGCATCTTTCGGGGGGAAGGGGGGGCGGGGGCGTTGATGGATGCTTTTAGCGCTGGCGGGGACAATGGGTGGACGTTCGGTTTTTCCCCTTTGGATTTTCATGACCCTCCCTCCGCATCCCCCCCCCTCCCCTTTGCCCCCCCCCCCCCCCCGCTCCACGCCCGGGGTTGTTTTTCTCGGGTGCACGTCGAACGAGAACAAGAGAAAATAAGAGCGCTTGTAAACAAAAGACAGAAGAAGAAAGGATGGAGAAGAAGAGTACCTCTTTTTCGTTGTCTTTTTGTTTCGTGTTTTGTTTTTTTTTGCGTCTTTGTTTCTTGTTTCTTCTTTTGTTTTTTTCTGCTTGTTTTTAGTACTCTTTTTTCTCCTTCCTTTCTTTTCTTTTTTTTTTTTACGTTTCGCTCCTGTTTTTTCTCTTCTCCCTTTTTTTTCACTTTTGTCTTCCTTTTTTTTTGCTGGAAAAGATGAAAAGAAGAGGGGAGCGGGGGACGCAGCGCGAAATTATAACCCCAAACGGGCGCATTATTGTGGCAGCATGGTTATTCTGTCGGTAGTTTCAGTCGAACGAACTACGATGCCGTTGGACAAGCGACTGTATTGCCCTTGGTTTTTTGTTTTTGCGCCCTCCCTCACTGTGCGTAGGTATATTACTTGGAGAAAGTGGGCTCCTATCTACCCTTCCTAGCTATAGCTTAGTCGCAATCGGCCTGTTCGTAACTGTAGAGCATGGAATGGTTTGATAACAGAGTTCGTGGTGGGTAATAATGTGGTTTATTTCTATTTTTTGACATATCTAAAAACCTGTAGTTCGTTCGCGTTTCGTTCGTTCTGTATCCCCGTGTTGTCTATTTTAATTACGTTCTCTCTCTTGCATATATAAAACACCAAAGTCTACTTCGATCCACGGATTGGGAGCTAAATTTTCTGTGTGCGCGCTGATGACATGTGGTGTATGCGTGCGTGTTTTTGGGTGGTGCTTGCGTGCATATATATGCATGCATACCACCCGCGCAAGCACGCCGTATTTGCACATTTACATTTTGTTTTGCCTCCCCTGTCACATCGATTTCTTATCTTAAGTCTTGGAATATTCTTTCTTTTTCGCGTTTTTTTTTTTTTTTTTTTTTTTTTTTTTGCGAACAACGCGGGAACGCGGAGCAGCAGGTTTTATGTTTGTTCGGTAATCTCTAATATCTCCTTTTCGCTCTAACCGGAAGTACTATTATTACGGGGGGTCCATAGTTAATAGGACCTATGGTATACATAAAAACCTATATATTTACCTATTTATACTGACAAAATTTGGTCCTACTTTACTATATGGTCCCCCGTAATAGGTATGTTTCAGCTCTCACATCGCGCTGTGGATGGCGATTGACAGCAAGTAGTTTTGCTCTTCTTGTCTCTGTTGTATTTTTTTTGTTTTGCGGCGATGGTGGTGGTGGTGGCGGGGAGTGAACCGTCATTCATTCATCATCATCCACGAAGGCGTGCCTGTTGTTGCTTCATTTATGTCATATCTTAACTATTTCAAGTATTCCCTACGTTCACCTATTAATAGTAGGGTTGTCTATATTCAAAACTCCCCAAAAAAAAAAAAAGCCTCCTTCTCGTATACAACGCCATAAAGCGTTGTATACGGTGCTTTTTAGCCCAGTTTACGGCAATAATTCCACGTTTCGGCACGCCAAAAGTCTACGAAAAAGCGATCGAAATGTCGGTACGTATCCCCGATATACCGTTTATGAAAAACTGCAATAAATGACAAACAGGTGAAAAGTCTACGTTTGACTCGAACGAAAAATAGAGCTTGAAAAGAAAAAGCACGTTTTTCAACTTCTTTTTGTACTCTGGAGGGTTGGTAAAAATAAAGCTTTGCGCGAGAGAGGTCACCCACTAACAAAAACCGAGGCTATGAGGCCTTCCCGCCGGACTCGGTCCAGTTATACGGTCCACCCTATACCCGTTGGGGCGTTGGTCCTCAACTGTTGTTGCTGCCGTTTACCAGAAAAAGGTATACCGGGAATATATGCCGATATAATTTTGGTTACTTTTTCGTGAACTTACTTTTTTCTTTTTTTTGCAATCCTACGTGCACTGCCGAAACGTGGAATTATTGCCTTAAAAACTGGCAACAAAAGGCACCGGTGTACCGCTGTATGTACATTGTCGAAACGGAGATTTTTAGCTATTTTATTGAAGTTTTCCAATACAGTATGTACCGAAGTTTTGAATATACTCTTCTTTTTGTTGACTTGAACTGCGAAGAAGGAATTTCACCGTGAACCGGCGTAAAGCGGACCGGTGTTGTACCGCTTTTTGGCGTATTACTATACGAAAAGAAATTATTTCCTTCTTTCCTTCCTTCCTCCCTCCTCCCTCCCTCCCTCCCTCCCTCCCTTATGCGATGGTCCATGGTGCCCGATATGGACTTGATTACATTCACCTCGATAAGTAATTTGTCCGTGGCCACACTTGGTTATAAGCCCTAACTGCGCTTTCAGAGCTCTCACCCGTAACCCCCCTGCCTGTCTAACTCAACCTCTCCGAGAACCTTATGTGCGTCCTTCTTCGACTACCTGCGGATTATTATTATTATTATTATTATTATTATTATTATTATTATTTAATACTGTAGTAGTATTACGGGGGACCATAGTAAATAGGACCAAATATTGCTAGTAAAAAAATATGTAAATATATGGGTTTTTATGTGCACCATAGGTCCTATTAACTATGGACCGCCGTAACAGTATTATTATTACGGGGAACCATAGTAAATGGGACCAAATCTTGTTAGTAAAAATAGGGAAATATATAGGTTTTTATGTATACCCTAGGTCCTATTTACGATGGTCCCCCGTAATGGTAGTATCATTGTTAAATCCTTTTTGGAGATTAATTTAGCCTTTCTTTGCTTCCTTCCTTTTTTTTGTTTTTTCTTCATTTTCTCGAGAATCACATCCAGCTCAGGTCAGCTCATCTGACGCTGAATCCAAGGCAAAAAAACCCACCCTAATTTCGGGTCATATTTTTTTAACAGTTGAAAAAAAGTCAAGAGATAGATCTTCAGAACTCGAGTCGGAATCGGAAAGCGGTCAAAACTGAGCGAGATAGCCCCTCCCACACTGAATTTAATATAAAAGCCAGAAAAACAACTAAACGAAAACGCAAGAACTCGAATCTGGATCGAAAAACAGTCAAGAGAGACCAAAATAGTCCTTACCACACACTAACTTCAAGATACCAGGTGTGGTACGAAGTATGATATACTATACCACAATAAATAACTGTATAACAAACAAGACACAAAATCACACCTAGTTCAGCTCAGAATCAACTCAATCACACCCAGTTCACACAGCTCAGCAGCACAGCGCAGCGCTTGCTTTTTTCGTACACACCAGGTATCACGCCGTACGAAGCACGAAGTTCTTTCTAAACGATACATTAAGTCTACGATGCAAAGTTGTGCGCTGTAAAAGTATACTTTTACGGGGGAGCATAGTAAATATGACCTATGGTACACACAAAAACCTATATATTTACCTACTTTTGCTAACAATATTTGGTCCTATTTACTGTGGTCCCCCGTAATACTGTTTGCCGGCTTCTTACGTAAGTACGTGTGGAGCCCGGCATGCTTTGTCCTGCGCCACTTTTTACATCTTGGCACAATTTTTGCATGCCTCCCATCATTTACCCGCGTCACAAGCCAGGCATTGCACGTGTTTTTCCTGCGCAACTAGACTCTTCTTGGCATTTGCAAGTCGCCCAGGGTGCCACGTCGTCAACATCCTGTCTGTGTAATACTTGAGTTTTTGTTGGTTCTCTTTTTGCTTCCTTGAGCGAGCGTAGTGGGTGGCGAACAGCCGCCCGCGAAGCGGAGCGCCTTTTTGCACGTGCAGTTTACTGCTTTGAGGCTCGTACCACGGTTGGGTGGTAGGTACATACTACTGCACAGCAGACATGTGAAGAAGGAAAAGGAAACCAAACCTATTTTTTTTTTATTATTTGCCTTCTGACAATGTGCAGGGCGTTATTCATTCAAGATGAAAAAACTAACATAATTCGTCGAACACCCTCAATTTTATCCAACCTTTTCTCCTTCCTTGCGTATACTCAATTGAATACGCACTACCTTTTACCGATATATTTTCACTGACTATGTATCTATACGCCCTGCGTCCAACCAAACCTATCAACATTAATTATTAGCGGTAAAAGATACTCCAAAAGTGTCAAACACCGCCAGTATACCGTCACATCCCCGGCGAGGCACCGGGGGGTAGGGGTGCTTTTGTCATCGTGAGAGGCCGTAATCGTGCATGATAATGTGTGAGTACACCCCCTCCGTCTCGAGACGGATGCGTGGCCAGCAACAGTCGAATTGATATGGCAAGTAACCAATGAGTACGCCCCCCCGCCCCCCTTCTCGCTGGGGAGGCGAAGCTGTCCACAGTAGTTGAAAAAACCATTAACACAAAAAAAGCTACATTTTTTTCAATCTTCCTGTCACTTTCAGTTTGAGCGGCCAGATTTTACTCACATCACGCCCCGCGGCGATGAACAGGGGTGGGTGGGGGGGGGGGGCGTACTCATTGGTTGCTTGCCTTAGTCATTTGACCATTGACCACGCATCTCTTTCGAGACGGAGCACCGTTCCTACTCCTAATAGAGACACCTCCATTACGTTGTTTCTATATATTACATAGAAACTTTTTGCTGATCTTATCCCCTTCCTGTTTGGCCGCCTGTGGCCACCATCTGTCTCCTAGGATAGCGATCGTTTTCTCCCTGCTATTCAGTGTATCAAACTCCTCCATGTCACATTCGTCTATTTCCTTCATCTCCTCTTCCAACACATCCCGTTCCTCCTTGCATATTCCACGTTCTCCTACTTTTTATGTGAGTTCTACACTCTATTGCTTTGCCACACGGGCACATCTGTGCATCTACTTCCTCCTCCTCCAGGCTACTGGTATACCTCTTTCTCCTTTCTGGCAGGTCCGTCACCTACACGAAAGCGCAGTTTCAGCGTTTTCGCGAAGCCCATTGGGCCGTGCAAATACGTTTTCATTCCTATTCCTTCCCTCAAAACCCCGTATATCTCTAAGTGTTTTCCCGGTTCCACCCTGTTTCTTAGCGCTAGCCTTTCTCCCCTCTTTCTATCCCTTCTTCTACTTCTTCTGCCTTGTACCTCCCAAACTTGCCGGCGGACATCGTCCCTTCTTGGTTTCCCCCTATATCCTTCCACATACTTTCTCAGCTACAACATCCCACCTTATGGACAGGGGGGGGGGGTCGGCAAGATAACTGCGTACTTCAGACCAGGTATTGAAAAGGAAACAACGCCGTGGGGTGTGTGCGTGTGACTGACGGCAAAAAGAAAGGGGGGGGGGGGAAACGCCGGGTGTGTGAGGTGTTTCACTACACGAGGCACGGTCAAAAGGCTTTTGCCACAACAACTAAGCTGCTTAGCACCAGAAAGGGGGGGGTGTAGGAGTATAGTAAGCAGCTCGATGTCAACCCGGAAGTAGGCACCAATAAAAGGAGGGCTTTAGACTGAAAAACATTACATTATTTTTTTTTACCAGTTTGTCGTGATATATAAGAACCGTTTGTATACGAATATTAAAAAAAAAAAAAACTGTAACAATAGATGGTCTCCTCGTATTTCGGTACAGACAGCGTGGTAATGTCTACGAGAGAGAGTACTCGTCACTTTTTTTATTGTCCAGCCTAAGTCGTACGAGGTTTTACCTTCAGCAACCTCTCTGAACAATAAACAAGCCGTGGTCACAGGCAGGTGTCTCGTCCCTTCCCCCCCGGTACGTGCCTTTATTGTTATGTTGCGCATATAGGGTCCAGGTTCGTCGATTTTCATCGAATGGCTTTTATATAGCTATTAACTCACGCTCTCGCGCTTTCCGCTAAGGATTCATTTTAACGCAATTTTTATGCAAGAAAAAGTCCCTACGAGCATGCACTCGGTGAGACTCGAACCCACGAAATTGATCTTGGTAGGCACGCGGACCACCTACCAAGCCACCGGGGATGCCGTCTGTGTGTATATAGGATAAAACCGGGAATACTGTGTCATTGATACTGGCCCAGGCTCGCTCGTAGACCAAATTAATATTTGCTAGAGAGGACGTTTTCCACTCGAGTCATCTTCTATAGCTTCATTCAGTATATAGCCGCTCCCGACGTGCTTGTTTCAGGCCGAGTTTCCCGAGGGACTTTTCTTTACGGGAGGGGGGAAAAGGGGGGGTGTGTAGTCATTATCATGCATGGCCGTAGTCGTATGACCATAGAACCTCGCATCCCTACAATGCTGGGACGGCGCATGTCGGGTTTTCACCGACCAGGCAGACATTGCTTGCACCAAGCGCGAAGCGCCCCGTGAGGTGTCCGGCGAGTCGAATGAAGGATGAGCTGTGCATCCTACTAGGAACCCGCTTGTGAGGCGGGTTTTCTTGCATATTATGGACGGCAGCATCAATGAAATGATTTAATTTTTCTGGCGTGGCCACTTCCAGAGACAGCAATGGGTTTACTATGTAACCGCCTCGTGGGTGCCTCACCATATGCACACTACGTGATACGATCATCCCCCTTGTGCTGAGTACGGGAGGGGGCGATAATAACTATAGCGGATAGGCTTTTTTTTGTTCACCTATTCTGGGTTGCCTCTTATGTAGGATTTCTTTCCGTTTAGTACGTACTCGTATTGTATGTATTACGGGGGTCCATAGTTAACGGGACCAAATTTTGTTAGTAAAAATAGGGGAATATATAGGTTTTTATGTATACCATAGGTCCTATTAACTATGCACCCCCGCAATAGTATGTACTCTACGATACTTGTACGAGTTGTGAAAGAGTGATCGCGGTTTGATACCAGGTACCAGGTAGTATTTCGGGGGGGCATGGTAAATAGGACCAAATACTGTTGGTAAAAACGGGTAAATATGTACCCGGTAGGTTTTTGTGTATACCGTATAGGTCTTTTTGTTTTTTGTTTTTTATGTACATATCCTCCGGCGTATTGATAAAAATATAGCTTAAGGTCACCACACTTCCGCGTTCCAATTTCTTCGTGTCGTGTGTCAATTTAGCCCATATTGTAGCTCCCGTTGTTACTAATACTATTAATATGGTCCCCCGTAATAATAGTAGTTGTTGTGCTTCCACACTGCGAGATGTACGTAAAAATGACAGCCGGATGGAAAACATGTCATTGATAAGAAAAAAAAACAATTACGAACGGGACCGACATTCAGAAACTAAACAAATCATCCACTCGGCCACTACATCATCAGGGGGATAAAAAAAAATACGAACAGGATCAACATCAGAAACTAAACACATCGTCCACCCGTCGGACATCTATCTCACGATCTACTGCTACGGGGGGGGGCCATAGTTAATAGGACCCATGGTACAGACAAAAACCTATATATTTACCTATTTTTACTAACAATATTTGGTCCTATTAACTATGGTCTCCCGTAAAAGGGATATATTACAGATAGATGCTAACCTTCCCCGTACTTGCGTAGTGCAAGATCTGTGTGCGAGGTATGCGACAAGAGCCAACGCAGGAAACATGCCCCACGTACGTAGCTCATGCAGGTTATATTAAATATACGGCTCCCCGCGCCAGCAGCATGATGGTCCAGATCGTACAGAATCAGCTATTACGAGGGTCGTACAGAATCAGCTATTACGAGGGACCATAGTAAATAGGACCAAATATTGTGAGTAAAACTATAGGTAAATATATAGTTTTTTTTTTTCTGTACCGCAGGTAGGTCCTATTTACTACGGCCCCCCGTAATGGATCAGGACTACTACTAATAATATATCTTCCCTGAAAGATCTGTATATTCAAGCGGGAATCGATCATCTGTCACACACATGTGTGAGATGGCCCATCCGTCCTGAAGCTCCGTTTGTCGCCATCCTCCCCACAGAGCATACCTTACACGTATGAGCGTACCTTACACGTACGTATGGTGGTACAACAACACGTGGTAAGAAATTCAGACAAAAAAAATGGCCAGGGAGAACAGAAGGGAAAACGAAAAAAAAAAAAAAAAAAAACAGCGCGACGCAAGCAAACTAAAGGCTGCCGCCACCACACTAATTTGAAAGTAAAATAGACGCGTGGGTCAACCCACCCAACCGCCTTCGACAACCAATAAAAATTCGACTGAAACTGGATTTTACGTTATTTTTCGCGCTCTTTTGATTTTCGCAAAACAAAAAAAAAAGGCCGCACCCAAACTCCGATCCGAACCCCAATCTAGAGACGGGGAAGAAAAAAAAAAAAAAACAGAGAGAGGAAGGATCAAGGGAGAGGGGGACGATACACCAGCTGGGGGGGGGGGGAAACGCTTGGAATCTGATGCAGCAGTGCAGCAATAGTTTGTTTGTTTGTTTTTGCGCTTTTGTCATGATAAGAAAGAAACGAAAAAAAGAAAAGCAAAAGAAGGTGCGCTGATGTAAAAAAAGATGCCCTCAGCACATACGTTTCAAGTCGAAATCTGAACAGCACGCTACTATCAACACCACTCTGTGATATTGATATGAATAACCCAACCCAAACAATCCTTGCACTTGTGCAGAGCTTGGTAAGCTTCGTCAAGCTTCGTCTCGCCTTGTCTTGGCCTCCGGCATACCCTTCATGAGAGAGGTCTACGTATCGCTCCTAAAAAAAGAAAAGGAAACGAAAAGAAAAAAAAAAAAAAAAAGTACCGAAACAAATTGCATCAGGTAGTCAGTCGTGCGATATTATTTTCGATCGAGAAAAACAATTCAGAACGATGATAGGATCGGCTTCTCTCCCATCATCCACCAAGCAATGCGAGGAGGCGCAAAAAACATCCTTCACGTGTCTCCAAAACCAAACTGCCTCGTTCGACGAAAAAAAAAAACTCTATCTCGCTCGCTCTAACGGAAACAAAAAACTCCAACTAAAAAGTGCCTCCGGCACGAGACGCCAAGAGACACACAAGCGAAGGAAAAATTAAACCAACACGCTCCTTCCCTCCCTGCCCCCCCTCTCCCACTCGCTTTTGATGTTGAAGCCCTCAACCCTTCCCTCTACATCCCTCGACACCCCCCCCCTCCCCGATTTTCCCAAGAGGCGAAACACTGCGTGAATCGTCTGTGCTCGGGAGACAGAATGAGCACGGCTGGCGACGGTCGGGAGGGGGGGGGGGGGGGGGGGGGGGCGAACTCATTTATTGCTTGTCTTAAGTCATTCGACAATTGACCACGCACCCCCTTCGTGACGGAGTACCGTTCCTACTCCTGTACTCCAAATAGAGTCACCTCCAAAAGCTGGGCGCTCATCAGGGGGGGGGGGGGGGGAGAGAGAGGGGCAGTCACCCTTGAAAGCGAAACGAGCAACAGCAAAAAAAAAAAAACCGCCACCGGTGTGACCGATTCGGCGTGACCGATGAACCAATCAAAACAAGGATCGAACCGACCACCCCGCAAAAACGTGGGAGGGGCCATTCCTCCACACTCACCAAACCTCCCTCCGCATGAAAGAATAGCAACCTCTTGCGTACGCTATCCTCAGTTGATTCACACACCCATACACACGCACTCTGTCCTCGTCCGCTTCACACACACGCGCATCACCGCCGTGGCCTCCACCATCTCGTCTCTTCGTCTATGATAAAACATACCTGGTAAAATAAACACGCCACTCTCCAACTTTTGTCATCAGCATCTCCTCAGATTTTCTCTGGATCGAGAGACCACGATGGCAGGACAAAAATCCTAGGACTCTAGGATTATTTGTCCGAACATCCATCCATCAACCCCCCCCCCCCCCCGTTAAACCTCGAGCCCTTTGTTTTTTTATACCCCCCCCCCCCCCCCCCCCCCCCCCCCCCCCCCTCTTTAGCCTCATACGTCACATGCCTTTTTGCGGGATAAGATAGGCGGGTCGGGCCAAATACATGAAGGGGGGGGGGGGGGAGGGGGAGAAGGGGGGGGCTCAAAGCGGCAAAAAAATACCAACTCATTCATGATGCATTACACACACTCACACCACCTCAAGGCTTTTGCGCCACGTACGCTCGAACGAACGTCGTTAAAAGACGACCTTCAATATCGCCTCCCCTCCCCTCCCCTCCCCTCCCCTCCCCTCCCCTCCCCTCCCCTCCCCTTCCCTTCCTCCCCCCCCCCCCGTCCCCACCGCCTTCCTAGTTGGCCTCTTTGGGCCAGATCCTCGCTTGACCCGAGGCTAGTTATCACACAGAGCCACAATAAACCTAAGACGAAAAAAAGGCAGCGCAACCATGGTACGTAGGCACCGGATATAACAAGAGTTGCTCTTCTACGTACGAGGAAGCGCCAGCAGCAGCAGCAGCAGCAGCAGCAGCAGCAGCAGCAGCAGCAGCGCCGGCAGTGAGATTGAAAGAAGAACACGAGCTGCTGCTGCTGCTGCTGCTGCTATCGCTGCTATTGCTGCTGTTGCTGCCGCGGCATAAAAATAACACTAACCGCTGTTGCTATTGTTGCTGATATAACTACCGCCAGAGCTACTGTACTCGCTATGGCTACTACGGCTATAGCTGCCTGCTGTACTGCTGCCCTGTCTGCAACTCCCGCTGGTGTTGGTGCTGCCGCTTGCTGCTGCTGGATAGCATAATGCTCGGGATAGGTCGTGGCTGTCCAAGCACAGCCAAAACCTGAACCGATAACTGCCTCATGGACAAGCCAGACAGCAGACACGATACGCAAAAAAACTCAGAAGACGGGAAACAAGTCACTCCGAGAACAAGCAAGGATCCCTACTCAAGACAGCGGTAAGTTATTGCTTGTTGATGTCGGCCGCTCCTGGTCCGGGCGACTCCGCCGAAGTCGGTGCCGACCCAACTCGCTTCAACTACGTCAAGGGGGGCGCCGGGTGGCAAGGGGGGAGTGGGGGGGAGGAGGTGGGAGGGGGCGGGGGTAGTGGGAGCGGGAGGGGAGGGAGAGGGTAAGGCGAGGTTAGGCGAGGCATACGGTATTTTTAACGCAATAACTAGGAAAACTCAACTTTTCTGCCGACAAAGAAAAAGACGTAAAGAACCTTCCCACCCCCCCCCCCCCTCACGTAAAAGTCGATCTTTTTTGTACTTCTCGCCGTGAGACCGCTTAAAACCTTAGTCTCACCTACCCAAAACAAACGTTCACCTAACAGATACTGGGTGGTCAACTCGGGATTGATCGGGGCGCGCGCGCACGAACAAGCCTCTTGACGCTGTCCTTTTGATGATCTACAGTATCTCTCACTGGCCGGTCCCCCCATCTCGAAAATCGCGAGCTACAAAACGCCTCGCCGTGAAACTCCTGCATGGCATAAAAAAAGCAGTATATGCTGTGCGATGCATACTGCTCTGCGCTCTATTGGGGATCTGATTGGGGTGAATCTTCGCACATCGCACGCACTCACCAGCTTGATGTTGTCCTTGATGATCTCCCACTGGCCGGTCGCCCGGTACTTGATCCCGTTTTCTTCCGCGAACTTCCTGACCAGAGGCACCAGCTGCCGGTACTTGTACCGGGGCATGGTGGGGAACAGGTGGTGCTCCAGCTGGTACTGCATGCCGCCCCACACGTACCTGTTCATTATTTTTCAAAAATAGCAAATTCATTTTTTTTTTTGGTTCGTTTGGGTAGCTTGAGTTACAGTACGTTAAGTCAAGGAATATTTTAGTAGCGGTGTGTTGCTTTGGTTTAGTATATAGATTGCCTGGTAGATTTGTTGTGCTTTACAAATGTATGGGCTGAGCTAGTCTTGCGTGTACATCCTTGGGGGAACAGTCCAACCGCGGCTTTCAACGAGATCACCCGAGAGATGCCAAAATGACCCTTTCCCCGCGACAATAAGAGCTTGCAAATACGAGAATCGACAAAACCCTCGATCTCACAGCTGTCGTTTTTCAATTTTATAAGGGGAATAGGGGTAAGGTGTGCCGGGGTAAGGAGGCGAGGTGGGATTCGCAGGGGGGGGGAAGGGAGGGGGGGGGGTACTCATTTGTTGCTTGCTTTTGTAGTTTGACCCTTGACCACGCATCCCTTTCGAGACGGAGTACCGTTCCTATTCCTGATAGAGACACCTCCAACATTTGGGCGCTCATTACGTTATTTCCACATGTTACAAGCGACTTTTTGCTAATCCTATCCCCGTACTGTTCGGCCGTCTGTGGCCACCATCTATCTCCTAGGATAGCGATCGTTTTTCTCGCTGCTATTCAGTGTATCGAACTCCTCCAAGCCACATTCGTCTATTTCCCTCACCTCCTCTTCTAACACGTCCCGTTCCTCCTTGTATATTTCACATTCTCCTACTATGTGAGTTCTACTCTCTGTTGTTTTGCCACACGGGCACATCTGTGCATCTACTTCCTCCACCTCCCGGCTACTGGTGTACCTCTTTCTTCTTTCTGGCAGGTGCAGGACCCCTGCACGAAACCGCAGTTTCAGCGTTTTCGCAAAGTCCAGTGGGCCGTGCAACTAAGTTTTCATTCCTATCCCTTCGCTTAATCCCCCGTGTATCTCTCAAAATGATTCTCCGATTTCACCTCGTTGCTTAGCGCTAGCTTTTCCTTCCTTCTCTATGTCCTTTCTTCTACTTATTCGAAGGCGGGGGGAGGCGGGGCGCCAAGGCGTGGTAATTGTCCAGAGAATATATAGCACGGCCGTTCCTGTGACAGGCGCGGGTCATTGGCAGCCGATTTGATAAACATCAGCCCCCAACCTGGGCTCAAGTCGAAAAAAAAAAAACACTGCCACGTCGTACTACAAAAAGAGGAGACACGAAGATTCACTCGGGAAATGGGGGTCAAAATGCGTAAAAACGAATACACAAAAAAGAAAACACGCACACCACAAGCGCCTACATGCACGCACAAGAGAAGAAAAACGAAGCGCTCTTTTATCTGTATCTACGACCGTACCTGGTACGGACCATCGCGGTCAAGCCGTCTTACCCTGCGCCAACATTTAGAAATTTATAGCCCTGACCCAAACCCCCTCTACGCGTACGTATATATATATAATATATATAAATATGTCTACAGAATATATATAAATACATATTTATATTATATATATTATATATATATATGTATCCCTTGGTGACATGTGACGCACTAACTCACTCAGACAAGGGATCGTTCGTGATAGCGTCCCTCGTGGTCTTGAACTGCGTCTCCACGTACGAAGTGTCGTCCTCCACGGCGTACTCCTCCGCCGTGTGAGTCACGGTCACGATCGTGGCCGTAAGCCAGCCCCCCAAGAAGATGTGGGCGATCGCAACGGGCAGGGGCACCAGCGCGGCCAGGAGGCAGTAGTGGACCGCCAGCAGCGACCCCTGTTGGAGGTGGTTTGAGTTGGGTTTTTTTTCAACGACACAGGACACAAAACACGAGACACAGCAGACACGGAAACAGCAGACCGAAACAATTAAGGTGCGCACGTACCGTTGTTGAGCCTCGCATTGCAGGACGCTGGCGGTGGTCCTTGCAGACTGTGTACCAGAGGGCATCAATCGTCCTATTCATGCTGTATGGCGCTCTTGAGCGAGAATCAAAAAGCGGCTCCCTCGGCGCGCTACATACTGCCGTGCTTGCTGGCCCAAGTTTTCAAGTTCTGCCCCGCCACACCGACAAAGAAGCCCTTTCACCAGGGGCCATAACCCGCGGCCGCCCGAGCAAAAACGCCACCCCATCCTTGTAGGCTCCGCACCAACGTGGCATACTGTCTCGAGACAAAAAATCGCGGCCACACCTCATGAACAGTACTTGAGGCAAACGCTAGGCCACACTTTGAACGGACGACTACCCCCCCCCCCCCCCCCCCCCCCCCCCCCCCCCCCCCCCCCCCCCCCCCCCCCCCTATATATTATAAATAGGTTGGGTTGGCGTCGGATGGTGGTAACACTGTAAAACACGCCGCTCACAACGTGAGCTAGACAAACAGGGTACCGTTTTTTTTTTTTTTTGGCGGTCGGTCGGTCAACAGCTGGCGATCGAGTTACAGTATATCATTTGTGCGGGGTGGAGAACCTTTACTCCGTACAAGGGGAATGACCGCACCACGTAATGGTGAGGCACCCAAGAGGCAGTTACATAGTGCCCCCATTGCTGATTCTGTAAGTAGTCACGCCGAACAATAAATCAGCTCATTGAAGCTGTCATCCATATGCAAGAAATCCGCCTCTAAAGCGGTTCTTAGTAGGATGCAGCTCACCCTTCATGCGACTCGCCGAACACCTCACGGCGCTTCGCGCTTGGTGCAAGCAATGTCTGCCTGGTCGGTGAAAACTCGACGTGCTCCTTCCCGGCACTGTAGAGATGCGAGGGTCTATGGTCATACGGCTAGGGTCATGCCTCCCCCCCCAACGCGGAACATGCCGAAACGCAGCCACCGTCGGGGCCCCCCTCCTCCCGCTTCCTCCCCCCGCCCCCACCCTCCGTCCCCGGATGCCTCAATGCCAACATCATTACAAGGGCTTCACACAATAATCTAACCTCCGCATTGTAGGGGAAGCGAGGGTCTATGGTCATACGACCACGGCCATCCACGACATGCGTTCACCCCACACCCCCGCCTCTCCTGCTGCCCCCCGACCGCCTAGGTAGCCTAGCTGTTGTTGCTGCTGCTGCTGCTGCTGCTGCTGCTGCTACAGCAGCGTGTGGCTATTGTTCTGGCAAATGAGAGCGCCCCCCCCCTCCCGCCAGAAAAACAAAAAATGCGTCGCATGACGAAAGAAACGGGACAGGGGCTACATACGACAGGGGTGGGGCGGATCCGCAAGGACCGGTGCGGTGGCATATATACACACGGAGACGAAACGGTCAGCTACACTTCCGCCCAAAGCGGTACTTCAATACCCATCTTTTGGCCGCGTCTTTTATACCGCCGACTCAATCAACACCCGGCACGAACGCCACCCTGCTCCTCTCACCGCAATCAGAAGGGTAAACGTTCAACAGACTTGACTGACTGACTGACTGACTGACTGACTGACTGACTGACTGACCTCAAGCTTGAGCTTCTTGGCGAAGGCGGTCCTGACGGAGTCGATGCGCCACAGCAAGAACGTAAGGGAGAAGGGAAGGGGCCAGTAGAGGTGCTGGAATTTTCTCCAAGGACGGTCGCGCCCGTCGTCCGGCGCCCAGAGCCACAGCGCTGGCTCCACCTACAAAACATATAATCATGGTTTTCACAAGAGCTTTCAAATTTTAGGCCTAAATTTGTACCAATCCGCCGAATGATAATAATATTAACAAGAAGAAAAAAGAAGAAAAAAAAACAATTTTCAACCTAATTTTACCTGATTTCACAGTTCGTACTTCCTGCATATGTACTGTGCAACACAGTAGTGGCGTCCCCCGCCAGTGCCGTCGGAAACTCGGCCTCATCCCCCCACCCCCACTCGAAAAGTATGCTTCGCCCCACGTAACCAATACGAGATATAAACACGTATCATCACCCCTACGGCTACAATGTACCGACCCCTCCCCCCCCCCCCCCCCCCCCCCCCCCTTCCCCTATCCTCTCCGCCTCCTTACCATGATGTCCTCGTCGACGCCGACAACGTTGGTGAAGGCGTGGTGGAGGTTGTGTTTCTCCGACCACCACTTGGAGCTCAAGCCGCACGTGATCGCTCCGTAGTGCCGCATGGCGTTGCAGTACCTGGCACGGAGGCGTTACAGCGTTAGGGTTAGGGTTAGCGATAGGGGTATCGCTCGTGGTAGCTTCAGTGGTGGCGTTGGTGATATCGTTAGTGGTGGCCTCAGGGTTAGAGTTGAAAAATAGTGAGATTATGGCTTCGTAAGGGCCGCATGGAGTTACAGTACCTGTGACGAAGGCGTTACAGCGTTAGGGGTAGCGTTAGCATAGTGATAGTGATAGTGTTAACGCTCACGATATCGTTCGTGATAGCGATAGTCATGTCGTTCGTTACAATAGCGTTCGTGATAGGGCTATAGTGAGATCGTTCTTGATAGCGACACGGTGGGCGTTAGGGTTAAAAGGTGTGAGTTATGGATTCGTAGTGCCGCATGGCGATGCAGACACCTGTCACGGAGGGGTTATAGCGAAAGGGTTAGAGTAGTGCTAGCGCAAGTACTAGCGACGTAATTCGTGCGCGTTAGTCTCGTCGTTCGTTACTATAGCAAAACTGATATCGTTAGTGATATTACTAGTGACATCGTTCGTGATAGCGTTAGTGATAGGTGACAGCGTCAGTGATATATTACAGGTATATTGTAAGGGTTAGCGTTCACGTGAGTGAATTGCAGCTTCATAGTGCCGCAAGGCGTTGCACTACCTGTCACAGACGCGACATGACGCAAGGGTTAGGGTTGGCATCAACGACATATTTAGTTGTATCGTTCGCACAAGCGTCAGTGATATTGTTCGTTAGAGCATTCGTGATTGCTAGCGTTAGCGTTAGGGCTAGCGTCAGTGAGCTCTGGCTCGACAGTGTTTTTGGCGTTGCAGTGTCTGTGACGGACGCCTTATAGCGATTGGGTTAGCGATAGCATAGCATTAGCAAGAGCGATAGTGATGATGTTAGCGACAGCAGTAGCGGCAGCGGTGGCGCTAGCGAGAGCGTGCGAGGCAGCGCACTGCCAGGTAGAGCGTGGGCGTTAGCGTCAGCGTCAAGGACAGCGTAGGCGACACCTTTATAGTACTGGCCCAGCCAAGAATAGCCTAGCCTACCCAAGCCTAGCCAAGCCAAGCCACGCCAAGCCAAGCCAAGCAAAGCCAAGCCAAGCCGAGCCGAGCCAAGCCAACCCGAGCCAACTCAAGCCAAGCCAAGCCAAGCCAACTCAAGCCAATTCAAGCCGACTCAAGCTACCCCTCAAGCCACCCTAAAGCCAAGCCAAAGCCCACTCACTTCCCGCGGCCGTGCACCATGTCGTGGGCAAGCCAGCCCCCCGTAGTGTGCGCCATAGCCAGCACCGCGGTCCCGAGCCAAGGGTTGGTGCGGGTGATGATGATGCCGGCCGCGAAGGTTCCGAGCTGCGACGCCACCAGGAAGGCGTCCTTGTACCAAATACGTTTGAACCATCCCGCCTCCACCTAGGTTTCAATTCGGTTATGGGGGTTTGGGTTTCACTTGAGGTCTAGCTTTCAAAAAATTAACCGGCACCAGGGACTAATTTTTCGTCTTCCGATTTTCGTTCTTCTTTTTTGGTTTTTATTCATTGTGGTTTTCGTTTTTCGATCTGTTTTTTTGCCAGTTCTATTTAGAGATACTAATAGTGTACCTACTATACTTGTACGCACATTAGCTTTTTTTGTTCCATCTAATAAAAGATTTGTTTGATTCTTCTTTTTCGCTAACTACTAATTACCGGTGTGAGAGCCGAAAAACTGTTCACCGATGCCGTCGCCGCGGTGCGGTCGACCGCGCCACCGCCCGCTCATTTTTTGTTCCATCTAATAAACGTTTGTTTGATTTCTCTTTCTCGCTAACTACTGATTACCGGTAAGAACCGAAATACTCTTCACCGACGCCGTCGCCGAGGTGCGGTCGATCGCGCCACCGCCCGCTCAGCCGCACATACTCGCCACGACAAAAACATATGGGTGAGGGTACGATTTTCTTCGCCTCCCTTCCCGCTCCTGATCCCGCCTCCTCCTCTCCGCAACCCCCCTCACTCCCCTTTCACCGTATTCCTCCCACCTCTCACTCTCTCTCCTGCCTCCCCTCCCCTCCCTTTCTACAACCCGTGGCCCCCCACGCCTCCCCTCTCACTCGTTCTTTCCGGAAGGTTCTCATTCTCGCCAGTTATAAACAAACAATATAATATACTACAAAATAATGATAAGAGTGCTGTCTTCTTCCTCTCCCTCCCACCCACCCACCCAGCCCCCTCTCTCCACACCCGGGATCACCCACGCTTCTTCCCTCTCACCAGTTCCTTCCGGAAGGCCCTGAAGTTCTTGGTCGCCGCGTTCGGTTCCACCGCCTCCTTACCCCTGACCTTCGGCATCGTCTTCAATCGGTCGAATGCATCGTCCGAGTGGAACGCCGTCATAACGTCCGTCGCGTCCCGTCCCTGATGTCACACAATCGGAGGGCAGGCCGGGGGAAGAGGACGGGAGTGGGGTTGGGGATGTGAATGGGGGTGGAAGGGGGTGTGTGTGGGAGAGGGTGGAGTGGGCTCACTTGAGGCCATCGCACTCCTCGTTTTGTTTTCGCCGCTACTGGCGGTATACATGTCCTTCATACCTGGCAGCAAATACATGGGTGCCATATGGATTAATGTTGCTACAAATACCAATGTAAATATTCGGTTGGTGTGTGGGGGAGTGGCTACAGACTTGCAGACTGCGAGAATCGGGGGTAACCTATGTTTGCAACATCACCTTGCCAAATAGACTCGAGCAGCACCTTTTGGGCAATTTCTATCTTGTACGTCAGCCCAGACTCAACTCGACCCCAACCCGACAGTAAGCCCTGGCCCTTTGGGGGACTCCAGATGTATGCGCTTCTGCCGCGTGTTTCGGAGCCGTCACCCCCCCCCCCCCCCCCCCCCCCCGGCAGGCCGAAACGCCAGCCTCGACCAACCAGACGGCGGTGTTGCACGAGTGTATTTACAAGGCGGTGTTGCACGAGTGTATGTACAAGGTAGTGTTGCACGAGTGTATTTACAAGGTGGTGTTGCACTAGTGTAATTACAAGGTGTTGCATTTAGGGTCTCTCGGGGACGGGGTAGAGCGCAGGCAGAGGGTGAGAAAAAAGTGAACGAAGGGGGGGGCTGCGACTTGACTTTGCTGATTTACCTAGCGACTGGCCGCAAAGCAGTGATACTTCAGCAGAGACTATTCTCACCTCAAAGCGATCGATCCAGTGGTTTCCCGCTGGGTGCATCTTTCGCCATCCGGTCAGGTCGTAGAACGCGTCGCCCAGCTGCCGAACGGAAAAAAAAAAAAAAAAAAAAAACAGCCGACCAATCATCAGCGAACCAACAAAAAAGCAAATAATCTATTAATACCAGTCAGTCAAAATCAATCATCAGTCAATCAACCGTTACTAATCATGAACCCAATCAGACGCTTAAATCAACCAACGAATGGGTGCGTGACTGCCGCCATGATAGTATCGCAAGATCATCAACCAATCAACCAATCAACCAATGTCGAAGGCTTCACAGCCGGGTCGGGTGCGGTGGTGAGAGATGAGAGGTTAGACCATACGAGCTGAACCAACAAAAAAGCAAATCATCTATTAATACCAGTCAGTCAAAATCAATCATCAGTCAATCAACCGTTACTAATCATGAACCCAATCCGACGCTTAAATCAACCAACGAATGGGTGCGTGACTGCCGCCATGATAGTATCGCAAGATTAATCAACCAATCAACCAATCAACCAATGTCGAAGGCTTCACAGCCGGGTCGGGTGCGGTGAGAGATGAGAGGTTAGACCATACGAGCTGATGGTGAACCATGTCATAAAAAGGGTAAAAGCGTCAGGTAAAAGCCAAAAAAAAAAGATACCAGGTACGTACAAATCTTCAGCCACTGAAAGGTACAGGGTACAGCTGAAATGGGGTACTCAACTGGGGAAAGCGCGTGCTGGCCCGCTCTCTGACTGGCCCACGCTCCATCGTGTCTATAATCGGCTGAAACGGTCTACAGCAGCAGATATTATACCTTTGTGTTGTCTACTCAAGTTGGCATCACCTTTTAACAAGCTTCACCTTCAGCTGACCTGTTTTCTAGATGACTGATCTGAGCGACGACTGACAAAAACCGTCAAGTTTCGTTTCGATGACGATGCGCTATACCAGGCATACATGTCGTATCTTGTGATGGAATGTCCCATTCATTCGTACGTATACAGCAGCAGTACGCATACGAGGAATCAAGTCGACCAAACAGGCTGCGGCTCTACTGGGTGTAGAGCCAAGAGCCACGACTCAAGACTCACGAGGTACCTGCCAACTTGCGTGCCTCGTATGCATCATCGTCAGGTACTATTATACTAATACATGGTCTACAAGGAGAGTAGAGTACGAGGACTTTCGGTTACGAAGGACCGTGATGGTGTGGGCTTGATAGCACCCGCACCAGTGCCCAGTAACTTTTCCTCTTGAGGCCCCTGACTGGATTATAGTATAGCAGCTCTACAGAGTATATACCTCACCCCCCCCAAAAAAAAAATGAGAAAAAAGCTAAAAAGGGCAACCCTAACCCAAATAATCCCGAAGCATGCCATGCGTAGTACGAAAAATATCGTACCAGGTATTATATGCTCTACTATTACGGGGGTCCATAGTTAATAGGACCTATGGAATCCATGAAAATCTATATATTTACCTATTTTTAATAATACGTTTTGGTCCTGTTTACTAAGGTCCCCCGTAATATTCATATTATTATCATTACTGCTGTACCACTGATGATGGTCCAACGATACTTGCAGGGTTAAGCAGCCCGGCCAGTCGGAAATATTTTGGCCGAAAGAACCTACTCCTGTTGCGGCAAGTCTCCGTACGGTGAAACCTACCGGCACGACTGGGTGCGTGCACCCACGGGTCACTTGTTGCCCCATACCCAGGTACCTGTTACGTCTGATAGGATGCATGGTATGTGTGTAGTGTTGTGTACGATAGGAGCGGCGGGTGCCCAGGCTCGCAGGCAGTTCTTGGGGTGGTTCAGCGAAGAAAGCGATTCAAACTTGCAGGGAAGAGTGACGCCTGCTGTTGCACAACACTACTGTACTGCTGTAGCCGCCTATATGCGAGCGTGATTACGAGCACACATGTAAAGATACCGGCAAGACAGCAGTGATACACATGCCTGCTGCTTGTACAACTCAGTCTACGAGTAGTGTGTGTGATGCGCGGGCAAACGGCTGAAAAGCGAAAAAAAAAAAAGTTTTGTTGCTTGCCGTATAGATCATAATCTGAATCTTTTTACACTCCTTGCATGTACAACGGTTATTGGAGTCAGTCTTGTGACCAGCGGCGATGGCTCGATCAAGTCCATGCACGTAAGGGAGGTCCCATTACAATCTGGGAGGTAGGATCTTCCAGGTTGGTAGGCTGTGCAAGTATTTTGGTTCCTGTTGGGATCAAGGTAAGGGCAAAGACCCAACCAAACCCCTGACTCTAACCCTAACCTGCTAACCCCAAACCGCAGCCAAAACGGGCAAGAACTGGCCATAAAGCGGGTGCGCCGCGTTTGCATCGAATCAGGAAATTTCTCAGTTGCAGACGACTATTCCGAAGTGCAGACCGCGCTGCGCAATTTTCAAGTAAAAAACACCCCTAAATATCCTACCTCCCACATTGCAAAACCTACTCTAAGGTGCACACATACCACCCTCGTAGACTTGAGTACATGTACGTGCACACCTGGTACATGCAGACTTACAGTAAGTATCACGTTAAGTACGTATATACTGCTTGCTGTAATGATCCACCATCATGCCGGGAATCAAGGAGAGGGACACTGCATAGACTATTAATACTCGCCTCTTTCTATATAGGATGCATTCGAACGAGTGTACGAGTGTTGTATTGTACATACCAGAATGTATACAGGTTCCCCTTGGGGATGTTGATTGGCTTGAAATCCCGGGGGCGTTGCAAGTTACAAAGGGGGGGACACACAGCAGAACAGGTGTTCCTCTCGAGTATAAGAGCGGGTGTGAAGTTCACTGCCGCTGCTGCTGCTGCTGATGCTGTGTACCGCTGCTGTTAAGACTGTGCTCTGGGCGGAAACTTTAGAAATTCACAGCAAGCATTCGGTGAATGATGAGCTGCTGGTTCCTGCGTCAACTGCTGGTGGTGCTGGTGCTGTGGTGCCGAGAGTAAATGCGATACGGCTCGAGGTGGCAGCTGAACCAAACATGAACGTTCCCAAAGTGCAGTATTACTAAAAGGGCAAATGCCAAATCAGGTATACCTGATCCGTTTGAGCCAAAATCAGGTACATTCTAAAACCAAGTAAAAAACGCGCGCTACGAGCGGTGTGATGTCCATGACAATCCGGTAAAAGCAAAATGCGCCTAAAGCACTAAGCGTGCCACATGGCTTCTGGCTTCCAAAATCTTAATCGTTTTGTTTTCTTCAGGGTGTATCATAGGTACCACGGGGTCCACTTGGTCCTGCAAAGAGTCACTATTAATATGCTTCGTTTGTTTCGCCACGGCGGGAGCGCCAAGAGTATTTACTCTGGCGCCCCTCCCTCGTTGACAGCTATAAAGCTTCCAGACCGTCCTCGCGGAACCGCCTGCTCGGCACGAAATTATCTTGCCGTACCAAACCTCAGACCACCTCGACGCGGGGTGGTGCAGACGAAACGCCGTGTGGCCATGGTGCTGTAAAGACTGCTGTGAACATACGTAGAACTGCTGAGAAAACAAGAGAGTACACACAACCACTAACTGAAGCACATCGCACACCCCCAAGGAGAAAAGGTTAAACCAGCGTACGCATGTATGCATGCATATACGTACTTTTACGTACGACGTACGAGTACAGAGTTTATACGTCAATACAGAAGAATTTCAACCGAGGGAGGGCAGACGCATACGGAGAGAAAACAGAGCAGTGTACGTATGGCCTCTCCGATTGGTTCAAAGTTGGCCAAAATCAGTTGAAAGCTATACAGAGTAGGAAAAATCAGGTATACCTTGGCTTTGTCGAGCCAAAATCAGTTACGATGTCAGCCTGGCCAATGGCAGGGCTCCAGGGGTGTGTTTTGTACTTGTTTTTAGCGTCTTACTGATTTTGGCCGAAAAGTGGCCAGATATACCTGATTTTGGCTAAAACCCTTACTAAAAAGGATCCACAGCAGCAATCTCGAAGCAAAACCAACTGCATCGCTATACGTAAGCGAGATTATTCCAATTTTGCCATCCCCGAATACAGCAGTATGATACTCGCACGACCACACCGTGGCACCGAGAAACGGGCTCGACGCGTGACTGCTGTTGCACGCGAGGAGGGCCGAGGTGCCAGGTGGCCAGGCGGTCAGGCTCAAGGTGCGAGCTGTTATACACAGCGAACATGCGGAAACCTTATTATTTAGTAATTTTTTGTTAGGGTGGGTTTCCATTGTCCTGGTTGGCTCTAGGAGATCGGAATGCCTCTCCGTGGATACTTGCCAGAATTCGCGCCTTCAAGGGCTCAGAGCACGCGCCATGGACCTCCGCAGGGGCCCGCATTTGCACCGTGGTATACACGCGGCCCCCCTGTGTGCTACGCAGCCGAGAGCGCGAGAAAATACCGGCTGCTCGAACAAGAAAGTTTTGTATTCAGCGAAAAAGGTGTACTGCATTTTATACATAGACATGGAGCACGAGTACAAACGATACTTCCTACCTGACTGCCTGAGGCTTCCGCCCTGGGTTCAATGTCAACCCTTACTTGTAATGCCCACTACTGCTGTAGGGCTGGGCACTGGCACATTATGTACTAGCAATTCTACTGGCAGTAGTAATCTACTGATTGAGTCGGCCAGTATATACGACAGCAGTGATTTTTATCATACGTACGTCCAAGAAACACGCCATACAATAATAAGAAAACCAACCAGAAGCGTTTCGGGTGGAAAGAGAAGATCGTCACACCATCATTAATTACATGTTGCATGCATTTTTCGTGATTCTTTTTCAGTTTCGTTCTGTGTCGATGACCGCAATCACCTTCCTGCTCCTGCCAATGCAGTTTTGAGCCTCCATTATGATGGGAAATGAAGCGAAAACGCGAGTTTCTTTTGTCCTACGGCGTCTCCAGCGAGCCCCCCTCATCAGCCAGGGGAGGCTGATTCGCCGTGCGTCGCCGGTATACGGTATACCCCTGCAATCCAGAATAATGATTGATCTTGAGCTACTCGTACAACAAGTATAACCGCGCTGCCGACCGAGGCAGACAGCAGCAGCAGTGCCTATCACGATGCAAAACCGTTTCAGCAGCTTTTTACCAGGTACAGCTAAGCTGACAGGCACAACAATCAACGCGCTCGAATTGAACCCCTTGACGTGCAACATGGGAGCCCGCGAAAAGTAACAAGGTAAACCACGTTCCACATAATCTTGTGCAACACTTGTTGATCAATTGCTGTTACAGCAGTATACGAAGTACGTATGCACGTATATTGCACGTTGACTCGCAGATCAAACCCGACCTCAACCCTACCCCAAGGTGGGCCGAGGTCGGCAGGGGCGCGGTCGCGGAGATGGCGTTGCTCAAAGAAAAAAACGGCCGGCCGAAAGGCCAGCCTCGACCATTCGCACAGAGTACGTACAGTAGCGTAGTGGACGAGGTGTTGCACGAATGTATTTGAAAGGTGGTGCTGCTGATAGGGCTTCTGCCTATCTACGACGATGCAGAACTCCACACCCGATTCAGGGACAAACTGTTTATACTGCTGTACATGAAAATACTGATATTAATAGAGAGAATCACAACACCACAGGTAGAGGCGTGCGCTATGTGCAGCCAGCTGCGTCCTGCCCCAAAAACATTGTGCAGGGCCTGTGTCGTCAATTTCAACCGTGGACCCAGACCAACCCGACCCCAAGCCTGATCCTAACCCTAACCCTAACCCCGCGTGTTTTGGTCCGAAAGACCCACCTTGACCAAGAAGACCCGCGTCCTCTACAGCAGTGTTGTGCCTGCACAGTAGTTTATTGAGACCGCTGTGCAGGATACAGCTCAAACTGCTGTAGGTCGAGTCCCATAGGTAGGAGCACGTACGTAAAATACTCGTACTTTAAGTCGCCATATTAAACCTGGTACAATATGTAAATAGGACGTCCCTGCATCAGACATGATACCGTATTCAACGTATCCAAAAAAAGAGGTACGTCGTATTAAACAAGAGAGACATTGGGAACACAAAAGAACTGATCCACCGCCGAGTTTGTCCACCTATCTGAAGGCCAAAGCCTCATAGATACCGGCAGCAAGCGTTAGGCAAGCGGATACCTCTCAACTCTCAAGTCGCTCATCTCGCCCAGGCTCCAGGCACGAGGAACAACACGACAAAACCGCGTGCGTCACGCAGCTTCCAATCTTGTCGTCAGGAAATGTTCCAGCGTGTGCCGGAATCTCTCTCGCTGCGAGCCTCACCACACACACCAGTCAGTCCGGACTCACGGCACAACCAAACACTAACACCCGCAGAGAACGGTACACCCGCTCTCTTCCCTCCCGACCACCGATGCTGTAGCACCCACCTGGACGTGTAGTCGCTTGCTGGGTGTAGTGCCAGCCTGGGCAGGGTTATCAGCCACCCTCGGGACGGACGCCACCATGTTCGGCTGAGAGCTTGAGCAGGTGCGACTCCTTCTTAAGTCGCGGTTCGACGACGAAGACACCAACGAGGACGAGGGCAGAGAGCTGAAGGTAAACGCGGAGGATGTGGCGAGCAAGGCCGTGCCAGCGACGACGGCCGTCGCCATGGCCTTGCGGGTAATATAGCACTTTGTCATGACGAAAGCACGACCGAGCCTGGCGGCGGCAGCAGCAGCAGCACCAGCAGCGCGCACCAAACAGAACAAGCGGTGGGACGACTGCAATGGAAAATGAAGCCCCAAGACCTAGGCTCTTTCAAAATATCTCCGGTACAGCGCTTCCCCTGTGTCGTACTTCACGGTAAACCAGCTTCGAGAGCACCTCGAGAGCTACGACGCTAGGACTAAACCAGATAGGTAGGACTCTGATTTTTCAATTCCTACATCACATGCGATGGAGCGCGGCCGCCTGGTTTAACCGCTGATTGGTCAGGGGTATACTTCATGGAGTTCAATGAAAATGAAAATGGATGTTCTTTTAGGGTGATGTGATCCGACGCAACAGCCACAAGGAACACAAAAAAAGCAACGCCTCAAGAGCAGTGCAGCGCGCAGGCTCCGACGATAATCCATGGGTGGGAATAGGGTGAGGTTCGCGATGGTACCATGCGGGCGTCACGTGCTTTGATAAGAATTTCATAACCCCTGTGTCGAGTTACAGCACCCTTTTCAATCGTCCGATTATTTTCAGAAGACTAATATCAGCACGAAAGTCACGTAAAAGAATAGTGGTGGTGTCTGGTGCGTACTCGTTGTAGAGCATTTATCGATCCTTGGAGCTCGCTCAGTTGCGCGAGTGCATTGTTATAGCTCCTGGGCCGAACCCGATGCACGTGATCAGTTCATGGCGATGTTTTCTGCCTTATCTTCTCCCACGCGTGCTATGTATATCCACTTGTACCTGCTGTGCCAAAACTGCAACTTACACCGTATCTGCTGTCGGACCGACGCCCCCGCCCGCGCCCTTTGATTTCGCGACAACCGCCGTAGCAGCAGCAGCAGCAGCAGCACCTGTGCGCCGTAGGGAAGAAGGCGCAGCAGCCACCATCCCGCCTCTGTTGGTGGCCACGCTTCAGTAGCAACGGCAAATCTGCCTCTGCTCCATCGCCTCTTCTATTTCACCAGAAGCAACAGCAGCAGAAGCAGCGTTTGTCCCTCTTCCGAGCCGTGGCTTTCGTGCTCATCTCCGTCGCAACGGCCACCGGAGCCGGGGCGTCTCCCGAGGGGCTACGCTTCTCCGCGTCCGGCAACCACCACCAGCAGCAGCAGGGGCTGCGAGCGCGCCGGCAAGTGCAAGGAGACCAGCAACAGCAACAGCAACAGCAAGAACAGCAGTCATCACAGCGGCGACAGTTTGGCCGGGGTGGGTGGGTGACCCCGCGCACCAGCAACAGTAGTAGCGGCAAGAGTAGCACCAGTAGCACTAGCACCAGCGGCAGGGGATGCCAACAGAAGGGCGTGGCAGCGGCGGCAGCGGCCTCTACCGCAGGGTTTTTGTCTCCCGCGCCGCCCGCTAGATCCGCCGCCGCGGCCGCCGCCATCGCCTCCTCCTCATTCGCACACCCGGGGAGGGTTGCTGCCACCACCACCAAGGTCGGACCCAGGGCCCATGGCCAACACCACCACCACCACCACCACCACCCCCCCCCGCTGCTCCTCCTTTGGCTCCTGCCTCGCGTCGAGAAAGAGAAGGACTCCAGGTTGGCGAGGTTGGGGATCGCCCTCCCAGCAGCAGCAGCAGCAGTGGGCGGAGTCGAGGGCGGCGGCGGCTACGGCGGCTACGGCGGCGACATCGTCTTTGCTGGTCGCGCGAGCGTTGCCGAAGGACGTTGAGTCGTCGGCGGGGGGGGGGGGGGGGGCAAGGGCACGGGAGCGCTACCCGGCAGGACGCCATCGAGAAGACGCCAGAGGGGAACCGGCAAGGATGCTGGCGACTGGAGGCCGTCGCTGTACATGAGGGTGCGTGTGCGTTGTCTTCCGCTTGATACTCTCCCCCACCCCCTACGCGTCCCCCTACCTCCACCCTTATCCCGACCCCCACCCCATCCCCACCCCCACTCAGGGCGTGTTTGTTCCGTTTTTCATACCCCCCCCGATCCCCCCCCCCCCCCCCCCCCCCCCCCCCCCCCCTTCCGCATGCGGTAGTGACTTTTGGTTGATGCCTGGTGTACAGCTGGAGGACCTTACCATTTGCCGCACGGTTTCGTGCGCTTTGCTTGGTTGGTTGGTATCATGCAAAGACCGTGGTCACGGACGTGCGGTGTCTAATGTCAGATGGACGATGTTTAGGTGTTCTGTGCAGGCGGGAGGCTTTAGAGTTTCTCGTTTTCGTGGCGACACGAGTGTGTCGTTTTTTTTGGCACGATTCGATGCCTGTTGTTGATAACAGGTTGGCTGATTGCTGCAGAACTATAGCAAAATAACGTAGCCCCTTGGTCACGAAAACGCACGAAAACGTCGCGGGTACTTTTAGGTCGAAGGAAAACCGAACCCAACGAGCCTCAATCGGGATTCGGTACCAGGATGGCAGCCAGCATACTACCAGGTTGACAGCCAGTACAATACCGGGGTAACAGCCAGTATTATGCCAGGATAAAAGCGGGGTAATACCAGGATGGCAGCCAGTTCCACGACCTCTTGTACAAACAGCAACAAAGAAGTCTACACTATTGCGGGGGTCCATAGTTAATAGGACCTATGGTATCCATAAAAACCTATATATTTCACTCTCTTTACTATTAATAACAATATTTGGTCATGTTTACTATGGTCCCCCGTAGTGTATAGGTGTACAGATGTACCTCCTCATTTTGCTGGTCGTCGTCGTGTTCGCCTTCTTCGAGGACTGCCTTATAGACCCTGGTCCAGCCTCGACTAAATGGTTGGCCTGTTGTTGACTTTGATCCCCAACACTACAATCTTGACCCCGCCCCCCTGGGATTTTTTCCCGGAACTGAGACGTATTGAAGAGTTGAGCGTTGACTATCAACCAACCATTTGTTTTTGATCTGGGCCAAGTCGTAAGCTCTTTTGTCTTCTCCGACGCTGGGCGTTTGGTTGCTGGGTCTGCCTGCTTGTTTTGAAGCCCCGACCTGCAGTAGACTGTTGGTGTCGGAGACGTTCGTGCATTGTGACTCGGGTACGCCACCTATTCGTACCTCAGTTGTTGCTAGCTTCTTTTTTTCGCTGGTAAGCGGACTGCCTGCTATGGAACAAACGTAACCAGCAGCGCTGGCTAAAGTTGATATTGTAGGTAGTCGGCTACTACATACCAGGTGACGAACATCAATCGCGCCAATGTGCGGGTTGCGATCGCGTCAGCGGGGTGCCACCCTCCTCTTAGCCTTGTTTCGTGTGGGGAGCGACCAACCGCCAAATTGCATATTCAACCCCCCCCCCCCCTCGCCTCCTCCACCCTAACTCCCGCTCTCCCACCCCCACTCCCAACCCACACGCATTCTCGGCCGTCGCCTTGTGGTCTTCAGGAGGGTCTATTCCAGGCACTGCCCTTTCCCGTTCGAATTACCGTCATGGGTGGCGGCAATTTCGGCCTTGCGCTTAGCCTCGTGCTAGCTAGGAATCAGGTGCGATGGTCTGGGGGTTGAAGGCGGTGTGTGTGTGTTGGGGGGAGGGTTGTTGAGGCGGATTTTTTCTGCCCGACCCGTCAGCCTCAATTCCTTGGTTTGTGGCACCCGTCGCTCCTGCCAGTCGGTTACCAACCAGCTGTCTGTATGTGTCCGCTTCTCTGTACGCTCTGGGAGACGTGCGCTACGACACGGGTAGCTTTTGTTGGCCGAAACGCGTCTGATTGACGCGCTTCCTCAGCAAAAGAACTACAGTAGCGAGTATGTTCCTTGATCCCCTATGTTTGTTGCATTTAGTGAATAATTCGAGTATGATACCTACGTTAGGAAGGAGAGGTCAAAAGCGTCATTTTTTTAATTCATTATGATCAGTTTTTTTTTTGGGGGGGGGGGGACAAACGGAGCTCCTTAACCCCCTTTTCGACTGCGGTCCCGTTGTGGGGGGGAAAAAAAAACACTTAGAAATGCTACAGACAATTTTAGGTGCATGTGCGGTGCGGTACTAAAAGGGTCAAGTGAGGAAGGAGCCTCAGAAAAAATATGGTGCCCTACGGCGAAGGTAGCAGCACCCTTCGTGTCCTCGTCTATCTCTTGGCTGTGACTTCAACCTCAACCGTCCTCGCTCTATCCAGCATGTGTCCATGCCTCCTGTCTATATATATATGTTAACGTTCGACACCGCTCCACAACCCCAGATTATTCGTTTTTTCTCAGACCCTGTGGTGGGTGGTGATGCTGCCTCTGCTCTTAAGCGTATGTCTCGCCTGTTTTCTTGGTTCTGTCGAAGGAAGTCTTGAGTCTTACATACAGGGGGAGGGGTTCGCCAGGGCGTTGTCTTTAGTCTTGTGTATCATTGTTGTCGCCTCTTGATGATGGTGGTGACTGTTTTCGCGCTGCTGCTGTAACTGCTGTGTTGATAGTGGTTTAGCTGCATCTGCCCCCTCCCTCCCTCTCTCCCTCCCCGCGTCCCTGTCTCCTTCCCCGTCTCTCTAAACCTCGTTGGCAACTTTGTGTCGCGCTTGCTTGATTCTCTTGCGAATGTTGTCCGCGGTGCCCGCCCCCCCCCCTCTCTACCCAGATCCCCACGACACTCTTGGTGCGCACGACAAGCGTGGCGGACCACGTGAACAAGCACAACGAACACCCCAACTATCTCAAGGGTGAGCTTTTACTGCTATACCTGGTACGCTCTATATCTTATAACAGACCTGGTGTCGCAGAACTATTGGTAGACCGATACGCGTAGGGCTATGCATATGTGTGCGTACATCGAGTTTGGTACGTAGAGCTGTAGACTATATAGGTCTAAGTATATCTCTACACTTACCTGCCAGACTGCTGCAGAACTGCATACGTAGAGCTAATAGACTGTATAGCCCATGCCTGGTACCCAATATCAAAATATGCTTGAAACTGTAGATACTTATATCCGGGAGCTGTAAAGTTGTAAGACACATACTTAAAGCCATGTAGAGCAGATGGGACCGCCGACTCGCCCTGCCCATTCCTAAGAACCATTTTGAAAGTCGATTTTTATCGAGCAGTGATGTTAGTGCTGACTAGATGCGCTGCCCGCCCCCCCTCCCTCCCCACCAACCCACCACCACCCTCCACCCCCCCTCCCACCTCCCCACCAACACCCACTCCTACCCCTCTCACCCCACACCCCCCTCCCCTTCACGGGGGTCGACTCGGCTCGGGGAACGAGCAGGCATCAAACTTCCCCGACATATTGTGGCGACCGCGGACCCGGAGGAGGCCTTGCACGATGCGACGTACATCATCCACGCCGTGCCGGTCCAGTACACCAGACAATTCTTGGAAAACGTGAGTCTCTGTCGGGTTTCGACTCTCGTAGACTCTCGCTCTAGCCCGAGCGACGGTGCCAGCGCCGTGCCGAGCTATTGGAAAAAACGTGGTTCTCTCGGTTTGCTCTCGACTCTCGATTCTCGCAAGCAGTCAGTGCACCAGAATTTTCTTGGGAAATGTGGGTCTCCCGGCTTTCGACTCTCGTTTGACACCGAAGAGACGGGGCACCTTCTTCGTCCTGTGGGATCGCGTTGTCATCTTACGGCAACGGCCATGCATGACATGAGACACCCCCACCCCCACCCCCTCCTTCCGCCCCCCCCTCTTCCCCCCCGCCTTTTTCTGGGCGAAAACCTCCCCAGGTGGTGCAGCACATGCCGCCGGGGGCTCCTATCCTGTCGGTGTCGAAGGGCATCGAGACGTCTTCGCTGATGCTGATGAACGATATCCTCAAGGAAGTGTGTGGAGCACAGCGATCGTACGCCTTCCTCAGGTAAAAGGAAGCGCGCCGACCCCCTCCCCTCCCTCCTCCCGCCTCATTCATGGCAAGTCCGCCTAACAAGCGATTCTTAGTTGGATGCAGCTCACCCTTCATGCGACTCGCCCAACACCTCACGTTGTTTCGCGCTTGGTACAAGCAGTGTCTGCCTGGTCGGTAAAAACCCGACGTGGTCCGTCCCGGCAGTGTAGGGATGCAAGGGTCTATGGTCATGACGGCCATGCGTTACATGAGCACAGTCCCCCCCCCCCCCCTACCGCCTAAGGGGTTTGTAGCGCCCGGTGGCTTGTTGGCATTGATTGCCACACAGTTTCGTAGCGAATAGTGTTTTGATGGTGTATTCTTGTAGAGAAGCAGGAGATGACCTAGAGAAAATGCCGACCTACAGCAGTTCTCCAGGAGATATGTAGCTCTGACGGGTAGGTATATATCGTAACGCCTCCAAACAAGAATCAACTCCATACACACTTAAACTTAAATATAACTCGTTCCTGCTGGTAGATCCGATGTTCGCCGACTCTCCCGCGCGCGAACAACGCGTGAGCGTAAGCGTGCGCACGCGGAGTTTTTTTTTTTTATTCTGCGACGCTACACATGACTGTTGCGCACCCTCGACAGGTCAGCTGACCATTTGATGATCTAAATCATTCGGGGAAGACAGATCCTTGACTTTGTTTATCTTGCACGACCGACAGAACGTGTTTGGCGTGTGGGGGTCTGTATGGCACGGCTCTTGAGCGCGTGTTTATCTGGTGGGATCTGTACTTTTCAGCTCTTGTACGTATGTACAAACAGCTCATACAGCTCTTGCGCAGCATGTCATGACGGCAGACGCAGGATGCAGACGATCTATTGTAGATCGTGGCCGGCCCGATACGTGGACCGTTGTGCTCAGCAGGATCTGTTTTGCGGCGCCGGGCATGCCATCGCTTGCCCCCCCCCGTTCCCCTTCCCCTAGTTCACCGATTGCTGCCTCCGGGAATGACAACACTGAAAAAAACAAGCCAATGCGTTCGATGCTGTCATCCGTGTGCAAGAAAGTACGTGCAAGGTGCGGAAGGAAGCCCGCCTCGCGAGCGGCTCTTGGTTATTGACGCAGCTCGCACCCTTCGTGCGACTCGCTGAATACCTTCATGCGATTCGCCGAACACCTTACGGCGTTTCGCGCTTTGTTGCGAGCAGTGCTGCCTGGTCGGTGAAAATCTGACGTGCTCCGTACCGACATTATAGCGATGCGAGGGTCTATGATGGTCATAATGTCGAGAGCACTCACTGATGTGATGGGCCGAGCCTAAGTCGGTTGATAGACGGGCACTCATGATGTAGAAGCCCCGCCGTGTATGCATATATATTATCCACGTAGAACACGAGAAAAGGAAGTAAGTGGCGGACGAAACATGTGACAACCCGTTGAATAGTCCACTCAGAAACACGCCTATTTCCTGTGTGGAACTCCAAAATACCGTTGGACACGTATCCCTGCACCGAGTGCGTGAGCACTCCGAACGCATACGACTACGGCCATGCATAACAATGAGTACACCCCCCGCGCGCACTCCCTTCTCCCCCCACCCTCTCCGCTCGTGATGCAGTGGCAGTACCCGTGTGAGCTGCCTGCCACTTGAATTTCGCCTTATTTTCGTGTTCAGTATTTTTATCCATTGTCTCGGCTTGCGTTGCCTTGCGTTGCCTTGCGTTGCCTTGCCTTGCCTTGCCTTGCCTTGCCTTGCCTTGCCTTGCTAGCCATGCCTTGCCCTTGCCTTACCTTGCCTCACCGCACGACTGCCGACGACCCTAATTGTATTGTGTCGTCCCATTTCTCTCTTCTCTCCTCTCTTCTTACTTCGGGGGATTTCCTTCACCTTATATGGTATGGATATGGGGGGGGGGGGGGGGGGGGACGGGGATGGGGCTATAACTGGTGCGTGTTCGATATCCGCAGCAGTGGGCCTTCTTTCGCGAGAGAGATAGCGATGAACCAAGCGACTGCCGTGGTTATCGCAAGCGACGACTCCTGCCTTGCAAACGACATGGCCAAGGTGCGCCCAGTGGGCAGGGGGGGACAGGGGGGGCGGGGGGAGGCGTTAGGCAGCGGGGGGGGCGGGGAGAGTCGTTAGGGGGGGGGGGGGGGGGAAAGGTCGTCTTGGGCGGTGACATTACGGGCACTATCAAATAGTTTGGCATCGGCAGTGCTTACACCCCTCAAGGAGAGTTGCTTTCCACGTTTTTTTTTTCCCGTCTGAAACTAGCAACATTTTTTCTGTTTGCAAGCTTGCTTGCTTGCTTACATATTTTGCGTGCGTGCTTGCTCAGTTGGTGTCTCGCTTTCACATTGGATGTATTGCATGCTTCTTTCTTTCCTTCCTTCCTTGAATCATTGACTGATTTGTGCGCCGCCACGCTCAGGTTTTGTCGTCTCCGACGTTCCGGTGCTTCACGTCGAAGGATGTCATCGGCGTCGAGGTCGGCGGCGCGGTGAAGAACGTCATCGCATTGGCGGCCGGAATGTGCGAGGGCCTCGGCTTAGGTGCGCCGTGTGCGTCTCGAGACTGTCTGGCTGGAATGGCTCTGTGTGTGCCATCTATATGCAAGAAATTCCGCCTTACAAGCGGTTCTTATTAGGATGCAGCCCAAGCTTCATGCGACTCGCCCAAGACCTCACGGCGCTTCGCGCTTGGTGCAAGCAATCCTGCCTGTTCGGCAAAAAAAAACCGACGTGCTCCGTCCCGGCATTTTTTTGGATGCGAGAGGCTATGGTCCTACGACTACGGCCATGCACGATAATGAATACACCCCCCCCCCCGACCCCCGCCACCCTGTTGATGATCACGCGCGCTCCCCTCCCCGAGTCAGGCACGAACGCGATGGCGGGACTGGTAACCAGGGGATGCGGGGAAATGCGCCGGATGGCCATTATATTGGGAGGTAAATCTCGGACCCTTTCGGGCTTGAGCGGGGTAGGCGACACGTTCGGGACGTGCTTCGGTCCTCTTAGCCGAAACCGTAACTTCGGTATCCGCCTGGGGAAAGGGGAGAGCATGGAGGAGATTCTCGCCAGCAGCACGGAGGTGGGTTGGGGTTGGGGGGGGGGGGGGGGGGGGGGGGGGCAGAAGGGTTACCTCAATATCATGCATGGCGGTAGTCGTATGACCATAGACCCTCGCATCCTTACATTGCCGCATTGCCGGGGGGGGGCGGGGGAGAGGGGCGAACGCAGCTTAGGGTAGCGTAGTGTAACTTCGTGTGACATAGTGTAGGGGGATGTAAGTAGCCTATCGCAGATTAGGGTAGCTTTGCTAAGGTGCTGTAGTTTGCATAGCTTAGTCCAGCTGTAACCTAGAGCTAGGGCAGTGTTGTTGTTGTTGTTGTTGTTGTTGTTGTTGTTGTTGTTGTTGTTGTCCTCACATTAGCTCATCGCCACATTGCAGTCCATGGTGATTGCAGAGGATAGGTAATTATTGATTGCCGCTCTTTGCCTTCGCTCATCGGCGCTAATAAATCGTAAAATCTCGCCCCCCACAACACCTTCCCCCCCTGCCCCCCCCCCCCTCTCTCGCTCCCCCCCCCCCTCCCCCCCCCCCCCCCTCCCCCCCCTCCTTCCCCTCCCCTTTCCACCTCTAAACCGCCGCCATCGCCCCCTTGCTCAGGTTGCAGAAGGCGTAGACACTGCCCTTGCCGTTTCTGACCTCAATCCGCAAGCGGACCGGTCCTACCGCATCGATCTCAAGTACGCCATCATATTCGTAGGTGGGTCATGGCGACAAAATACACATCATACGACGGAGAGCAAAAATATTATCGGCATAGCCTCAAGGGGGTAGTGCCGTTGCGCATGAAACAAGGCCACTATGTTGCCTTTTTGGTGACTGTTACGTAAAATTCACGCGGTAACCCCACTGCTGTTGTGTTTGTGATCTGGCTTGAGGAAAGCCAGGAACGGTCCCTGAGTGTCCTGCGGAGCCTATCCCTACTGTACTGTGGAAGCTGTGATATACCTGCGATTGTCGTTTCGATATCATATGACCGTAAAGCTGGTATCATGTAGTACTTCGAAGTATGAGCTTCGCGAAAGCAGCGCACAGCTCTCTCTGCACGCACTGACTCGAGCTGCTGCTGAAACGAAGATACGTTGTAGAAAAACAAATGCTGCTTCTTCTAAAGAGTGATGTTTATATCACTCTGCCCCTTGTTGTTGTTGTTGTTGTTGTTGTATTTGATCAAAATATTTTTCTTATTCCGAAAGAGAGTGGTATTTTAAGTGCGTGCAACTATTAATACTACTACTGTTGTACAGCCCCCCCCCCCCAAAAAAAAAACACAAAAGCGGTCACAATTAGGGCGACGGCGTGATGCACCGAGCATGACGGACAGGGGGGGGGGGGGGGAGAGGGTACGCTCGTTCTTCCTTCGAGTTAAGCACCTTCTACTCTTCGGCCAGGTTCCTTCTGCTTGCGTAGTTTAGGGTGGCTGGCTGCCGGTGTCGACCTTCAGCAGCGTCCTTTCGAAGCGGAGTTTAGTACGATACATGCGGTGGCTACACGGAAATGGCAACTTTTAACTAAACCGGAATCATCCGCCAAGCAACGACGATCTTGGGCTGTATCCCGCTCATGAAATCCTTCTCCGGGCCTCGCCTCGGGCACTAGCCCTAGCCTAAACCTAACACTCCCTCGGCTGGGATTCCTTGGCGGGGCGAGTGGGCTCCGTATATGCTTGCTGGATGGTCTCTAAATATAGACTTGCAAAATAAAAAGTTGCACGAGAAGCGTTGGATCAGCATCAGTAGCGGCCAAAACGAGGAACGGGTACGATAGTGCTCTCGGCCCACACAACGGATCCTTCAGTTTCCTTCAGGGTGTGTCTAGCGTACTGATGATCATCTAAGACGATTGACGGCGGATGCGCAGTAGGGGCAAGGCCACGTCCGGGATGCTCTTGGCGAAAAGGTTGCTTTGAGCTGTGCAACGCCTTGGGCTCGCGAGCTGCCGTAGCTCCGAGCGCGATTTCGGTTGATCTGCGGGTCTCGGATTTTTTCGTTCCCCGCGGCACTGGCCACCCCCAAGAAACCTGGATCAACCTGAATCGTCATGGTGGCGATTTTTTCTCGTATATAGGTTTGTTCCCCTCGTTGGTGGCCTGTAGCCCCCGATTGCCGGCGAGACCGTTTTCCAATCCTCTGGTATGCGCCGCCTATTGGTGCTACGAAATTTGAGGGAGAAAAGCTTGTTTGTGATCTCAAAATTATACCGGCCTACGATCCCTCCAGAAAAAGCACCAGATGAATATATATATATATATATATTAAAAGGCACTCTGTGCACCACTTCGGCACTGCTCCCTTAATATGCTCCTTTGCTACAGCAGTTTTTTTTTTAAATAAGTTGACGGTCTATTAATAATAAATATTTAGCCGTTCAAGGCCTCTTTAGGGCCCGTATTAATGATAAAACTTTTTTTTTAATGATATTCCTCTAATATTTTCTTCGTTTGATTTGATTTGCATCTGATTGGTCGAAAAGTGAATAACCAAACATGCATTTTGGCTTGAGACTCGACAAAAACGAAAAAAACACGAATTTGACAAAACAAGTCTTTTGGGACTTCTTTTGCTCTTGGTGCTATTCAATTTGGGGGGTTTGTCCAACTCGACGTGGCATGTTACTGAAACCGAAGCAAGCCACGCAAGCTCGAGCTATGTCGTCGACTGCTTCACAGGTGAGATCCACCATTCCCGAGAGACAGGGCCACCGGAGCAGCCGCAGCGCGAGGTCCGACGGCCCCTAGCACAGAATAGACCATCCGCGGCGCCACTAAAAATCACAAGGCCGTGGCAAACCCAGTTTTTCATCCCCTTTTGCCTCGCAAACCACACGGACACCGACCAGCTCACGACTTCGCACAGAAGTTCGATCGCTGTGTCCCCGTCGCTGCTGCCTGCGTGGGGCTTCGGGGCTGCGCCAGTCACCCAAGACATCCCGAGAGCGATAGCCTCTTCGGCGGTGCCGGCAGAAGCAATCGGCCGCTGACCCCGGCTCCCCGGGGAGGACGCGGGCCGTCGCTCGCCTCGTTGGTTGCTCTCGGTTGTTCGTTGACCCTTGTGCGTTACTCGAGTTTTTCAGCAAAATACGCTATTCCTCGATAGGACCCAAAGGCATACTTTTCACGAAATTTTATTCAAATCAAATAAAATTCATTTTTCCCTATTCGATTATGATGAAAAAGGTTTCTCGTTAAGACGAGCCCTTAGACTTGATTAGGTAGTGTTGGATATCGATATCGGAATCGAGTTCGATAATACACCGATTAAAAAAAAAAAAACGATAACAAAAGTAATCGATACGATACCCTCATCAATACGATACCGATAAACAAACAACTTATCGATACCCACAAACAAAAAGCTAATGGATACGATACCGATAAAAAAAGAAGTAATCGATACGATACCGATAAACAGAAAAACCAGTCGCGTAGATACCGATAAGCAAAAAAATAATCGATACGATACCGATAAGCAAAAAAAAAATCGATTTGATGCCGATAAACAATGAAACAAATCAATGCAATACCGATAAACAGTAAAACAAATCGATACGATACCGATATTTTGATAGATTGAAGCTTTCGTTTCAATATCTGCGTAAAAAACACGGGGATGCGAGGGGATGGAGGGCCAAACACGTTCAATATGTACGATGTATCCAACGCTATTCACTATACTAGATTTAGCGTGCGAGGGTTTCCTGGCGGTGAGCAAAGATGTCGGTTGACGCACTCTGGATAGTTCTGACCCGTCAGAGCCCCTTAGGATTTGATTATGGTAGCTTACACTTTTTCATGACAGATCGCGATCTGGATCATCTACTGACTGTAGACGCTACCCTGCCGTTGTGATGTGTTGTGCGTGATCTGTGATACGTATTATAGTACAGATCCAATCCGGGAAACATGTTGCTATTAATAGATCGTAAACATCGTACGGCTCCCACCCGGCATGGTGATGAGCTAGATCATACCCGCGCAGACCAGGAATCCGTCTGCCCTGAAGTATCTGCTGTAGATCATGCAGTGGGGATCGGTGACCTATCCGGGGTGCGAGGTGTGTAAATAGGTTTGGTGTGAGGAGTTCCTTGCCTTTACGGCTGTCTGTCCGCCAGGGGACGAGAGGACCGTTAGCTGACATCCTTGGTGGAGAGAGCGCACTATGCTTGGTGCATGCTGTCAAAGGCGAATATGCCGTAGAGAGCGCGATCTGCTCTCGGTGCATACGGTAGGGCATGAGTGCATGCCTGGTAGGCCTTTGCCTTTCGCTCCCTTTTGTTTTTGTGTTACCATTCGTCTTGGCCTCGTCTTGGCCTTCGTTTTTGCCTTTCACTTCTTTTGGTGCTTGCCTTTGCCTCTCCGCCCTTCTTGGTATTTTCCTTCGTGCTTTCCTTCGTCCTTGCCTTTTTCTTCCCTACCCCCCCCCCCCCCCCCCCCCCCCCCCCTACTCCTGTTGGTGAAGGTTGCCCGGCGGTCAAGCGCTGATCGCGACTTGAGAACTTCAATGTTTTTTTACTTACGGCACGAGCGAGAAAACAAGCGCTCAAAAATCGCGCTTTTGGCTTGCGTGTTTTTTTTAGTTGTTGACGTTTTATTTCGCCTTTGTTTATGGTGTGCGCTCGATCTTCGCTTTGTGTGTTTGGTTGTGTTTTTTTAGGCTTTTCATCAACGCGTCTGGATATTGCGTTTCATGTTTGTTTTTGTACATAAGATATTCATCTAGACGAGCCTGGCGTTTTGTCTTGGCTTTCTTTTTGGCGTTTCCCACCCTGCCCCCCTGCATACCCTTATCTCGCGACCCCCCCCCCCCCCCCCCCCCCCCCCCCCCCCAACCCCCACTCCTCGTTGACCTGTCGTGTTGTGCCCTAAATGCGCGCTCTGCTGTTGTGCGTTTAATTTACTTGCCTGTAACGGCTACGTAACGGCTATGTTTATATAGTGGCGGACATCTTGAACGGCGAGAGGTCGCCCAAGGAAGGACTCGAGGACCTCATGACGATGCCCCTCAAGGCGGAGATGTACGACTAGTGACGTGGCATGAAATATCACGGCACTAGGTCATGAGATGTTACGATATTATATGTCACGGCGTGGCATGTCACGGCGCGATATGTCACGACACTATATTGCGCGGCATGGCATGTCACGATATGATATGTCACGACATCCTTCATCGCGGTATGATATGTCACGGCCTGTCATATTACGACATGTCACGGTATGACATGTGACGTCACGATACACCACGGCATGACGTGTGACGTCACGTCACAAGTCACGACATTATATGTCACGGCATATTACGAGATGCTGCGATATGTGACGACGTAATGTGACGTCACACGGCATGCCAAGACATGTCCCGGTATTTCTTGGTATATCACGAATTGACATGTCACGTCATGGCATGTCATCATATCATGTCACGGCATGACGTGTCACGACCTGCCATGGCATGAAATGACGTGACACGCAGGAGACGACGCTCGAAGTGGGGGACGCGAACACACTTCGAGGAGGGACGGGGGGGGGGGGGGGGTGGGAGAGTATGGGGGCTGGGAGGGGGTGGGGGGGGGGTGGGCGGCGGCGGCGGCGGGTAGTTTTTTTATTCCCTGGGTAGAGCGGGGGGGGGGGGGGGGGGGGGGGATGGGGATGTTTTTCTTCCCCTAGATAGAGCTAGGTATACGCTTTTAGGCATACATGGAAACGCTGGCATACTTAGTGTACGCTTTTGTTTTTGATATGTTAACCCTTGTACCACTGCTAAAATTATCCTTCACTAATTCCAAGTATTTTATCTCCAATCACGCGGGCGCGGTTCTAGGGGGGTTAAAGGCGAAGTGAAAGATATAGTATGAGGAATGTTTTACCTGGTATCTGGGAAACACCAGTACCTGGTAGATTTGTGTTTGTGTTCGCTAGTTAGCGTTTTTCTTGTTTCCATCGTCGACGGCGGCGGCCGAGGCGAGGGGCAGCAGGTGTAACGGCTGGCGCGTTTCGGGTTGCCGGGGGCGGCGGCTTATTTAACAGCACAGATGGCGGGGCGAGGGGCTGGCCGGCCCACTCGCTGCACGGTGGGCCGACTGACCTGCTGGCCTGTGTCAAGCAGTGCTGGTTTCTGTGCGCTGCTGCTGCTGCTGCTGCTGTCCGAACGACTGCTGGCGTGTTTCGAGGCTTTCAAGCAGTGCTGGTTCGAAGGTGCCGCTTGGTGGTGCTGCTGTCCGAACGACGGGGCGGTAAGGCGCTATATCTGGCTCGCCCTGTTACAGCTGCTATAGACTATTAATAGCCCTTTCGGCAATGTTTCCAGTCGTTTTTGCTCGTGACGGGTATTGTATGTACCTGCTGTAGGTTTACAACAGTTGTGACAGTATGGCAAAGAGGGACAGAGTTATATAGGTACGTTGTGTCTTTAGCACAGCATGGCAGAGAAACACCATCAGGAACAGAGGAACTTCGCATTGTCTGGTTGATTGATGGTTTGATTGACGAGCGTTACATCGTCCGCGCAGCCCGGGTTGCCTACCGGTGTAGGAGGTCTGTGGTGGTAGACTACTACTACTACTACTACTAGAAGTAGCAAGATATTTGGTAGTAGTAGTAGTAGTAAGTAGCAAGGGTACAGACCAGCAAGTAGCAAGGTATTTGGTGCTCGCGGTTTTCCTGTTGGTCAAGTTTGGTGAAAGGAAGTTTCTAATTGGTGGAAAATCCATGGTCGATAAGGTGTCGTTATCCAGGGTCGAGACGTCACTTTTCGAGGAAACATGAATTTCACAATTCGCCACGGGCCGTGGATGATGGATGATGTCAGTCTCTTTTTGTTCGAGGCACAAGAGGGTTTCCACCAATCGGAAAACTCCTTCGCGAAGTTGACGAAATCAGAAAACTGGGGGGGCACCATATACCGGTACCTGTTTTTCTGTCTGCTATCAATATTTGCTGCAGTGTTTGTGCGACACGTGCGCTGGCAGCAGAATGGTGCTACTCGTTCTTGTACTTCTGCTGCACGCCCACACGGTCGATACTACCTGTATGCCGCACTTGCTTGCTTGCCACAGGTGTTTTTGCTGACATTATACCTGTGTCCAGCACTGTAGTTAAAACAATGTGTCCGGCTGAAAAATTCCGTGTGGATGTTGTTACTCCCCCCCCTCCAGTATTTCTAACGCCAGAAGGTTAATGATGCATGCCACACCAGACGTTGGGAGGAACCCCCCCCCCCCGCGCTTGGTGCAAGCAATGTCTGCCGGTCGGTGAAAACCCGACGTGCTCCGTCCCGGCATTGTAGGGATGCGAGGGTCTATGGTCATATGACTACGGTCATGCACGATAATGAGTACACCCCCCCGCCTCACAAGCGGTCTTAGTAGGATGCAGCTCACCCTTCATGCGACTCGCCGGACACCTCACGGCGCTTCGCGCTTGGTGCAAGCAATGTCTGCCTGGTCGGTGAAAACCCGACATGCTCCGTCCCGGCACTGTAGGGATGCGAGGGTCTATGGTCCTACGACTACGGCCATGCATGAGATCGAGTACATCTCTCCTATCGAGTACACCCCCCTCACCCCCCCCTCGGGTCTGGGTGCCGCGATTGGGCTCGAACGGGTTAGGGCGCAGGAGCTCCACGAGCGGCTTTCTCTAGAAAGGGACGAGACGTCCGACGTTCGATGTTGCGCCTTCGACCTCGTATCGGATGTGTCCCTTGTTCTCCTCTTTTTTCTTGTGTTTTTCCTGTCCCCTCTCTCTCTCTCTCTCTCTCTCTCTCTCCCTCTCGATACGTTTTTGTGTCTCTCGCGTTCTAAAAAGGAACCAGCGCGGCTTCTTCCTCTCCCTTTTTTTACATATATTTTATATTTTTGTCCCTCGTTTTAGTTTTTTGGTGTCTGGTGCGATATGGTCCGACGAGTCTTGCGTTTTGTCCTGCGCGCGACGACTAACTTATGACTTACTCTCCTGCATTGATAATGCTTCAAATGCTGTCCTTACGTAAGAGACCGGGCTTTTCGGGCTCCTCGAGGTATTTTTTTGCCTTAATACACAATTTTCAGTGTCGAGGTGATCAGTCCAGGGGTCAAAACCGCGATGTCCTTTGAGCAGCTTTGCTTACCGTTGCAATTATTGACGACGACAGTAGACAGTAGCAGGAACAGTAAATAGCGAGTAATGCGTTGGGGTGTTCGCGGCGAGTGAATGTGTCCGCGACTTGGTCGTATTTCGGCAGGGAGTACATTAATGTGCTGACTAGATGATCCAGATCGTGACCTGTGAGCTTGTGTTATTCCGATTATTTTATCTGGGCGGTGTACAACGAACGCCAGCTAAAGAGTCGACTAGGCCGTCTTGGTTGCGCTTTACCTCGCACGGTTGGAAATGTGTATATATATATATACGTAATATGCTTGAAGTGTAATCGGGCTCGAGGCAACAGCTCGGGCGGACAAAGAAGAAGGTAAGTGGAGGCCGTGGTCACACGGTTTGGTAGCCTGTATTAATTTCCTGTTTCGCAAGCCCAATGGGACACTTCTTCCATGGTAATGCTGCCATCGAAATTCGACGGGAGTCCCATGGAAGCACCACAGATTTCCTACGGAAGTCCGATGGCGTTCCATCTCACGGAAGCAAGAATCCCACGGAACTCCCACAGAAGCACCACGGAAGTCTCATGAGAACTCCGGAGTCGCACGGAAGTCCCATTGGAGCTCCGATTTCCACGAAGGTCCATGGGAACCAGGAAGTCCTACCGAAATACCGTGAAAGTCCCATGGAAGTCCCACGGAAGCACTATGGGAATTGAGAACTTCCACGTAAGTACCCATGGGAAGTCCCACGTAAGTAGCCATGGAAAAGTCCCATGGGACTCCGACGAACGCACAATTCCCATGGAGACCTCCGTGGGACTTTCGTTGGTGTCTTGGGAGTCCCATGGTGCTTCCGTGGTACTTCCATCATGCTTGCATGGGATTGTACTTCTGTGGGACTTCCGAATTCCCCGTGGTGCTCCCGTAGACCTTCGGACTTCCATGGGACTCCCTAATGGTAGTTCCCATGGGACTTCAGTCGGCCTCCTTGGTACTTCCACGAGATATCATATATTGCTACTATTACACTACAGTGTACTACTACGTACTGCAATTAATACTATTAATACCTGGTGCTACTACAACAACAACTACTTACTACTTGCAACTACTACTTACTACTACCACTATACCTGGTACTACTTTTGTACTACTACTACTACTACTACTATTACGGGGGTCCATAGTAAATAGGACCTAGGGTATACACAGAAAACTATATATTTCCCTATTTTTACTAACAATATTTGGTCCTATTTACTATGGTCCCCCGTAATACTACTACCAGGTATACTATACTACTACTACTACTACTACTACTACTACTACTACTACTACTACTACTACTACTACTACTACTACTACTACTACTACTACTACTACTACTACTACTACTACTACTACTACTACTACTACTACTACTACTACTACTACTACTACTACTACTACTACTACTACTACTACTACTACTACTACTACTACTACTACTACTACTACTACTACTACTACTACTACTACTACTACTACTACTACTACTACTACTACTACTACTACTACTACTACTACTACTACTACTACTACTACTACTACTACTACTACTACTACTACTACTACTACACACTGTTACAGGTGGCCGGGACCCCCCCCTTGCATAATGTAGGCGTAAAAATAAACCACAGGTGTGGAGACGCAGAACAAAGTAGCAAACCCCACAGGTGTCGACAACCTTTCCCTTTCAATTCGGTATGCGTAATATATCAATATGAATACGTGTGCTATACACAGCACGTACACTGTTCTACAGTAAAGTAAGTCTCCGCATACGTTTTTACGCCCGCGTTATGCAAGGGGTCGGCCACCTAATGTACTATTAAATACTATTACGGGGGTCCATAGTTTAATACTACATTACCTATATATTAATAAAATTTGGTCCCGTTACTACCATGTATACAGTACCACTATGAATACAAGTACAGCAGCTGATTAACGTGCCCTCCACGCTGCAATGCTGCGGCGGGATAAACACCTACCTATATACCGATCTTCTACTTGCTTGCTGCTGCTACTACTACTGCTGCCTGCTGCTGTTCTGCTGTCCCTGAAGAAAGGAGGAAGGAGGAAAGCAACTAACTCGACAGCTGGCAATCCGCTGCAATGTCGTCGGCCGTCGGGAATGATTCCGTGTCTACCACCGAAAGTTTTTTTTCTGTGTTTCCACTGAAACCGATCAATCCCCGTTTTCAGTACTTAATTTATCCTATATATACCAGAAAACGATGGCAAATTGCTGCTGCTGCTGCTGTATGATACTCGTATCGGCCTCTACGCTTGGTACTAAACTTGTATTTGTTCCAAAGATATGAAAGATCTCGTGAAAGCAAGAAACGCCAGAATAAACACAATAAACCCAAAAGCCAAAGAGCAAAGAGCTACCTGTGCAGCAGTATGCGACGGCTTTGAATCTCGATACTTTACATCAACAACAGCGAGGGTCGATCTGATCACGCCGATCATGCCGGGGCTGCCGTTAATCGCGGCTTCGGTCGTTGGCTCCTTCGTTGTCTTCAAGTACTACGAACCCAAGCCGTGCCAGTGAGTGAGCCGATTTCAAAAACGATGCCTTCTTCTTCTGTGTCTGTACTCTGATTGTTCGGACTTGGGTGTGCAAGCTAAGATCGTCGTGTCTGCAGTAGATCGTGGACCAGCGAGCAGTACGTCGTGTCTGCTGCGTGCGCGCTGCTCCTAGCGCCTCTTAGTTGTATGTGGTCTTTGTTCTCAACCGCCCTCAGACCCCAGATCGATCGGAGATTCAATTCTTGTGGGTCTTCTCGTGGCAGGCCTCTTATTACTTTTCGAAGAAAGAGCAGAGGAGGGGTACGACTACGAAAAACGTTTGGCTCGTTTTGTTAGGCACACTGCCATGTGTCTGTATTTCGGAAAGCAAACGAGGTATGATACCAGGTACAGCAGTACCTACCTAGAGTTGGTGGTGTTGATGAGATCACCGGGACTGGCTGGTTGGTGGTGGATCGACTCAAGAATGGCAGCATACATCAGCAGTACGTACGGGCTGGCGCTGTGCGAGTCAATCTTCACGACGCCGGGCACCCGTTTCCATGCGCTTTTGATACTTTTGGCCTCTTGTTATACATACATGCGTGATGTGGCGATCGTTGCTTCTCGACGGGCAAAAATCACGTTGCATGCTTCAATTATCACTTTGGACGAAAACATAAGGATCGTTGACAAAAACTAATATAAATACTAAATGGGCCTTACAATTCCGTCCATAGTGGTACTGCACAGCACAGCCATCGTTCCTGATCAGAGCAGCTCGCACGTAGTCGTGTAGTCGTAGTCGTATCATAGCAGCAGCAGTAGCGTGTTGTGCCGGAAGATAGCCATGCCACAGATAGACAGACAGACAGACCTCCACTACATAGCAGTGGAGGAATGCTGCGGTTCGTTGCATGGTAAAAATCGAAGTCCCACAGCTCGTTGATACGGTTCATTCACCACAAGCGAGTCACGCAAGTACTCTATTAATATTAATAGCAACGCAAGATACGTAAAGGGTCTGTTGGGCGGTTTCGCCTTCAGCTTGGAAAAAAACACGCACACGTCGGACAGGCGGACAGGTCATGTGAGTGAACTCATCTGTATCCAGGTAGAGCTCACCCCCTGCAAAACATGCTTTTAGACGAGCTACGTGCATACCACATGTCTCCTACAGCCCACACCCGCAGGATACATTCATTCGCAGAAGAAGAGCTGTCTGCTGTACGATCAAAGCTACATACATACAGGAATCGCCGGCAACCATTCATGCATGCATGTATGTATGTATGTGTAGAAGAGCTACCAAGTACTATTACAGTAGACTGCTGTATCTCGTACCTTGTACAGCTCGCATCCGGCACACATGTGACACTCTATAGCTCGTATCGTGGAGCTCCTATGGTTCACCGAAGGGTGCTCGACAAAAAGTACTCCTTCCCAATGTCAAACGAAAAACAAACCAGTGGGTCAAAGCGGGTTGGGATTTCTGGACGAAGTGCCGAAAAGAGGTTCCCCCCCCCCCCCCTTATATTTGTACGTATTTTACAAGGTTTTCGTATTCCCCCTTGTCTGGGTCTCAAAAATGGGTAGTGAGGTGTCGGGATTCTTTTTCGTGGACCCCTGACTCAACCTGCGGAAACATTTGCAGAAGAATTATCTCCCATATTGGTAGCTTACGCCCGGAAAAACACACTGTGTAGATGATGTACAGTAGCTCAGATACAAGTGGTACCGTTGTATAGCCCAGCTTCAAGAGACATAGATATGATGATGATGACCGACACTCGCGCTGGGTTGAAAACGTAAATGTACTGCAATGATCCGCGCCTGTCGAGCGGCGGCGTCATCGTCCACATCCATCGCCTGGATTGTGGGAGCCACAGGTTACCCGTCGCTGTCGGTATCGTTCGCGGTCGTGGTGCCGCAAGAGCTGCTGCCCCCGACAGTTGTGATGCTCTGGGGGGGGGGGGGGGGGGGGGTGTACTCATTGTCATGCATGGCCATATGGCATGTACCGATATATGCATGGCCGTAGTCGATGTTCTATTAATAGGGGGGGGGGGGGCTCTTGTTGGTATGAAAGGTCAATCAAAAAGTGTCCCCTGTTCCCCTCTCACAGATGAATCTCGAACAGAATCAGAGTGATGCCGAACAGAACCGTGAAAATAAAAAGGAACTTCCGGTCCCCATTCGTGCCCAGAACACACCTCAAAAATGCTAGGTTCGATGTCTATTACGGGAGGCCATAATAAATAGGACCAAACGTTGTTGGTAAAAATAGGTAAATATATAGGTTTTTTGTGTGTACCGTAGGTCCTATTTACTATGGTGCCCCGCAATAAGAGCTATCCCATACCAGCACCTTGTAGCTCTTACAGGCCACCCGCGGGGAAACTATGTGTAGAAGAGCAATCATACCTCCCATATAGCTCACCCCCGGCAAACATGCGTGGAAGAGCTGTCAAATAGTAGCTCACCCCCGGCGAACATGCGATAGCTCATGCAGCTCTTACATATAGCTCACCTTCGGGAAATGTGTGCAGAAGAGCTAAAAATAGCTCTCCTATAGCTCACCCGCGGTGCGCATGAATAGATAGACGTCATTCACTCTATCCCGATTTTATTAGATCAGAGCTCATGGTGAGTTGATCTGTCCATCGTGTGAAACATACGTACGTACGACGTGGTCTGTTTTTTTTCTCGTTCCAATGTCTCAATACTACACCAGGAACCCCAGCCCGTGTATATATTAGCCCTACTTCTCCCGCCCTCTCCCCCCTTTCTCAGATGCGGGGTCACATAGCGGGTATCCCCCCCCCCCCCGTTCCCCACTACGGTGCATGCCTTTATTGTTATCGCGGGAAGAATTCAGCATTTTCTTTCCCCCGTCGACTCGCGCCGAATAAGCGCACACAACATACTACTCGTAGGCGCTCTCAGTTATTGAACAAGAAAAAAACAGTAGTCCTCCTCGGGGGGACTCTCAATTTCACGAGGTTGACAGTAGTAGCGGCGGCTGTGAGGTTTAGACCACCGGGGGCGCCGGATCTACTACGATGTATTACTGTTAATAATATCATACCGGTTAGGTGTTCCGAAGTTAACATGCCAGGTATTTGGACCACTGTAAAAATATGGCATCCATCCGGGATACGTACCTGGTATTTGATACTCTGGTTGGTATTTCACCTGGTTCTGTGCGAGATGAGACTACTCCTGTTTTGTTCACACTGTGGACACCCAGCATAGTGCTGCTGTAATACCTGGCCACACTGCAGACGAACCACGATGCCCGCAATGCACACTGTAACTATTAATAGTAAGATCAGGGTGGGATACAGCGTGTCCCTCTCGTGTTTGCCTAATGAGCAGGTGCTCGTTGTTACTCACGTATCTTGATTGCTTAGAGAGATAGAACAAGAGCAGCTGAATTTCCTTATAGGGCTCGATGGAAGACTGATGGAAGGCCTCGTCTTTTGCGGGAACCCCTGATTTCCCATCTAAGACACGCCTCCCAAGTACAGTACTACCAATACGATCCCAATATCCGTAACAAGGCAATTACCGGGCTTTCTGCATCATTCAAAGAGGTAACATTACAACAATATGGTAGGGATGTGGTTGTCTTTCTTCCACACGGTAGCGGCAACTCCTGATTTTCTAAAAAATCGGATGAGACTCCTTCATCACTTGAGGAGCTCTTGAGGTATTTCACAGAAAAACTGGCCAAAAAACATCAAGATGGATGATCTAATGTCTTATAGGTATGCAACGAATTTAATATGGTAGAACATTACTGTAATAACGGCATTCCAACGATATTAGATTCGTAGTGTTGTCAGTGCCCTCAAGAAGCCCCATCAGCCAGAAAGATTCTGTCAAAAAGAGGTACAGTACCTTTATCGTAGCACGGGCCACCAATGCGAATTATGTACTAGATGCGCACGATTACGGATTACGCATACCAGGTATCATATATGTATTCGTTGTTTGTTGTTTGTTTCGCGTCCTTCTGCCCGCCCGCCCGACCGACCGACCAGGATGCCGCAGCTCCCAGAGTGGGTCAGGGCCTTCTTAAGGCGAAGATATGTGCGGAGGTGAGAGGCCTGACGACCTGCTTTTGTTTATTATTGGCACCCAAAGTCATCTATCATCTATCGGTGGTTTGTGAGGTAGAGGGCGCTTAGGGTTTGATTCCGATGAGCACACGACCAGATCAATCAGCGTTCATTGCGGGAGCAACCGCTGTAGGAGAAGCTAGAGATGAATGTATTCAGTATCCATGCGCCGTATGCATCATGACGTCGTTCGTAATAACGTGATCGTGATGCTTGTTTCCCAAAAGCAACGCCAGTTTTTTTTTGTCGTGACTCAGCATCACTGCTGTTAGTGCTCTACTTGCTTCTAGCTCAATCAACCCCTGGGAGGATTCACCTTCGTTCAGCAGTCTTCTCGACAAGCCGTGGTCACAGTTAGGTGCCGTTCCTTCACCTCCCCCTCCCCCCGATATGTAGAACAAATCAATTTATTCGAACCGAAGCTGTCATCCAGTGCAAGTCCGCCTGGCAGGCGATTCTCAGTAGGATGCATGCAGCTCACCCTTCATGCGACTCGCCCAACACTACACAGTGCTTCGTGCTTGGTGCAAGCAGTGCCTGCCTGGTCGGTGAAAACCCGACACGCTCCGTCCCGGCTTTGTAGGGATGCGAGGGTCTATGGTCATACGACCACGGCAATGCATGACATGAATCCCCCCCCCCCCCCCCCCTTTGGGTTGGTGTCGGTTGGCAACGACACTGTAAAACATGCCGCTCACTACGTGAGCTAGACATCCAGGGTACCGTTTTTTTTTTTTTTTTTTTTTGGCGGTCGCCCACAGCTGGTCGTCTAGTTAGATCATTTTTGTGCGAGGTAAAGAACCTTTGCTCTGCACAAGGGAATTGATCGTATCACGTAGTGTTCAAGGTAAGACACCCAAGAGGCAGTTACATAGTACTCCCATTGCTGTCTCTGGAAGTGGCTACACCGGAAATTAACCTAACTCATTGAAGCTGTCATCCATACGGAAGTCCGCCTCACAAGCGGTTCTTAGTAGGATGCAGCTCACCCTTCATGCGACTCGCCGGACACCTCAAGGCGCTTCGCGCTTGGTGCAAGCAATGTCTGCCTGGTCGGTGAAAACCCGACATGCTCCGTCCCGGCATTGTAGGGATGCGAGGGTCTATGGTCATACGACTACGGCCATGCATGAGATCGAGTACATCTCTCCTATCGAGTACACCCCCCCCCCCCCCCCCCCCCCCCCCCCCCGGTATACACATGCCTTCATTTTTATCGCGCATAATATAGGTTCATTCAGCATTCTCATGGATTTCCCAGCGCTGCTAGTCGATTTTCATCGATTTTTGCCAACTCGCGCTCTCACGCTCCGGCGACGGAAAAATAGTGCTCAGGAACAACACGGCATTCCTCGGGATTCCTCCCGCGGGATATACCCCGCAAATTTGCGCGGGATTCGGAATTGTGACGTGGTACCGTGGTAAATGTGAAATTCCGCTCCCGCACAAACGCATCCCGCGCAAATTCTTATATCCCGTTCCCGAGCCCACGCAAAAGTGTATGTCCCGTCCCCGCACAAACAAGTCCCGCGCGAATGCAAAAAATCCGTTGCCGCACAAACACGCCCCGCACAATTCAGGATATCCCGATCCCGTGAACGAAGAAAGGTTAAATCCCGGAGAAACGGAAATGCTAATCCCCACTCCGCAGAAGGAGGCACTATAAAATATGACCAGAGCACGCACTAGCGTCAGGCATCATGTTCAATGCTCGGGTCAGTCAGTCTTTTTTTTCCCTATGTTAGCTATTGTTTTGGAAACAAACAAAAATGTTCGTACTGTAAACTTGGTACCGGTATGAAAAACGAGAGAAAATATTGAAATTCCCGGAGACGTGCCCCTCTCAGTAGAACGCCGCGAAAAAAAAAAGAGGAAACATCCCGTCCAGGGGAGTACCGCGGTGGCCGGAACCCGCACAACCAAATTCGTCGAATCCCGTCGTGACTAGATCCCGTACAAAAAGAAACGTTTTATCCCGTGGTGGCTGAATCCCGCCCCGGGGAGTCCCGCGGTGACCATATCCTATTCAAATATTAATAGTACGGTAGAATCCCGGAGTTCCTGAATCCCGCGGCATTTGGTCCCGGAGTCGAACCGGTGTCCCGAGGAATGCCCTTTGATATAAGTGTCTTACGTCATACCGAAAAACCACCAGTCGAGATTCGAAACACAGCGCAGCCGCCAGCAGAGTGACAACAGTCTGACTACCCGAGGTATCAGTCAATATTACTATTACTTGAGGTACATGCAGTCAATGCATGTATAAATTTATACCCAGGTACCCTGGTCGGCGATGTAGGACCATTAGGTTGTAATTATCAGGGCTTTCCTCGAGATTTTTCCAGTTGTGAAAGTCCCGCGGGATTCCACGACATACGGGATATTCCCGTGATCCCTTGGAATTTTTGGAATCCCGTTCCCGTCCAAACTGATTTCGTGGAAATGTTTGTGATCCCGATCCCGTCCCGTGTTTTTATTAAATCCCGATCCCGATGCAAACTAGTCCCGTGAAATTTGGGCAATTCCCGTGAAATCCGTGTCCAGTCCGGTGCAAACCCGTGAAATTTGATATTCTCCAAATCCCGTGCAAACCAATCCCGTGGTTTCGTGATCCCGCGGGATTTATCCCGTTTTCTCAGAGACAACGGGATTTTCCGGGGATTTTTGGTGTATAGGTCAGCAGTTAAACGTGCTCAACTCAAAGGCAGTGAGTCATGCTTCCGAACCTTGCCTGTAACGTTTTTTTTTTTTTAAATGTGCTACCTGGTAGATTTTTCCAGATATTTTCCACACACTAATTTCCTATGATTGAAAAAAAAAGATTTTGTTTCACGAATAAAAAAAGAAGTTATTTTTCAATGAAACACAATTCAGTGCGATCAAAAACGACACGAATGCATCCCCCGGTGCGACACGCCGTCCGTACAATGTGAAGCACGCGCGCCACCATGAACGAATACAGTTCGACAACGCCATGGGATTCGGTTATGTTCGCGTATGATGGTACAGAAAGTGCAATCGTGTGACATCATACGAATCACTGCTGTGCTTGCTGTGTACCGTACACGTACCGTATTCCTTTCTTCTACATCCCGTACCGTGGAGTACCGTGCTTTTTTCGTCCCGTACAATCCCGTCACGTAAAATCCCGTGATATCTCAATCCCGTCCCGTGGAGTACCGCGCTTTTTTCGTCTCGTGAAATCCCGTGCCGTAAAATCCCGTTGTATCTCAATCCCGTTGCGTGCACTCCCGTGAAATTTCAATCCCGTCCAAGTTTTCCCGCCCAATCCTCTGATGGCTCAATCCCGTCCTGTACCGTCCCGTGCTTTTAAATACCCCCTCTTATTCCGTCCCGGGGAATCCCGAGATATCTCGATCACGCGGGATCCCGTCCCGAGACGAAAAAGCGGTCCCGAAGAAAGCCCTGAAAGTTATGAACCCCCAACGATCCTTGCATTTCCTTCGGTACGTACCACACTCGGGACAATGGACACAACAAAAGTCTATTGCTTCGACAATAGACGAGGAGGGGAATCTATCGATGTACATTATCTGCGACAATAGATTGTGGAAGGTATCTATCGATAGGTATTGTCGGCGACAATGGGCTGGTGATATTGTCGATCGATAGACATTGTCTAACACAATAGATGGTGAACTTCGTCCATCGATGGCCACTGCAGGCCACAATAGAATGTGCGAGATGTCGATCGATGGCCATTGCCGGCCACGATAGAATGTGCGAGATGTCTATCGATAGCCATCGGTGACCACAATAGATTGTGCGAGAGGTATATCGATGGCCATTGCGGGCCACAATAGATTGTGCGAGAGGTCTGTCGACGGCCATTATCGACCACAATAGATTGTGCGATATGTCTATCGATGGCCGTTGCCGGCCACAATAGATTGTACGAAATGTCTATCGATGGCCATTGCCGGCCATATAGATTGTACAAGCTATCCATCGATAGCCATCTCGAGGATATTTTGCACTCATCCCACGATATACGAGGTATGTCATTTTCTGTATGTATGTGGTAATTTGAACCGACGTCATCATGTTGTGGACACCATACGCTCTCACACTCATCATTTGAAGAATACATTAAATACAGATGTCGCCATTAATAGACACTCGCGCACCAAGATATTGGTAACTGTCATCAACTTGTGTGCGCTCTTCGTTTCGGAAATTGACTCGATTTAATACCCTTGCTTTGTCCTACAAGTCTATTAACTCCACTTTGAATAAAACGTGGATCATTAAACTCAAACCACCTTACGCTGAAAATTCTGTTATTTCCGTTTCTCATCTCGAGTTTGTTTGTCCCATACTGAAACCAAGTAAGTAAGAGTTATTTTTTCGGATGCTGGTCATCTATAATTTAGATTATTTTGTTAGGAAATAAATTCGATTTGTTACCCTTACATTGTCCTCGATTAACTGCACTTTCAAAAAAATAATCTGGATATTGAAAAAAAAAACCACATTGACAAGAAAATTATCAGCTTTCCGTTTCTTAACTCGAGATTTTTGTCTCGTACTGAAATGAAGTAAGTCAGATTCATATTTTTCGGAGCCCGGCCAACAATCTATTGTGGGTGGCGATGGCTATTGTTGGACACAATCGCGTACCTATTGTTGGCGGCAATAGAAGCTTCGGCGGTCGTCAAGAATGGCCATCGACATACATCATTCCACGGTATACAATAGGTTTAGGTAATAGTCTATTACGAAAACACGCCCGACAGTCTATTGTGGGTGACGATGGCTATTGATGGATACAATTGCGTGTATAGTGTTGGCGGCAATAGCCATCGATAGGCAAACGTTTTGGTCTATTGTTCGAACAATATCTATCACGGTTGCTTCCCCAGCATCTATTGTTCAGGACAATGGCCATCTATGGACAACCTTGTGACTCCATTGTTAGGGCAAAGGCATATTGTCTCCATTGCCGAAAAAGTATTGTTCCCTGACAATATCTATCGATAGACAGCGTTGCCAGTATATTGTCGTTAACAACATCTATCGATAGACAGCGTTGCCAGTCCTGTTGTGGTTAGCAGTGTCTATCGATAGAGAGATGTTGCCAGTCCATTGTGGTTCACAATGTCTATCGTTAGCCAGCGTTGCCAGTCTATTGTCGTTAACAATATCCATTGACACACGCTTTTTCGGGGCTACTGTAGCGACAATGTTCTATTTCCTTTCTATTGTCCAGGGTATATGCACATCTTACCTCATCTATCTTTATCCGTACAGAGTGTAACCGATTTGGAATCACTATTAATAACACAGAGTACTAACCACAACAACACAGCCGACAATGCAACACACTTAACCCCCATGATGCCCACTGCCTTGTTGAGACACACAACGTTGCAGCCCTCCTTCACGCTATGCCATGCACCGACATTGCTGCTCATCACGATACGCCATACACTCATTCCATACTGGTGGTGATCACAAGATGAAAATATGACATTGCTGCGGAACAAAATGTTGCGTTGCTTAGTATATCAGAGTGCATTGTAGGTGTGGAAAGAGGCTGGTGATGGTGTCCATCGATAGACATTGTCCACTACAATCGATTCTCAACGGTGTTCATCGATAGCAATTGCCGGCCACAATAGATTAGAAACGCATCTATCGATAGCCATTGCTGGTCACAATACATTCAGAAACATATCTATCGATAGCCATTACCGGTCACAATAGATCAAGAAATGCGTATATCGATAGCCATTGCCGGCCACAATAGATCAAGAAATGTGTTCATCGATAGCCACTGTGGACCGCAGTAGATTCTGCAAGCTATCCGTCGATAGCCATTGTCGGTGACAATAGCTTCCAACCCAGGTACTTCAGCACACTCCTGCCTGAACAATATGTTGGGGACGCAACCTATCGATAGGCATTACCGACGACAATGGATGAGGAACGTTCCAATCGATAGCCTTTGCCGACGACAATAGACCCGTCCATTGCACCATGTTCTATTGCTATTGCAGGGGCCATTGTCTATTGTCCAGGGTGCACGTATAGCGGCGTAGCAGAGTGATATCATTGCATCATTGTATACTGCCAACCATCAGAGTGAGTGTTTCACGTATGTAGAGCACTGCACACGTATGTGCAGTATATATGCGTATGTGCTCCTCCATGTTGTGAACTGCGGCAGCATGATATGATATGATATGGTAGCAGTATTAATAGTCGGTCTCTACAGAAGGTCCATACTGCCCTGACTGGAGTATGTATGATAGCAGTATTAATAGTTGGTCTCTACAGTAGGTCCATACTCCCCTATACTACTGTGGAAATGTATGAGAGCAGTATTTATAGTAGGTCCATACTGCCTTGTACCACTGCTGTAGTAGTATATGATAGCAGTATTAATATTGGTAGACGGTCTCTACTGTAGGTCCATACTGCCCTGTACCACTGTGGTAATATATGGTCGAGGTGTTAATAGTCGGTCTCTACAGTAGGTCCATACTGCCCTGTACCACTGTAGTAGTATATGATAGTAGTATTAATAGTCGGTATCTACGGGGGTCCATAGTTAATAGGACCTATGGTATACATAAAAACCTATATATTTACCTATTTTTTACTAATAAAATTTGGTCCCATTACCTATGGACCCCCGTAATAGGTCCATACTACTGTAGTAATGTATTATGTATTAATAGTCGGTCTCTACTGTAGGTCCATACTGCCCTATACCACTGTAGTTATATGGTAGCAGTATTAATAGTTGGTCTCTACTGTAGGTCCATACTACCCCTACTACTGTGGTAATATATGATAGCAGTATTAATAGTCGGTCTCTACAGTAGTAGGTCCATACTGCCCTATACCACTGTGGTAATATATGATAGCAGTATTAGTATTAATAGTCGGTCTATACTGTAGGTCCATACTGCCCTATACCACTGTGGTAATACATGATAGCAGTGTTAATAGTCGGTCTCTACTGTAGGTCCATACTGCCCTATACTACTGTAAGTAGTACATGATAGCAGTATTAATAGCATAGCCGGTCCGTACAGTGTAGTAGGTCTACGCTGCCCTACCAGGTATGGTCTTCAAACTGTCACAGAATCGTGTTATTAATAGTATACAGCAGTAATATGAATATAGACTCTTAAGTATTAGCAGCGCCCTTCATTCGCTTTTTCCTTTCGCGCTCTGACCCCGCCCAGGCATACTGTGGTACCTACGCTCGTAGTCTCGTAGTACGTACGTAGAGCGACCCAAGAACCATTTTTAATGGGTGGGGGTGCCGTGTGTGCGATGTGTTGTATTAGGCGGGTTTTTCTGTGGCGTAAAGTTAGTGTCGCTGAGTCACCCCCCTTTACGATGGTATATAGCCCTTCCTTGGCTCCAACCCGCTTCCATCTTTCGTTTCTTACTTTTTGTCTTTAAGCGACGACCTTTTGGCTCTTACTCTTGTCCATATCTCGCAATGACTTGGATCCGGGTTCTCGAAGCAGAGGGCTCCTCTCCCCCTTCATGCCCGCTCGATGCTGAAACAGCAAAAAACGGGTTGTAATAGATCACGAGTCACGACTGTTTGTGTAACATGAGTGTTATATGGGCAAACCCCGTATCGAACTCAAAAGTATTGATAGGCTTTCTGAGTACGTCGATCGCCGGCGATTACAACAGCTAGTGCGTACCGATTCCATTCCATTCACGACACTATTAATACTACTGGCACTACATTTTCTGTGTATACACCTGGTGCGCACCTATTTAAAGTATTCTCATGTTTCTGAACGAACGAACGAAACGAATCGACGACGAACGACGGACGAACGAACGAACGATCGATCGATCGAACGGACGAACGAACGAATTAATTAACGAACGAATGAACGAATGGATGGACGAGCGACGATCGAACGATCGAACGATCGAACGAAAAAAACGAACGAACGAACGAACGAAGATCGAATTTGAGTAGCCGCTTCAGAGACGACATGAAAAAAAGAGTGCGACGACTCCAGCTATCGGAAAACGAAACTGAGTCTGAGGCGAGTCGACGAGCGATGAAGAAAGTGCTGCTGCCCGCCTGCCCCTGGTGGTGTCGACGGCCAGTCAGTGTCTCTCGCGGCCTGCTATATATCCTCGCGTGTCGTGCTTCCGTTCTAATATTTGCCCTTCTCCATGTCGTGCCATGCCGTCTTCGCGTGATGAACATCTACACCTCGGACAAATAGATCATCGATCCCCAGTTCATGATGATCTAGATATTTCAAGACAGATAAATCTATTCCCAACCTTGTACGATCTAGCTCATTGTGCCGGGTGGGGCCCGCATAATCTGCATGACCTAGCACATGTTTCCTGGGTTGGATCTGTGCTATTTATTTATATGCAGATCCCGCATAACTTCTCACAGCGGTACGAACGGGAACTATTAATAGTGGTAGCAATTCCGGGTGCATCACACCGCGATCGCATACCTCAGCGCGTATCACCGTCGGAGGGGTATGGAAAATCGTACTCGACGTTCCCACGGGACAACCAACGGTAGCAGAACCCCTAATCGACTAGGCTACAAGTTTGGGGACAATAAGGAATACAAGGCACCCGCAAAAAGGATACGCATCAAATGAGCGACGACATTGAGATAAGAAAAGAGTCAACAAGTATGGGTGTGATCTCATGCCGCAGCAGAAGGAGGCCTCATTGATCCCAAACTATATACGAATTAACGTACGACGCGATGTTACAACAGTAACCTGGAACAGAAAGAAAAGAGGGGACGCCAGCGGGGTGGATCCCTTTTCGGGAAAGACCATTGTTGTATGGGGAGACAGTGATTGAGTATCACTCCGTGAGCGATATCGCAGCTCTACAACAGCACGACAAAGTAGAAAGAGGCTAGGGAAAAACAGACCATCCCGCCCGCTCATCGTTGGTAGCGAGGTGTACCGTCGACAACGACATCAGTTTGGTTAGTGTTTATTTTACCGGGGTACCTACTCTCTGCGACGAGGTGCCGCCTTGATTGCCAGACAACCAACGCGGGAGTAGTAACCCTGGGTGAGAGTCTCCGGCTGGTCGCAGCAGGAGGCCTCATTGATCCCAAACTATATACGAATTAACGTACGACGCGATGTACAACAGTATTATTAATAGTAGTAGATGATCTTTACAGTACAGTAGCTGCTCATGACCTGTCCAAGGTGTGAACGTCTCCCCTCCTTTCTCGGCCGGTCCGCACTATTGACCTGTCTGTTTCTGTACTGCTTACAGCCACCCTTCGACCGTGGCGGCAAACCCCTCCTTCATGTAGGTCATAGCTCGCCCATTTTTTGGCGCCCTATCCACACCTACCTATATACCCCCCCTGTCCTCCAGAATCCCAAACAGCACCCTATTCGGCAGGCGCTACTCGTTTCTCAGGCACGCGAGCGATGAAACCAGCGAATAGCGCCTTCCGTTTGCCTGCTCGCCGCCGTATCAATGCTCTCGTATCCTGTCGTGCGATTGTGTACGATGTTTTTTGTGGCGAGGACTGCAATTGCGTCGTAGGAAATTATTATCGAGAGTACTACCTGAACTGTACGAGAAAAATTAAACGCGTTTTGTCGGAAAATAATCCGCCACTTAGTTATGTACTCACACGGTACGTAGCCAAAGGCGGCACCCGTGCAGTGTGCCGTGTGCACTCGTGCAAGATGTTTGCTTCGACATTTTTTCTGACACTCTGGCAGTAGCCTGTAAGGGGCTCCAAGACAGCAGGCGCGGCCGGTAACTGAGTGGTTCGTTTCTCGCCTTGCCTGTTCGCTTTTCGCTGTCGTGCTTGTCGTGTGTCCAGGTGTATGGGACCGCTGCTTGTCGAGGGCTTCCCACCTGCCCCCAAGCCACAACGTACGAGCTGGAGGGTGCTTTTTGTGCAAGCGTGCGCAAGGTACGCTCGTCAGCCCATGCCATAACATGTTTCGTCCGCCAAAGCCACGGTACTTTACTATACAATACAATACCATACCTGGTGCATGGTACTTGGAGCCTGGTGCATGATGCATGATGCATGGTGCTGGGTGCCTGGTACTTGGTGTTGTATGTTGTTAACCAGGTATCTGCAGCAGTAGGTGGACTTGTTCGCCATCGGCTTGCTGAGCTAGTACTGTATAACTATTGCGTGTATGTCACCAGGAAGCTTTTCTGCACTCCCAGCAAAAGTAATACCTGGTAGTAATTTTAATAGCTTCTCTCTACATCGCTTGTTCAAAGAAAATGAGTCCAACTCTACTCACGTCGGTGTTGTCGGGCGTGATACGCGTAGCATGCGACACCTAACATAGGAACACATACGTTGAACTCGCCGGAGGTAGAGGGGCGTACTCATCTGTTGCCTGCCTTGGTCATTTGACAATTGACCACGCATCCCTTTCGACGCCCCGGGGGGGGGAAGGGCGGGGGGGGGGGGAAAGGGGGAGGCGAGGGGGTTCGACTTGTTTTTTAACGCAATGTAAGGTGGTCACAGCTCTCGGGATAAGAAATATGCTATGGTCTACAACATTCGTGTAGTCGTGTTTTCGTGTCATCCCTCTTCTTCAGCCGTACGTACTGAGTTGTACTGGACGCTGGTATCGCGGGGACTCTGTGCAATCATCGCCCGTGTGCTGCACTGATGAAAAAAACACAAACAGAGAGACGGACGGCATCGAAACATGATACCGTCCAGCATTCTGTTAATAATACCTACCCTATTTCAACGGTTGCCACGGCCGTCGAGTTGATATAATACGGCGTTAGCAAGGCATGATGGGGACTTCGACATCGTCCTTCATCCAGAACATCAGGGCTCCGTGCTTGGCATCAAGAGCCGCCGAGTAGAGTTGATGTACGGCACGTCCAGATGCTCCATGTGTTAATTGTATGCGTCCTCTCCCTCTTGTTGCACGTCCTGCCGCTACTACGACTTTCATTCCAAGGGTGTCGACGTCACAGGTCGCACCGCGTTGGGACAGACGGGAGGTGCAATGGGGGCGCCAGCTGGACGCTGCTGCCGCACAGAGGGTCGTAACTGTGGTGAAGTGTTTGGTGGACGGAGAAGACAAGCGACTCTTTCTGCGGTCGTTGTTTCACGAGGCGATGCTGAGCCAGCTGCAGCAGCTTTGTGAGTGCCGCATATTTTTTGCTAAGCGATACCAACTGCGGGAGCAGGAGCAACAACTGTGCGATCGGCGTGCACGGCATGTGGAGCGCTACGCACGGCGACGTACGCAACAGCAACGGCAGAAAGAACAGCGCCAGCAGCTGCAGCAGGAGTATGACCAGCAAGAGCAGCAGCAGCAATTGCGCGAACGGCGTGAACGCCATGCCGATCGCCACCACAACAGCAGCAGCAGCAGCGGCGGTGGGAGGAGCAGCAGTGGCGGCAGTGCCTGCAGCAGCAACGCAAGCGCAGCAGCAGCAGCAGCTGCAAAAACGGGATGAGGAGGAGGCAGCAGCAGCAGCAGCAGCAGCAGCAGCAGGCAGCAGCAGCAGCAGCAGCAGCAGCAGCAGCAGCAGCAGCAGCAGCAGCAGCAGCGCCAGCAGCGCAGCAGCAGCAGCAGCAGCAGCAGCAGCGCCAGCAGCAGCAGCAACGGGTAGAAGACCTGGAGAGGGGTCTGCGGGTCGCAAGAGCGGAACTGAGGGTGGCTGCAAATAACGAGGGTAAGGGCGGACGGTTTTATTGCTGTGTTTGTTCATTGTCACAAGTACAATGGGATGCAGGAACAATCTGCACTGGCTAGGAAGAAGGCAGCTTCTCTTGTTCAGGAAGCTTCTTTTTGTGTTGTTGTCGTATCCTTCCTCTTCATGAAGAAAGAGAAAGGAGCTGTTGAGAGTGATTCGATGGGGGCTTGATTCAAGGCATCAAGCCCACTCTGCTCTCCTTCTATTAATCCGCTAGACTGGTAAAGACTCCTGTCCGAGGATTCTTCGGGCGCTTGTCTACTCTTCTCCTCTCGGCTATCCTAACCATTGTACTGCAAGGGAAACTTCAGAGCCCCGGGAGTATTCAGAGCTTTGATACTACGGGCCATTTCATAACCACTTCTATAGCCCGATACTATATCATATCACATTAGCCCACCCTGGATAGTCGTATATGCAGACCATACAACGGTCAACTGATGATAACGGAGTTCTGAATACTACCGGGAAGGGAGGTCGATGATGCGGCTATGGAAACAACAAAATGAGGTTATAGATTTCCCCACGCCTCGTAGTGAGGCCTAGCCGTCACAGACAATGTTATTGTCAGAAACACCTGCTGAAAGAGGGGGTCAAAATCCAAAACAGAAAAAGGCAGGGGCCAAGTACATGACATAATAGCTTTTGTTTTTCATTTTATAAATATATATGTATTTAATCTGAATCACGCACGATCTTGTAATCACACACACTTTGAAATAATGAGATTCGACCTCGCTCTCATAGCTTTTCGGGCATATTTTCGATATCGTGTGCCCCCTCTTCCCCCCTTTTTCTTTTTTTGTTTTGCTCGTGGCGAAAATAATTGATGTACATCAATTCAAAATAGTCTCAAATATCTCCAATACGAAGTACACTGTATCCGCCTGCTTCGTAAGGAAAATCCGCAGTACGCACGATCTTATTATCACACACGGCTTGGAAATATGAGCTTCGACGAAATAATGGATTTCAGATTGTAGTATACCATGGTATTGTTTATCAACATCGTGTCCGTTTTAGGGCGAAAAATCAATGCACATTTATTCAAAAGATCACAAATTAATAATACCGGTAACAATTACATGTCTCCACCTGCCCCGTCAGTGGAATTTGGTCCTCGCACGCCCCAGTTAAGCTTCTTCTATTAATATCCAAAATATAGACACATACCAGGTATCCTTTTTATTTAATGCTGTCGGCAGTAACAGTGATGATGATGGTATCCAAATACATATATTGATAAACAATAATACCCGGTATGAAATACACCTCGGAAAGATAGCCCACTCGTGACAAGCCACGTGCAACCTCGATGTTGATGTTTATTTTTTCCCAAAATATAGGCACACCCACTCCTTAAATTCTGCAGCTTCAGATTTTGTTTTCCTCATCTACCGACTGTATTTCCTGCATGAAGCCATGTAAAAACCCGTAGCACGCGCGATCGAAGTATCACACACAGCTTGCAAAGATGAGTTTCGACCAAATCCTCGATCTCACAGCTGTTGTTCTTTCGTAAATACCAAGTGTGCCCACCGCGGGCAGATTATCGATTCCCGCTTCATGCCTACATAAACCAAGAAATAACCACTACTCCTGATCTTGTAGTATCTGCTGTAGAGGTGTTTCCCTTTCGCCAATTACCTGGATACTCGCGAGTACTACCCGGCTTGCTAATACCACCACGGGTACAAGTAACACTACATACTTGCCTAGTATTTGGGTCGCGGTTACCCGGGTACCCGGTTTAAACGAGTACCCGGGTACCCAGGTTCTCGTTGATTTACCTTGGAAATCCCGGAGATCGCAACTTATCGTCCCCTAAATCACGTCCCCTGGGTAGTATTAGGTACATAATCTCGAAGAAATACCTTCAAGATAGAAAAACTGTCTCATGCCTCATATGTCACACCATCCAATTATAGACGTGTTACCCTTTTGCCAGTTACCCGGGTACTCGCGAGTATAACCCGGCTTGCTAATGCCCGTCAGGGGCACGAGTAACACGTCAAATTCTCCGCGTATTTGGGCCACGGACACTAGGGTACCCGACTTTTAGACCGGTACTCGGGTGTTGTACGGGTAGCCGCCGTTTAAACGGGTACCCCCGGGTACCCGCCCAAAATGGTCGTAAAGACTCGCGAGTACCCGGGTACTTGTTTCATAAAGTTAGCGGGTATCCGTTCAAGACGGGTACTCGTCGGGTAACACCTCTACCACTGTAGCTCATGTTGCCGGGTGGGACCGGTACATTTTGCATGATCTAGCACATGTTTCCTCGGTGGGGTCTGTAGTATGCAGACAGATTCTGCACTACCTCTCACAACGGCAGGTGAGGAACAAGATGACCTACGTAATCATGAGCTATCCGAGGTGTGCAAGCGTGTGCATTTAGGCATGTACCTTTACCGAGGTCGCGACTCTTTCTTTATACATACCTGGCACACACGAAACTGGCATAGAACTACTTATAGATATCTCGATCTCTGAGCGTGCTCGGTTGGTACATCCTTGGCCTCTCAGAGCTCCCACTTGGGAATCGCCTCCTTTTATTACTTGCCGGACCTTTCCAGCGGGTCTTTGTTTTCTCCAATTTCTCTTGGCACTTTCAGTCTTTTTTTTTTCCTTTTTTTCTTCTTTCGTTTCGTGTGCGTGCGTGTACTCGGAGCACGGCATCGCGGGTGAATCCGGCGCCGGCGCGGGTGTCGGCGGATGGTGGCCGGTAGAGAGGGGATTGCCAGGAGCGTGGTCGCCGGTTTCGTGGCTAGGCGTCGCGTGTGCCTCGAGGCACGAGGGAAGCATGAATGGGCTCTGCCTGGCCTCCATTTGTGTTTCTGATCGATAATCCACGAGTTTATAAGGGTCGTTGGGATTGCAAGATAATATTCAATCGGTGCTTATTTTTGCGACCGGGCTTGAAGCTCAAAGAGGCAGGTAGGCCCAGGCTGAGCACCAACATTGTCGAGCTGGCGAACCACGGCCACGGTGAGCACCGGGCCTCACGCGAGGCGGGCGACGGGGCTCACTGTGGCAGAGAGTAAGGGAAGCTTTGCCCGGACCGAATCGGTGGCGAGATCGTTGCGAGAGGGGCGGGCGGTGTACGAGGCTGAGGGAGAAGCTCTGCTGTTTTTTTTTTTTTTTTTTTTTTTTTTTTATTTTTGACCGGTGTATGGTGTTCCAATCAGGCAGGAAATTATTACACGAAAGGGGACGTGGATTTTTTTTCTTCCAGAATTTTTCGGTTTCATCTTCATTATATTTTTGCTGTGCTGCTGTGCCGTGCTGTGCTTTATCTTTCGTACATACGAGTAAAGAAACAGAGCATATCGAAAGAAGAAAATAAGTACCCTGCCTGGGGTATGTACGTACGTACGACATGTGAGCGAGCGTAGCGGAAAACCGACCGCGACGCGAAGCGTATGTGGCGTCCGAGCTGTTTTCTCCTGAAGCATGGCGGCGGGACTCTTGGCATTATCAAGTCGCCCGTTTGCGACTACAGCAGTCATGAACAAACTATATTTATCCATCATGGACCTCAGTCCGCTTCGCATAATTTTATGTACTTTTCCTTCCTGAGCGAAGCGCCTTGTAGTTATGTATGAAGAGCAGTGTGACCACTACGTTGCGGTATTACCTTATTGCCTGCAGTATGATGAACAAGAGTATCATTGCATGATATTTTGTCAAGTAATCAAGTCTGACTGATAGCATCTTTCATACTTGAAGTCATTCGATTCTACAGTAGTTTCCCTTTTAGAGGTGGATGGTATGATTGGAACAAGCGCTGCACATTGTTGAGGATGGCAAATAGATAGCAATACGATTGGATGGCAGCGTTGTTGACAGATACGGTACGTTTTAACGAGGGAAATCCGACGAGCGCGCGTACCTACGTAGGGATTAGGGAGTGCTACACCCGACGCGCGATGAAGATGATAGGCAAAGACCGAAGTGGGTTGGGGGGTAGGGGCTATCGCTCTGTGGTCCTGGGTCAATTGCGTAAAAATCAAGCAGGGATGGCAACGACAAGATTGGAACGGACGATCATCAATCAATTCAACCATCAATCCATCAAACACAACGAGGTCGCGTATCACACTGAGGTTCCGAGTCATGTTGGGGCAGGCCTCCTGTGCAGGCCAGTTGGTTTGGTTGGCATCGCTGAAGGCTGATAGACGCACACAGCCTGCAGTTGATTCAGATCGGGTACGATAGCATTCATATACTCATATGTCTGGTACACATCATTACCGCGGTGGGTAGCCCGAGTTAAGAGCACGCGACGACAAGCCGAAACAAGCGCTCTTAACTACAGCAGTACACAATGCTCTTATCCGTAGTGGGAAATGTACAGCTTTTGGTATAGGCGGGACATACCACTTCGGCCGCTCTTAAGTCCTGAAATATTTTATCTTGACTGCTCTACACTCGGGATATTCACTGCATGGATGTGAAGAACCGATCAACCCGGTGGCTTACAGGCGAACCGCGATACCTTACAACAACGGACCAGCAGACCATGGGTAGTCTCGATCTTACAGCCAGTAGGTCCAAATCCCCTTGTCGTCGGACTTGTTCTCGGGGGACGTGACGCGCATCTATACGTTTAGACAGCGGACAACGTCGGCGATACATCACGTGGTAATCGCTCGGCGCGAGTAAGTACACCACAGTTTGGCGCAGGTCGGCGAGGGGAGCTTTGGGGACGACCAAACGCGATGCGCGATCAGAGAAGGGCGAATGCAGAAACCGGGGAAGGGTCAGGGGGTAGATAAGGTCTACTCCTGTATTATTTCGGGTCAGGGTATGGCGCTGGACGAAAAGAGACATGGAAAAATGCACGGTTCGGTCACCCTCCGCAGGGTTGCAGCAGGTCTCTCTAGCGTAGAATAACACCTGTTTAGTCTCACGTTATTCGTCGACATGTAAAACCCTGCGAACTAATATCTGGTTTTATTTTGTTTTACGCACCTCAGGTGTGAGATCGAGTATTTCGTCGAAGCTCGTATTTGGGTCAGCGTCAGCAGTATGTGGCGTCCATGCTCGTTTTCAGGCCTTGCCCTCCGCTCTCTGCTCGAAATCTCCACACCTATTATCGTCCGGTTATGCTTTTGATTTTGGCCTCTTCCCCGTCCTCACGCGATGTTCGGGCAGCCTACCTTCAGAGGGATGTGTGGAGGCTGAGGGAGAGGGCCATCCAGCTCGAGGATGCGAACCGAATCGCCGAGCAGAACGCGCTCAACGCGTCCTGGAGGCACAGGCAGCAGGTTTTCGTCATGGAGGAAGAGATCCACAACCTACGCAGAGCTGTGGACCAGGCGCAGGTACATCAGTAGGTTCGGGTAGGATGAACTGGGGTGACATGCGGTGGAGCAGTCGTCGCACGTCTTTCAGCTTGTCTTTCCTACCAGAAAAATAACGAACAAAACACGCTGGCGCACGTTCAGCTGTTGTCGCCATGCTGGAGTTTGAATTCTAAGTTATGTTGCAGGTAGGCTTGGTTTCTTTGGGTCTGATATCGTTGCCATGGCGGGTGGGATAGTTGTTGCCGTGCTCGTTCTCATGCCCTAATAATATATATCGAGATATCTCCTGTGCGGACAAACACCCTTGTGCTTTGCGCTTAGGTGGTGATATAACATTTGATGTGTTCTACGAGCAGCCGTAAGGTGCAAATCCTGGACCAATGACACGACGTACTGCTCACTTGCTACCCGTACCTACTGTAGCATATACTGCTCCATTGGAGGATACTTTATCGTCTGATGTTTTTTTATCTCGCTCAGGTGAACATCAGCATGGTCCGGGAATACCTGAGGGGCGTACACCCTCCTGTCGATGGCGTCCTCGCGACGAGGAACGCACGCAACGGTGATGTCATCGGCGTGCGGGGAGGAGAGGGGGAAGGGGCCGGAGGGGAGGGAGGGGCGGGAGGGGCGGGAGAGGGGGGAGGAAGGGAAGGGGGGGGGGAAGGTCAGGGGGGGAGTGTGGACGTGCACATGATCTGCGATGGACTGACGTACGTGCTGGGCATCTCGCTCCCACCCCTGGGCATCTACCGAGACCGTTGCGTTTCGATCGGTGAGATGGATGGATGAAACCTCGTATTCCCTAACAAGAACACGATTGCTGATACGAATACGGAGCTCCACTGGTTGTTGTTTGACCGTAAAATAACCCTGTAGGTTGCGCCAGTCCTTCACCAATACGCGCGCGATTTCAAGCGTCGACACCGTTAAGAGAAGAGGTCGCTTAATCCGCTTGCTGCCTAAGTTTCAAGCAAGTGTCTCGCATTCAGTCGAACTCAGGATGCGCCGTCTTCCACCCGCCATGTATGTGTGCATTGATGTAGTACTTCGCACACCCTGATAAACGCTCACTATCGTGTGCCCACTGCTGACAACGGGCAAACCAGCCGCTGCCCTCACCGCGCTGGTGCCTCCGCCTTCCACTGTGGAGGACGCCACCAGCCGGTGCAGGACTGTTGTCCTGCGGAAGCCGCCCCAGGTATACTCGGTCGGTAGAGCAGATGGGATGGGATGGGATGGGGTGGGATTGAGCCGCCGCTGCTGTTGTCACTACTTTCTCGTTTTGGTAAATGAATTGGGCTTTGATACGGGCATGGCTACCCATCCCACCCGCACCAGCAACGGTGCCAATGAAACACGAGGCTAGGACAGGGGGCTCTCCCTCGCTCTCCCGCTTTTGTAGAATCCGTAATATTTGGTTGAATCCGTGTTCCTCAAATCTCGAACCGACGTTAAGCATGTCCCGCCAGATGCAATACCCACAAACCAACGTAGGTATGACATACCACGTACACAAACAAACAGGCGAATGTCAATAGATATATAGTGAAGCTCTCACGCACCCCTCTACGAAGAGGAGCTTTTGCCAACGAACGTTAGCACTGCTTATAGTGATACGCCTTCTTGGCTCAGCACACTTGCACATCTCCGAAGCGTGACGTGCCTCGCCAGTAGTAACCGTAGTTTCGTCGAAGGGCCGTGTTGGAATTCGGTTTTTGAGTTGTGTTGCAGGTAGGATTGATTTCTTTGGGTCTGATGCCGTTGCCGTTCCCGTGCTTGAGACCATGCCCTACTATTGTCGTCCGAGATATCTCCTGCGCGGATAAACACCCTATGCTTGCTTAAATGGTATTGTATTTACTGCGTTCCAGTAGCGGCCGTAAAGCGTAATCCTGGACCAACGACATGAGGTAGTGCTTACGCCTGCTACCCGTGCCTTCTGTAGCGTGTAGTGCTCGGCTAGGGGGTGCCTTATCGTCTGGTGACTTGATCTCGCTCAGGTGAACATCAGCATGGTCCCGAGGGGCGTATCTGTCCGCCCTTCTGCCGATGGCATCTTCGCGACGAGGAACGGACGCGGGGGTGTGCTATCAGCGGCCGGGGAGGTGGGGCGGGAGGTGGGGGGGGGAGGGGGGGGGGGGGGGCGGGGCGGGAGGGGTGGGCGGGAGGGACGGGAGGGGGGGGGGGGGGCGAGTGTGGACGTGCGCAGGATCTGCGGTGGAGGCACGTACACCCTGGGCATCTCGCTTCCACCGCTGGGCATCTACCGGGGCCTATTGGCTTCGTTCGGTGAGTTGATGGATGACATCTGGTTTTTCTTGACCAAGAGCGCGGTTTGTGATGTGAAAAAAACCCAAATTACTTCTGTAGTATCTGTGTAAAGTATCCCTGTAGGTTGCGCCATCTCTGGACCAATACGCGCACGACTTCAAGCATCGACACTGTTAGAGAGACGAGATCATCTGATCTGCTTCCTGCCTCACTTTCAAGAAACGCTTCTCCGTGGAATGTCGCCTTCAGTCGAACTCAATGAGTGACGTCTTCCACCCGCCATGCTTGTGTTCATTAGCACTCTGATAAACGCTCACCATCGTGTGCCGACCGCTGTAGTGTCTCAGCCCCCTGTTGCCACTCACCAACCGTGTGCCCACTGCTGACACCAGGAAACCCGGTCGCTGCCCTCGCCGCGATGGTGCCTCCGCCTTCGGCTGTGGAAGACGCCACCAGCCGGTGCAGGACTGTTGTGCTGCGGAAGCCGCCCCAGGTATACTCGGTCGGTAGAGCAGATGGGATGGGATGGGATGGGATGGGATTGAGCCGCCGCTGCTGTTGTCACTACTTTCTCGTCTTGATAAATGAATTGGGCTTTGATACGGACATGGCTACCCATCCCACCCGCACCAGCAACGGTGCCAATGAAACACGAGGCTAGGACAGGGGGCTCTCCCTCGCTCTCCCGCTTTTGTAGAATCCGTATTATTTGGTTGAATCGGTATTTCTCAAATCTCGAACCGACGTTAAGCATGTCCCGCCAGATGCAATACCCACAAACCAACGTAGGTATGACATACCACGTACACAAACAAACAGGCGAATGTCAATAGATATATAGTGAAGCTCTCACGCACCCCTCTACGAAGAGGAGCTTTTGCCAACGAACGTTAGCACTGCTTATAGTGATACGCCTTCTTGGCTCAGCACACTTGTACATCTCCGAAGCGTGACGTGCCTCGCCAGTAGTAACCGTAGTTTCGTCGAAGGGCCGTGTTGGAATTCGGTTTTTGAGTTGTGTTGCAGGTAGGATTGATTTCTTTGGGTCTGATGCCGTTGCCGTTCCCGTGCTTGAGACCATGCCCTACTAATGTCTTCCGAGATATCTCCTGAGCGGATAAACACCCTATGCTTGCTTAAATGGTATTGTATTTACTGCGTTCCAGTAGCGGCCGTAAAGCGTAATCCTGGACCAACGACATGAGGTAGTGCTTACGCCTGCTACCCGTGCCTTCTGTAGCGTGTAGTGCTCGGCTAGGGGGTGCCTTATCGTCTGGTGACTTGATCTCGCTCAGGTGAACATCAGCATGGTCCCGAGGGGCGTATCTGTCCGCCCTTCTGCCGATGGCATCTTCGCGATGAGGAACGGACGCGGGGGTGGTGTTATCAGCGGCCGGGGAGGTGGGGCGGGAGGTGGGGGAGGAGTGGGGGGGGGGCGGGGCGGGGGGGGGGCGGGAGGGGGGGGGGGGGGGGGGGGGCGAGTGTGGACGTGCGCAGGATCTGCGGTGGAGGCACGTACACCCTGGGCATCTCGCTTCCACCGCTGGGCATCTACCGGGGCCTATTGGCTTCGTTCGGTGAGTTGATGGATGACATCTGGTTTTTCTTGACCAAGAGCGCGGTTTGTGATGTGAAAAAAAGCCCAAATTATTTCTGTAATATCTGTGTAAAGTATCCCTGTAGGTTGCGCCATCTCTGGACCAATACGCGCACGACTTTAAGCATCGACACTATTATGAGACGAGATCATCTGACCCGCTTCCTGCCTCACTTTCAAGAAACGCTTCTCCGTGGAATGTCGCGTTCAGTCGAACTCAATGAGTGACGTCTTCCACCCGCCATGCTTGTGTTCATTAGCACCCTGATCGACGTTCACCATCGTGTGCCGACCGCTGTAGTATCTCAGCCCCCTGCACTACCACTCACCAATCGTGTGCCCACTGCTGACACCAGGAAACCCGGTCGCTGCCCTCGCCGCGATGGTGCCTCCGCCTTCACTGTGGAGGACGCCACCAGCCGGTGCAGGACTGTTGTCCTGCGGAAGCCGCCCCAGGTATACTCGGTCGGTAGAGCAGATGGGATGGGATGGGATGGGATGGGATGGGATTGAGCCGCCGCTGCTGTTGTCACTACTTTCTCGTCTTGATAAATGAATTGGGCTTTGATACGGACATGGCTACCCATCCCACCCGCACCAGCAACGGTGCCAATGAAACACGAGGCTAGGACAGGGGGCTCTCCCTCGCTCTCCCGCTTTTGTAGAATCCGTAATATTTGGTTGAATCGGTATTTCTCAAATCTCGAACCGACGTTAAGCATGTCCCGCCAGATGCAATACCCACAAACCAACGTAGGTATGACATACCACGTACACAAACAAACAGGCGAATGTCAATAGATATATAGTGAAGCTCTCACGCACCCCTCTACGAAGAGAAGCTTTTGCCAACGAACGCTAGCACTGCTTATAGTGATACGCCTTCTTGGCTCAGCACACTTGTACATCTCCGAAGCGTGACGTGCCTCGCCAGTAGTAACCGTAGTTTCGTCGAAGGGCCGTGTTGGAATTCGGTTTTTGAGTTGTGTTGCAGGTAGGATTGATTTCTTTGGGTCTGATGCCGTTGCCGTTCCCGTGCTTGAGACCATGCCCTACAATGTCTTCCGAGATATCTCCTGGCGCGAATAAACACCCTATGCTTGCTCAAATGGTATTGTATTTACTGCGTTCCAGTAGCGGCCGTAAAGCGTAATCCTGGACCAACGACATGAGGTAGTGCTTACGCCTGCTACCCGTGCCTTCTGTAGCGTGTAGTGCTCGGCTAGGGGGTGCCTTATCGTCTGGTGACTTGATCTCGCTCAGGTGAACATCAGCATGGTCCCGAGGGGGCGTATCTGTCCGCCCTTCTGCCGATGGCATCTTCGCGATGAGGAACGGACGCGGGGGTGGTGCTATCAGCGGCCGGGGAGGGGAGGTGGGGCGGGAGGTGGGGGAGGAGTGGGGGGGGGGGGCGGGGCGGGGGTGGGGGGTGGGCGGAGGGGACGGGAGGGGGAGGGCGAGTGTGGACGTGCGCAGGATCTGCGGTGGAGGCACGTACACCCTGGGCATCTCGCTTCCACCGCTGGGCATCTACCGGGCCTATTGGCTTCGTTCGGTGAGTTGATGGATGACATCTGGTTTTTCTTGACCAAGAGCGCGGTTTGTGATGTGAAAACGAAGCCCAAATTATTTCTGTAGTATCTGTGTAAAGTATCCCTGTAGGTTGCGCCATCTCTGGACCAATACGCGCACGACTTCAAGCATCGACACTGTTAAGAGAGAGATCATCTGATCTGCTTCCTGCCTCACTTTCAAGAAACGCTTCTCCGTGGAATGTCGCCTTCGGTCGAACTCAATGAGTGACGTCTTCCACCCGCCATGCTTGTGTTCATTATCACCCTGATAAACGCTCACCATCGTGTGCCGACCGCTGTAGTGTCTCAGCCCCCTGTTGCCACTCACCAATCGTGTGCCCACTGCTGACACCAGGAAACCCGGTCGCTGCCCTCGCCGCGATGGTGCCTCCGCCTTCGGCTGTGGAAGACGCCACCAGCCGGTACAGGACTGTTGTCCTGCGGAAGCCGCCCCAGGTATACTCGGTCGGTAGAGCAGATGGGATGGGATGGGATGGGGTGGGATTGAGCCGCCGCTGCTGTTGTCACTACTTTCTCGTCTTGATAAATGAATTGGGCTTTGATACGGACATGGCTACCCATCCCACCCGCACCAGCAACGGTGCCAATGAAACACGAGGCTAGGACAGGGGGCTCTCCCTCGCTCTCCCGCTTTTGTAGAATCCGTAATATTTGGTTGAATCCGTGTTCCTCAAATCTCGAACCGACGTTAAGCATGTCCCGCCAGATGCAATACCCACAAACCAACGTAGGTATGACATACCACGTACACAAACAAACAGGCGAATGTCAATAGATATATAGTGAAGCTCTCACGCACCCCTCTACGAAGAGGAGCTTTTGCCAACGAACGTTAGCACTGCTTATAGTGATACGCCTTCTTGGCTCAGCACACTTGTACATCTCCGAAGCGTGACGTGCCTCGCCAGTAGTAACCGTAGTTTCGTCGAAGGGCCGTGTTGGAATTCGGTTTTTGAGTTGTGTTGCAGGTAGGATTGATTTCTTTGGGTCTGATGCCGTTGCCGTTCCCGTGCTTGAGACCATGCCCTACCAATGTCTTCCGAGATATCTCCTGCGCGGATAAACACCCTATGCTTGCTCAAATGGTATTGTATTTACTGCGTTCCAGTAGCGGCCGTAAAGCGTAATCCTGGACCAACGACATGAGGTAGTGCTTACGCCTGCTACCCGTGCCTTCTGTAGCGTGTAGTGCTCGGCTAGGGGGTGCCTTATCGTCTGGTGACTTGATCTCGCTCAGGTGAACATCAGCATGGTCCCGAGGGGCGTATCTGTCCGCCCTTCTGCCGATGGCATCTTCGCGACGAGGAACGGACGCGGGGGTGGTGCCATCAGCGGCCGGGGAGGTGGGGCGGGAGGTGGGGGAGGAGTGGGGGGGGGCGGGGCGGGGCGGGAGGGGTGGGCGGGAGGGACGGGGGGGGGAAGGGCGAGTGTGGACGTGCGCAGGATCTGCGGTGGAGGCACGTACACCCTGGGCATCTCGCTTCCACCGCTGGGCATCTACCGGGGCCTATTGGCTTCGTTCGGTGAGTTGATGGATGACATCTGGTTTTTCTTGACCAAGAGCGCGGTTTGTGATGTGAAAAAAAGCCCAAATTATTTCTGTAGTATCTGTGTGAAGTGTCCCTGTAGGTTGCGCCATCTCTGGACCAATACGCGCACGACTTTAAGCATCGACACTATTATGAGACGAGATCATCTGATCTGCTTCCTGCCTCACTTTCAAGAAACGCTTCTCCGTGGAATGTCGCCTTCGTCGAACTCAATAAGTGACGTCTTCCACCCGCCATGCTTGTGTTCATTATCACCCTGATAAACGCTCACCATCGTGTGCCGACCGCTGTAGTGTCTCAGCCCCCTGTTGCCACTCACCAATCGTGTGCCCACTGCTGACACCAGGAAACCCGGTCGCTGCCCTCGCCGCGATGGTGCCTCCGCCTTCGGCTGTGGAAGACGCCACCAGCCGGTACAGGACTGTTGTCCTGCGGAAGCCGCCCCAGGTATACTCGGTCGGTAGAGCAGATGGGATGGGATGGGATGGGGTGGGATTGAGCCGCCGCTGCTGTTGTCACTACTTTCTCGTCTTGATAAATGAATTGGGCTTTGATACGGACATGGCTACCCATCCCACCCGCACCAGCAACGGTGCCAATGAAACACGAGGCTAGGACAGAGGGCTCTCCCTCGCTCTCCCGCTTTTGTAGAATCCGTAATATTTGGTTGAATCCGTGTTCCTCAAATCTCGAACCGACGTTAAGCATGTCCCTCCAGATGCAATACCCACAAACCACGTAGGTATGACATACCACGTACACAAACAAACAGGTGAATGTCAATAGATATATAGTGAAGCTCTCACGCACCCCTCTACGAAGAGGAGCTTTTGCCAACGAACGTTAGCACTGCTTATAGTGATACGCCTTCTTGGCTCAGCACACTTGTACATCTCCGAAGCGTGACGTGCCTCGCCAGTAGTAACCGTAGTTTCGTCGAAGGGCCGTGTTGGAATTCGGTTTTTGAGTTGTGTTGCAGGTAGGATTGATTTCTTTGGGTCTGATGCCGTTGCCGTTCCCGTGCTTGAGACCATGCCCTACCAATGTCTTCCGAGATATCTCCTGCGCGGATAAACACCCTATGCTTGCTCAAATGGTATTGTATTTACTGCGTTCCAGTAGCGGCCGTAAAGCGTAATCCTGGACCAACGACATGAGGTAGTGCTTACGCCTGCTACCCGTGCCTTCTGTAGCGTGTAGTGCTCGGCTAGGGGGTGCCTTATCGTCTGGTGACTTGATCTCGCTCAGGTGAACATCAGCATGGTCCCGAGGGGCGTATCTGTCCGCCCTTCTGCCGATGGCATCTTCGCGACGAGGAACGGACGCGGGGGTGGTGCCATCAGCGGCCGGGGAGGTGGGGCGGGAGGTGGGGGAGGAGTGGGGGGCGGGGCGGGGGGGGAGGGGTGGGCGGGAGGGACTGGAGGGGGAAGGGCGAGTGTGGACGTGCGCAGGATCTGCGGTGGAGGCACGTACACCCTGGGCATCTCGCTTCCACCGCTGGGCATCTACCGGGGCCTATTGGCTTCGTTCGGTGAGTTGATGGATGACATCTGGTTTTTCTTGACCAAGAGCGCGGTTTGTGATGTGAAAAAAAGCCCAAATTATTTCTGTAGTATCTGTGTGAAGTGTCCCTGTAGGTTGCGCCATCTCTGGACCAATACGCGCACGACTTAAGCATCGACACTATTATGAGACGAGATCATCTGATCTGCCTCCTGCCTCACTTTCAAGAAACGCTTCTCCGTGGAATGTCGCCTTCGGTCGAACTCAATGAGTGACGTCTTCCACCCGCCATGCTTGTGTTCATTAGCACCCTGATCGACGCTCACCATCGTGTGCCGACCGCTGTAGTGTCTCAGCCCCCTGTTGCCACTCACCAATCGTGTGCCCACTGCTGACACCAGGAAACCCGGTCGCTGCCCTCGCCGCGATGGTGCCTCCGCCTTCGGCTGTGGAAGACGCCACCAGCCGGTACAGGACTGTTGTCCTGCGGAAGCCGCCCCAGGTATACTCGGTCGGTAGAGCAGATGGGATGGGATGGGATGGGATGGGTTGAGCCGCCGCTGCTGTTGTTACTACTCTCTCGTCTTGATAAATGAATTGGGCTTTGATACGGACATGGCTACCCATCCCACCCGCACCAGCAACGGTGCCAATGAAACACGAGGCTAGGACAGGGGGCTCTCCCTCGCTCTCCCGCTTTTGTAGAATCCGTAATATTTGGTTGAATCGGTATTTCTCAAATCTCGAACCGACGTTAAGCATGTCCCGCCAGATGCAATACCCACAAACCAGCGTAGGTATGACATACCACGTACACAAACAAACAGGCGAATGTCAATAGATATATAGTGAAGCTCTCACGCACCCCTCTACGAAGAGGAGCTTTTGCCAACGAACGTTAGCACTGCTTATAGTGATACACCTTCTTGGCTCAGCACACTTGTACATCTCCGAAGCGTGACGTGCCTCGCCAGTAGTAACCGTAGTTTCGTCGAAGGGCCGTGTTGGAATTCGGTTTTTGAGTTGTGTTGCAGGTAGGATTGATTTTCTTGGGTCTGATGCCGTTGCCGTCCCGTGCTTGAAACCATGCCCTACCAATGTCTTCCGAGATATCTCCTGAGCGGATAAACACCCTATGCTTGCTCAAATGGTATTGTATTTACTGCGTTCCAGTAGCGGCCGTAAAGCGTAATCCTGGACCAACGACATGAGGTAGTGCTTACGCCTGCTACCCGTGCCTTCTGTAGCGTGTAGTGCTCGGCTAGGGGGTGCCTTATCGTCTGGTGACTTGATCTCGCTCAGGTGAACATCAGCATGGTCCCGAGGGGCGTATCTGTCCGCCCTTCTGCCGATGGCATCTTCGCGACGAGGAACGGACGCGGGGGTGGTGCCATCAGCGGCCGGGGAGGTGGGGCGGGAGGTGGGGGAGGAGTGGGGGGCGGGGGGGGGCGGGGCGGGAGGGGTGGGCGGGAGGGACTGGAGGGGGGAAGGGCGAGTGTGGACGTGCGCAGGATCTGCGATGGAGGCACGTACACCCTGGGCATCTCGCTTCCACCGCTGGGCATCTACCGGGGCCTATTGGCTTCGTTCGGTGAGTTGATGGATGACATCTGGTTTTTCTTGACCAAGAGCGCGGTTTGTGATGTGAAAACGAAGCCCAAATTATTTCTGTAGTATCTGTGTGAAGTGTCCCTGTAGGTTGCGCCATCTCTGGACCAATACGCGCACGACTTTAAGCATTGACACTATTATGAGACGAGATCATCTGATCTGCTTCCTGCCTCACTTTCAAGAAACGTTTCTCCGTGGAATGTCGCGTTCAGTCGAACTCGTTGAGTGACGTCTTCCACCCGCCATGCTTGTGTTCATTAGCACCCTGATCGACGCTCACCATCGTGTGCCGACCGCTGTAGTGTCTCAGCCCCCTGTTGCCACTCACCAATCGTGTGCCCACTGCTGACACCAGGAAACCCGGTCGCTGCCCTCGCCGCGATGGTGCCTCCGCCTTCGGCTGTGGAAGACGCCACCAGCCGGTACAGGACTGTTGTCCTGCGGAAGCCGCCTCAGGTATACTCGGTCGGTAGAGCAGATGGGATGGGATGGGATGGGATGGGATGGGATTGAGCCGCCGCTGCTGTTGTTACTACTTTCACATTTGGATGACATGATATCAGCCCAATATCTATATATGCGAACAGAACACTGCAGTGAACGATCGACGGATGTAGCGATGCCAAATTGATTTCTGCTTCGAACAGCGGTGCGCAAAGTTTGGGCAAGAAACAAGAACGGTGACTATTGCTCAAAATAGTGGAAGGATGGGCGCGATGGTACTGCTTTCCTAACTATTGCAACTTTTTTCATACCTAAAATACGATCGTAAGGTGTTGTGAGTTTGACTGATTTATGAGCAGCTTGAGCAAGTTAATCGGGGACGGATATCAATTATCGCGATCAACACGAGCAAGGAATATAGCGTGTGATTACCCATCCTGTATTCGGAGAGCGAAACAGAGCATCGCAGAACACCAAAAACGTTGCTTTAACAATGTATCGAAATGCAGTCGCCACGAGTTGAGAGCGAACGACACCACATATCAGGTACTACGTAGGAGTAGACTACGGCACGAGCGCCCGCTCCTCACGCGCTGCGGCACAAATTCATACCAGGTACCAGGTATCTAGCAAGCGGCTGCAGCACCGGTGTATAGCGATTTGAAGTAATGCGTCGGACGCTTTGCTCTAATTTCTGCAACGACTTCAGCCTTTGCTCATGCTGTTGCCGCCCTTCGAATATAAGACACCTCACAAACACGAGCATTAGACCTTGTTCGCTGTGATGGTATAGACGGCTGTAGCCGATGGGGACGTTCAAGCCGCCAGCATAACCATAAAAACGCAACGCGGAAGCTGTTCAGTTTCGTAGGCGCCATCCGAACCTATTCGGGGCTTCATCCTCACCTGACAGTCTCTTTCTGTACTGTTCCGCCTGCCCAACAACGACCCGCTGGACATACTGTCTCTCGCGCAGTCCACCCCCTCCTCGTCGGTCGCCCGGAGCCTGTGCGATATGGCGAGGGGATTCCTGGCCACCCCGCACTGGGGCTTGCACGCGTGCCTAGCGCCTGAAGCCCCCTTCTTGGCAGCGGGGTGCTCTCCGTTCGGACAGGCCTTCAGCGACCGTGCCATCGGTGGCGTCAGCGGCGGCGCTATCCGGGGTGCCAGAGTTACGGTGTGGACAGAGGGAGCATCGCTCGCCGCTGGGGCGGGCATCGGGCAGGCTGGACCGTGCCTAGGGGTGAGCAAGTATTGTACAAACAACGCTGAACGCATGCACGACAACATGTATAGTCTTACTCGCCCCTGATGGACTGATTGATGTCGGCGACCGCGAAGGCCAGTCATTCAAAACAATTGGCATTCGCGCTGGCTTAGCCACGAACCGATTTAACTTGGTGGCTTGGTGTTCTATTATTGACGCCAGAGGATTTATGGTTCGTTTCCCAGCATGTTACGCCCATCCAGCGGTAGTTTGTATGATTGGCCGAGCACAAACAGGAAATCAGGGTCGAAATATTAAAACGACGAAGAGGTAGGAGCCGTCGAAGTCGCGAAGCGCGTTTGGCAAGTCATATCTGCGTGAGGATGCCATCGGTATTTCGCTCATCATTCAGGTAGAGGTCGTGAACTCGTGGGGTTCAAGGGATAGTCGCCGGGAAGTCTGCGAGAAGGGAGGTGGGGAGGGAAGGGGGGAGGGGGGCAACGGAGGGGAAAGGCCCAGCGTAACATAATCGTGAGGTTTGATATCACAGCGCGGATGAAGGCGAAGGAAAGCACATAGGGGTGTTTATAGCTTTGTTTTGTTCTGACGGACGCAGGAGGTGTCTCAACATATGCAGAGTAATACGGCATTTGGTGCAGGCACGGCAACATATCCCGCCCGAACCAGCAACGACGCCAATACAACATGAAACCAAGACAGGGAGCTTGTTCTCACTCTCCTATTTTTTTTGTAGAATCTGTATATATTTTGGTTGAATGGGTACTCCACAGATCTCGAACTAACGTAAAACGTGTCCCGCTGGATAAATAATCCACGAACCGACTCACGTATGATATATACAGACAGGCGAACGTCAATAGATGTATATATATAGTGGAACTCTCACGCACCCCTCTACGAAGAGGCATTTTTTCTCCAACGTACTTTCGCACTGCTTAATGTGGTACGCCTTCTTAGCTTAGCGCACTTGCACATCTACGGGGGATGACGTGCCTCGCATGCAGTAACTGCAGCTTTATCGAAGGGCCGTGTTGGAATTCGAGTTCTGAGTTGTGTTGCAGGTAGGCTTTGTTGCTTTGGGTCTGATGCCGTTGCCGTTGCCGTGCTCGTTTCCGCGCCCTATTAATCTCTATCGAGATATCTCCTGTGCGGTTAAACACCCTGTGATTTGCGCTTAGGTGGTGATTTGGTATTTGCTACGTTCCATGCGTGGCCGTAAGGTGTAAATCCTAGACCAACGACATAAGGCACTGCTCACGCCTGCTACCCGTGCCTACTGTAGCATATAGTGCTCCGTTGGAAAGTTCTTTATCGTCTGATGATTCGATCTTGCTCACGTGAACATCTGCATGGTCCAGGACCGACTGGGGGGCATGTTGTCTTCTGCCGACGGTGTACTCGCGACGAGGAACGGACACGGGGGTGGTGCCATCAGCGGCCGGGGAGGAGGGGGGGGGACGGGCGGGGGGAGGAGTGGGAGGTGGAGGGGCGGGAGGGGGGGCAGGGGGGGGAGGAGGGTTGCTGGTCAACAACAGAATCCGCCGAGCGTACATGCCCAACTTCCCATTCCCAACAATGGGCATTTACCACGACCTGTTGGTTTCGCTCGGTGAGTCGATGGATGACACCTCGTTTTTCTTGAACCAAAACTCGGTGTTGATGCTAATGCATAGCCCCGATTGCTGTAATAGATGTGTAAAATATCCCTGTAGATTACGCCTGCTCTTGACCAATACGTGCGTGATTGTGAGCATCGCCACTACAAAGCCCCAAAGCAAAATAACACCTAAGGAGGTAAAAACGCTTAGAATACATCGCATGCGCAGCGTTTGCGAGCAGAGGACAACCAAGCAGACGCATAAATTACAGCGCTTGTTCGGAAGAAGCGTACGGGAGTATACCAGCGTGTACCAACGTCGATCACAACGTATGGTCGAGAAAAGACTGTGGCCAGGAGCGTTTGTCACCAGTAAGTGCCCAGCAAGCAGGGAGGATTTCGTGCCTAATATAATTACCCGATGCGTCATCCCAAAGATCTAATCTTCGGGTCGGGCTACATACGTTTCAAAAATGTTGATACATACCGGAAGAAGGGGGGTCACGTTAGTCGCATTTTGGCTAACAGTGCGTGGGTTTCTCGCGATGAACCAATGTTCAGGCTGCCGTACACGGGGTGCGCTATCAGCAGATTGGGTGTCGATGCTGTACTACTCCTCAGTCGCAAGAGCAGGAATTTTACACGAGCCACGGCTATCATACCCATCCGCCATCGGGGTTTGTTGGCGGGAGGCATCCACCATCCAACTGCGAGCGACCCTTGGTGGTCGCATGGGGAAGACGGGTTGTCAGTGGCATTCCTAATCAATGCTGACGGCGCGCATGCCCCCCCCCCCGAGCACTACATAACGCTTGCTTTTATTTCCTTCGATCTGCCCTCACCGTGCTTGGTGGATCCAGACCAGCCCTGGAAGATTGCTTCGGCGAGGTCGGGACCCACTCTGGAAACTGAGGGGACTCGCCCCCCCAGTTGATCAACACCCTCGCACCGATGTCGAGCGCCGCTAAAATCGCCCTGGGAAGGAACGACCCGCCGTCTCCAACGTAGGAGAAATCCCTTGCCGACCAGAACAAGGACCGCTGCGAGACAGGAAAGCAGGTGCCAGGGGTGCACGAAGTAGTAGTAGGTTCCCGAAGCGGTACGTTTCATACCTCCGATAGAGGTCCCTCCATCCGTACAGATGATGTGTCTGAAGAGAGAGAGAGAGAGAGAGAGAGAGAGAGAGAGAGAGAGAGAGAGCGCACGGGCGAAAGTAGCTGACGACTCTGAGCCGAGGCGCTACACTCGTACTCATGTGCGCAATGGGGGGGCGAGGGCGAGAGTACTCATGTCATGCATGACCGTAGTCGCGATCGGGGGGGAGGGGGGTTAACGATCGGTGGAAGAGTTAGGGTGGAGAGTCACGGAGAACGGGAGAAGCGTTGCTGCGCTGCGTTAAGGCTAATGAGAAATATGTGGTTGACGTTGTTGCCTATTAATAGAGGGAAGCGGCACGACGGGGGGTAGCTGCATGGGGCTTGCGCAGGAAACGCTCACGAGAGGGGCGCCGGTCTTGCTGTCCTGTAATTCCTTGAAGGTGGGAAAAGCTGTCCGTCGATGCTTACGTCGAATTCCCGGAACTTCTTCTTTTAGTAATGCCGTTTCGTGACGGACGGCGGTTTTACGACCGCGGAAGGCGAGTCGTTGAGAGCTCGTTAGTACTGCAGTATAGTGGTAGGCAGTGCCGATTACTGCCGGCCAACATAGTCTGCCTGTACCTGCGTTTGCCACATAAACTGTTTTGCAGGTGATTGTATTAAGATTTTCGTTTATTTTTTTGTGAACCTAGAATTCCGACCCCCCCCCTGTCCCTCCCCCCTCCCCCTAAGATGCTGGAGTCGGAGGTGGAAAGTTTAGACGCAAGTGCAGAGATTTATAGTTTTAATGATGCGGTGTTTTCCAGGACCGAGAGGCAAGGGATTAACTGCTCGTATTATTGTACGAGGCCAAGGCCCGCCTGGTGGAGGGCTAGCTGGTCTGCTCTTTCCGACAGTTTAACATTGTGTTTCGCAAGTCGACTCGTCGTTGCGAATGAGGCTCCGACACCAGCGCCAAGTTCAATCACACCAGCGCCGTTCTCAATCGTTCCCCGGGCGTCTACGACGAAAGAGGGAAGGGAACCCAGCGTAGGAATCTTTCAGACCGGAGAAGAAGCTGGCGTGCCACGGCGTGACGGCGAGCTGTCGGTCGGTAATCGCTCTCACGTGGTGATAACTGGTGGTCCCCATCCCGACCAAAAGTCGCTTGCGGTGTCGAGGCGTTTCACGTCATTTTACCGTGGGTGGTGGGTTCTGACGCTAGCTAGCTGTCGTCTTGTGGTGGTGGCGATTTTAGAAATGTGTACGTAGAGCAAACCAGTCGAAGCGCCACTTTTCGGGTTGGAGTTGCCCATTAACTTCGGGTGCAAACAAGGTATAGAGGGTGATATGCGGCTCGGCTCTGTCGTGAACGTGTAGGGAGGTTGCTCTGACTTTGATTGCAGCTCGCTGCTGTATCTGTGTATTTCTGAGATTTTCCGCTGCGTCTGCAGCTTGGCTATCTCACCCGACTCTCGGAATGTGCTGGCGATCTGTTGTACGGACAGTGAGGTTTAGCGAGACGATGTTGAGCGTTGGTTGATCTTGGAGCAAAGAGCCGTGATGGTCACAAACTAAACAGGGTGGTCGGCAACGCAATTTTGCAGCACGATTGAGTAGGGTGTAGTTAACGACATTGCGAGGCCCGCCTCCCTAAAAACTCTCAAGTATAGGAAGTCGCAGCCGAATGCGTTTTGGGCGTAAGGAGCGGCTACGCCCACAACATAGTGTTGTTTACCTTGCCGTCGTGTGTGGTTGAGCAGACGGCTGTAGATACGTTAAGCACGCGTGCCCGACTGCCTCGTGGTGTTCCTTGGTGAGTGTGTGTACCCTGTTGGCAGAGGGAGTTGTAGCAGACACGCGTGTCAGAAGCAGAGCACACCACCTTAAATATCAACATCGGAATAAGGGGAAATCGCCCTTTTGTAATTTTTATAGATTCAACGAGAGGGAAACTTGAAGGACACACCCGCCTCGTGTCGTACGTTCAGTTTTGTTCCGTGGAAAAATCGGCATGGATGGCAATACCAATAGAGGATTGAACGGGGACGGGGGGGGGTGGGGAGCGGGGGTGGGAGAGGGGGGGCGTACATTTAGGCGGCCTTCTTGATGTCTCCGAGCGGAGTCTCATCATGACCTCCAATGATCCGTAGAGCAGAAGGTCGGCAGAGAGGAATAACTTCTACTTCGTATATTATTAATACATGTTTAGCAGAGTCGGTGTTGCGCATATAACTGCGTTTTTCGCTTGCGCCAGCTGCTAGACGGACGTAGCGAGGGGGCCGATACGAAATACCTCGCCGTGGTCTGGGGTGGTTGCGAGTAGAGGACGAGAGCTACAAAAATATTAGTAAATTTCGCTCAATCAAGCTTTTGCGAAAGTGAGTGACACGTATTCGGCGTTCAACGCCATGCCGCCACGAATTTTGAAGGTCACAACTCAACAACACTGCGCGCGGCGTATTCGTCCGTTTTTTTCCCGTTTTTCCTGTGAGATCGGTGCGTACGTACACACAAGCATACCTATGATAGTCTTCAGGCGCAGCCGACATTTATCTGTTTCGCAGGTCTCTCCCGCGACGGACCGCCTTCCCGCGCGTTTTTTTTCGCCGTGGTGTGCCCCTGCCTCAGCAGGCTCTGCGGATTCACCCGCTCGGCACCTCACGCGCCCGCGCTCGGCCTCGACGTCGGAATCTACGACGGAGTCTGCTCAAAATCCTGCCCCGTCAATGATTTGGCACGCTGCGTGACGCGTGCTCGCCACAAGAGGTCTGTTTTTTGGCGAGATTCCTTGGGGTGCGTGCTCTCTGACCTCCGACCTCCCGGGACCGTCGGCCGCCTTGCCGGCGGCGCCGCCGCGAGGGCCCGTGCGAGCGGCCGTTAGCTTAAGATCTTTAGTTGGTACCTTAAAATTAGACACCCCCGGCAAATGCATGCCTCCCAGGTCTAATATATTATACCAGGTATCAGGTATCACAATAGATAGGAGGGCTTCGCCTCGGCGGGCTGATGCCCGCCTGCGGCTCCGCGCATGCCCGTAGTTGCTGTGAGAGATTTTTGTCTAAGGTAAGCCGAGCCTTCACCAAAACGACTGCACTGCCAAGGGGTGTTGCACTAGAGCAATTTCGTCTGTAAGATATTAAAATTGACAGTCAGTACTGTTGTTTGCGTGAAGAGCACCTCGGGTGGTAGGTGTACAATGATGGATAGCAGCAGCAAAGCAGCAAAGCAGCTGCAGCTACAGCAGTATGGCAACACAAATCAATCAAACCAGCATTGGCAGCAGCACTCCGTATACTGCATACTTAAAAAGGGGTCTTCGCCAAAACCCGCCTGCGGCTACGCCCATGCCCTTAATGGTCAAGAATATAGGCATATCGAAACCAAAAATGCGACAAATACAGTGTCAACGGGGGCATTAAAAAAAAACACACGTTTAAGTGAAGAGCAAGAAAACACTGATTTCAATGAACCAGCAACGAATTTTGTCATCCGAAAAAAAGTACGACCAGAACTAGGCAGCATAGAGTTGACTTCTCAGAAGTACCAAACTATGGATCATCTAAATTGGCAACCTTGAACTCCAGCATACTTGGGGGGGGTAGGGGGGCGAGGGGGGGGCGTACTCATTTGTTGCTTGCCTGAGTATTTTGACCATTGACTGTGCATCTGTTTCGAGGCGGAGCGGAGGGTCTCAGTGGCTGTAGACAAGGGGGGTAACACAACGTACGCAGGGGGCGGGCGGGGGGGTCAGATTTTGTGTCCACGAAAAACCCTGAACACTGGGAAAAAAATGATTCCATCCAAAAGTGTACCCCTTTAGACGGAAATGCAAGGAACCTTTGGGTCTTCATATCAAAACCCCAAACGACCCTATATTTACGTCCGGAGTGGTGAAGATCACGTGCGGCGCGGTGCACATGGCAAACATCGGCAGAGGCATGTAGGCCGACAGAAATCGACATGAGGTCTACTGCTGGTACTGGCGAGGCACAGCTATTTGTGCTTGTACAAGGGTCACCATTACTGCAACACCAAGCGGGGGGTGAACTAAGGCGTTCGTAGTTGCCCAGAGATGATTGAGAGATATACCCAGGTATGTAAGGAAAAAACGTTTCCGTGCCCCTTTTTCGAGATGCCTTGTTTGTTCAAGTTATCCTTTCGTTGCATTGCCTTCGCGCCCGCGCTTGAACGGCTGGGTTCGCCCGGCACGGAATGTGAGCACGAACGAACGGCATCTCGCAGAATTGTCAATCGTTGCTTTTGGTCTCTGCACCTCTGGGGTTATCTACAGTAAGACAGCAGTAGTAGTCTATCAACTGTTGCGCCCCATGACACAAACAAATACCAGGTACTGGTACACTACATGCATTCCAATATATTGTCCCACGCCCAAGAACAAAATAACCAACTCCTGCTCATACAATACCGACTCCACCGCTATAGAAAAACAAGCACTCACACACACCATACGCAGACAGCCACGAATGGGTGTGAAAAACAAAAAAAAAAACTAACAAACCCACGGTCCCGCCTTTCTCCATCCCACAGTGCCTCCGCCTTCGAGGCGCTACTTCCCTCGCCCGTAGCAGCCCCTTTCTGCCCCCCCCTTCAAGGGCAAAAATAAAAGGTATTCGTACGCAATACGCATACATTAGGTATATCCTTACCCCCCTGCCAATCGCTCCTCGCCCTCGCCCCTCGCCCCTCGCCCCCCGTCCGCTCTGCTCTGCTCTGCCCTTCGCCCTCGTCATTTATTATTTGCTTGCCCGAGACATCCGCCCCCACGGCGACAGCATAATTCGCCCTGCACCGGCCTTACGTGACGAATCTGTCCACCAAAATAAACGACCTTGCCCCGCAAAAAACTCCAGGCAGCGCCGCTTGTTGCTGGTGTGCCGAGTGCTCCGTTTATCCAACCGGAGCGCGGCATGGCAGAGCGGCAAACACAGCAAAGCGTATATTACAGAGTATATTTCGCCTGATACATCTGGATACATACTTCATATACACGTACCTGGTATGTACTACGCGCTGCATCTACTAAAAGGCACACCCGCGTAGTCTAATGAGTAAGACACAGCACAACAGAACAGAACATGTAAACACAAAATTATCGAAATACAAAAATAACAAAGAAAAAATGCAACAATTCGCAACAAGCTGCCTGGCTAAATGCAACAAAATGCAAAGGTCAAACGAGACCCAACCACCAACAAAATGCAACAATTGAACATGATGTAACAAGAAATATCACAGCAGATGATAAAAAGAAAGAGAAAAAACGCCAAAAAAAACTATAAAACAACAACAATACGCAACAAACTGCCTGTAAAGATTCAGCGAAACGTAACAAAATGCAAAGAGTTCAAGCAAAATGCATACAAATACAGCAGCTACATTCCCTTTGTCGAAACATAAAAGTGGAGAAAGCGGTTGGCGAGATGCCTAAGCCTTCGGGCTCTTCTCTTCTCGGCCTGACCTTTTCGCAGAGGTGAGCTCGTGGCGTGGGGGAGACCTCTACCTTCCATCCCATCCATCCCGACAAAACAAACACAACGGGCCGGAGCCGTCTCCCCTCCTCTCCTCTCCAAGACAAAAACGATCAAAGGGTGTGCGGGCGAAGAGGCATTACCTCCCTCCAAAACGAAAACAAAACATACCTATTAATGTCATGCGTATCATAGTACCTGGGTACCGCCTACGAGAGAGGATCTGCGTGATGCCCAGAGGTCATCGAGGGTGTCTCGCCAAAACGGGTACCATCCCTTCCATCCCCTTCCATTCCATCAGTTTGAAAAACAAACAGCATTGCGGGCGAGCAATATCCTTCCTCTTGAGACCAATTTTTCCTGCAAATCATTTTCCTCCCCAACACCCATAAAACCTCCGCTCAAAACCAAAAGCACTGCATAGTATACCATACCGGCGATAATCCTGTCCTCGCCTTTCAAAACCATGGAACAGCCGCCACGAGACAGCACTACTATTAGAAAAACAAATGTTCCCGAGAATTCCTGGTACCAGGTGCAAACAAAGCGTTGTCGAAGGATTGCTTCACCCATCTTCCAGGAATTAAACGGCAGCTGGGGCGGCGCCCTCTCGTTAACTCAGCCTGTGCAAGCCCCGCACAACTGTGCACGTCGTGCCTCTGCCCTCTAGACAAACGCTGCAGCCTCGGCAGGCGACGACAGCATGCGGTTCCATAGTGGTGACAGCACGCAGCGCATATAGAGTCCCCTCCGTGCTCCATAAGTATCCACTAGTATCTCCCTCGGCTACCATGAACCCCGTCCCCCCTCCCCACAATCCGAAAAAAAAAATAGAAATAGAGACACACGTATAACCCCCCCCCCCCCCAATCCGCACGCCACAGGAACAGAGACATGCATGCATGTTTTGAGTGCCTTGACTCAGGAGTGACAGGTAATTTCGCCCGGTGCGCCCCCTCTCGGGTGCCGCCTAGTAGCGGACGGAGGGAGCTCTATCGCGGGTAAGAAACACATCGCCCCCAGATGCCTGCCGCCAACTATGGCTGATACTACTGGACCACATGCCCCCCCGGCAGTTCCCTTCCTATCTCACGGCAGAGTGCGTCCTCTTCGACAAGAAGGATCCGTCAAGACGGAGACGGCGGGTGGTCGCTCTTGTCGAGAGCTTTTTGGATGCAGCTCCACATCGGCATAGAAGCATTGACCAGGCTGGGGGGGTGAGTTCCTTCGGCCTCAAAGGTCGTTCTCAGCATCGTCGAAGCGATCTTCCATCGCCGTCCTGGATGCGCCGCACAGGGTAAGGGCAGAGCGAGGGCAGAGAGAGGGACCGAGGCCTTAGGCGCGGTGTGATGCTATCGGCAATATTGGTACTCTATCTACAAGACGCCGTCGATACCGTCTGCTGCGCTCGAGCACATAACATTTTTCATTTTTGTTTTGGCTCGTCGTCGTTTGGGCCATCGACCCTCCTCGTTTTTTATTGACCGACCGACCGACCGACCGACCGACATTTTCGACAAAAAAAAAAAAACGATAAACCGACAGAGCCATTTCCGTTTTCGGTCGACAACACTGCACTTAGGTCAAAACACAAAAAAAAATGCTCATGTCTCCGAAAATATTTTTTAACAGGTTATGCTACCTCTGCAATGTTATTTCTGGTAATGTAAGCACATTTCATGACTCCCTGCCAAAAATGTCACTACTTCAAGACCAACCCTCCTCGGGCTAGCTCCCCAAATACAGTATGCTTTAGGAATGCCCACATATATGACAAGCTAAGTTTTTGCATCTCTGGCAGATGATCGCTCCCACGCACTCTTCATCACGAAAAACGCCTCATGGCCAAGAAAACGTAAAAGACTTGGGCGTTCCTGTCTGCGAGGCGGTCTTGGTGATGGCGAGTGCGTGGGAGCGATCGCGTACTCGAGGCAAAAATAAACCCTGCCATAGTTGCCTTACCGTGTATACAAAGAGAGCGCGAGTCCTGGGCATTGTAATGCAGTAATGCCGTTATCGGTTCGTAGTGAGTCTCCTGCGAATGTGCTTTTCCTGTCTGTGAGGCGGTTTTCGTGATGAATTGAGCGTGGGATCGATTATCCACCAGATAAAAAAAGAGGTAGTCTGCCGTATAGGTTCTCTTAAAGTGTCTCTAGGGACCTAGTCCGAGACTTAGTATTGGAATGATGGGTGTAGTTTTCGGTAGGGGATAATGAATTGTCGGTATTATACCAGAAATAGTATTGCAGCTGAAAAGAAAAGCATTACACTTTTCCCAGCACTTTTTGTTTTTTGACCGAAGGGGCCCCTCAATGTGCGTCATTCCGGAGGTTTTTGTATGGGGTAATCGTCGCATGTACGCCCGGCGTCGCTGAGTCCGCCCTGCTTCCTGGACACCTCCTGCAACTACAAGGCCCACAAGTATCGAATGCTCTGTTGTCGTAAAATTGCTGACTTTCCTGAGTTTTCTGTTTTGTTTTCCTCGAAAGAAGAATGCTGCGTATGCGTTCCTGATTTAATGCTCTCTGCTAATTTCCCTGAGTTGGGAAAAAGTTCCCGCTTTTCCTGCTTTTCTTGACGCCAAAAAAAGGAAGGCCAGGGGGAAAAAAACTGTTCGATGCGAAAGGCCCTAAGGCAGGCTCCGGATGGCATTACTTACTCGGCCATAGGTTGTGAGCACTCGACAAACGATATACGGTACACGCTGGTACGCCCTGGCACGTTTCTCCAACCCAAACCATGAAGTGGCGCCCCTCCGAGCGGGCAAGCCTGGCGAAGGCTCTCCCCAGTTCTGTCCCAGGTGCGCACGATGCACGAAGCGAATTCGCGTTCGGACAGCGTAGGGTGAAGGATGGAGGGATGCGCGGTGCGAGCAGTGTAGATGTGTACTATACGGCGTTGCTCACTACTACGGAATCGTTGTTCACTCTTCAATGATGGCGCACCAGATACCCGATAACGAAACGGCCGCGCAACTGGAAAACTCGTCGGCACCGCTAAACGTGAGAACCTCATCGCTAATCTTCTACTCCACATAAACCTGCTCCCGAATGCTCTCCGCCCCTCTGCTGCACTCCCATTGGCCGACGGTAGAGACAGCAAAAACCGAAGCTGATGCCTCAGCACCGCTAGCTTCGACCCGCGGCTCGGGCGAGGTCAACCCCACGGGCCCCATCGCCACCTCTGGCGTCGCGGCCGCCGCCCCACCTTGTTCGCCGTCCTTCTCTGGCTCCGGTCCCATACCGGTACCCCACGTGTTCCTGCCCTCGGTACCGGCTGCATCGGCAGCCTTTGGCGAGGTCAACCCCACGGGCCCCATCGCCACCTCTGGCGTCGCGGCCGCCGCCCCACCTTGTTCGCCGTCCGGCTCTGGCGGTCCCATACCGGTACCTGCCCTCGGTACCGGCTGCATCGGCTCTTTGGCGAGGCCAACCCCACGGGCCCCATCGCCGCCTCTGGCGTCGTGGCCGCTGTACCTTGCCGTTGTCTGGCTCTGGCTCTGGTCGCGTACCGGTACCCTCCTGGTCCTTCTCCGTGCTAGTTATTGATTCAGCAACCGGGACCGAAGGTGCTGCATCGAGGCCGACGGCATCGACACACCCCGTCGTGCAAAGCGTGGTGCTGTCCAACAGAAAGCGGCGGTCGAAATGGTGAGGGAACATGTGAAACGTCGTCGCATGGTGGTTGTATCGCACAAGAGGAGACATCGGCGTGTAATGCGCACGAGGAGACACACGTGTGCGGCTGGTCGAGCTTCTTAAGGCAGACATGTAGTGCATCTGTGCCGCAGTAGCACCGTACTTGCAGTACGTATCATAGCGTCTTGGCATGCCACGGAGCCTAAGCGCGGGTGGCCGTTCGGAATTTTGGACGACGTACTGCGTTCGGCGTTTTTTTTTAACGATTTTCCAATTTAAAATATGGTTGAAAATACAAGATTTTGTGTCCCCCCATTTTGAACCATTTCTCAAAGACCATTTTGCAGCATTGCTTTCAGTTATTTTCCTCTGAGAAAATCTAACGTATATAATTTTGTTATTTCTCAACCTCTTTGTTTAATTCAACAAATTGTTGAAAACAAAAAAATCTGATTTTATTATCGTTAAAAAAAAGGCTAAAAATATGGTCGCTGTAGATGGTTAGAAAAATAATTCCTGGTTGAGGGATTGGGAACTCGGTACGCACAAAATCGCAGTGGGTGTGCATGCGCGACAGAAAATTATACGGCGCTCTTGATGATCCACTACACGAAGTCAAAATATTTATTTCACGAGAACCGGGAGTAGGTACGACGTTGTTCAGGGTGCGCAGGTTTGTGCTACAGTTTGTGATTATGTGCGTGCGAGTAGATAACTTAGAGTAGGTAATGTAGTCCGAAAATGTGTCCAGATACAGCGCCGAAATCACCTCAAGAACACAATTAACGAAAATATAATAAAAGTCCGTGACGACGGTCGGTCCCCCCCAAGCCCAGGATAAATATGAATGCGGTCCCCTAATGCACGGGTCTCTCTAGCCCATATCCCCCCAAACCGGTCCCCTACCAAAGCTACCAGGTATCTCCTGATGCATGTGATATACTCTGGACTGCGGATGCTCGCAGCAAGAACGGAACAAATAAAACGGCTTCGAAGAGGCATGGGTGGAGTTTCCTGGGCAGGCCAACTTATCAACGCTCAAGGCCAGGAGCGCGAGCAAAAACCTCGACGCCCCACAATCCATTTCCGAGACCCAGACAAGGGGGGTATCCTCAAACCAAGTAAACGAAAACTTTGGAAAAACTATTTTCGTGAATTCGTCCAGAAATTCCACCCCACGGGCTCGTTTTTCATCAGACTACGATATGACCTTTGTAGGAAGGAGTGTGGCGTAGTTTCGTCTTTTTATCGTGCGCCACACGTGCCCCGCCAACGCCGGCCTACCTCGTGTACGGACCCACCCCCGTAAGAGCCAACGGCGCGATGCCCTCGGGAGGGCACCCCTGGGGTCGGTCATTGCCATGGCTAGCGGCACGACACAGAGCTGTCCCTCGGCGATGACGGTGCTGGAAGTATAAATCTGTTCAGCAGGCTCCTCGTGGTCCGTCTGGCGCTGACATTATCGACGAGAGGGGAGGGGTGGGTTTGCGGGGGGGGTGCAACGCTAGTTGAGCTGGTCCAACAGTCCAGAAGGGGACTGTCTTTTGAAGGCGAGGCCCGGGTTGGTCTGAATGGCAAAGGCATGGCTTCGGCATCCCACTTGTTGTGTGGTTAAAGTGGGCGGCTTGGGAGCAACCTTACCGGTGACATATTTCGTTTTCCGCCATTGGGTTGCGACAAGTCTACAAGCTCTGTCGATTACTCGTAGGTCGCGCAAATTGAAGCATCGGTCACCGTTTTTTTTTCTGATCGCTGCTCCAACCTTACAGATATATCTCGAAAGCTACCCGGCTGACCAGCAAACCACCGTCGGGTGAGAAAGCAGACATACTGTGCGTTAGTCATTCCAAACAACTACCGATGTATCAAAATGTGTGAAAAGCAGATCAAACGGGTCATATGGCCTGGGTTTTTTCTACTGTACTTGTACAAGAGCAACAATCCCTGTAAATAGCAACTATTTCCAGTACAACAAATACGCTAAACTTGACGAGAAAACGCGCATCGTTTGTTTTGGTCCGTGGTATTCATGGAGTGGGTACGTCTCACACATGTCACGGAAAAAGTCCCGAAATAGTATCCTGATACCATCTCGCATACCATACACAAACGCTATTAATAGAGCTCTTTTGGCTTCAGCAGTCACCTGCAGAAGATATTTTCCTATACTCAGGATCGATATTATCCAAGATCGTTTTTGCTGATTTTGACGTTTGTCCTCGAAACACAAAACTTGAACATCAGGAAAAACCGTAAATATTTCTCAAGACCGACGTATAATGGGAAACATTTGGAGGGTTCTCACAACCGTTTTTTTTCCCGAAAAAAAACCGCGATTTACTCGGCGGGAAGGTCAAAAACACCGGTAGACTTCTCAGGATGCCCCCCTTAGTTTTCCGACAGCTGTCTTGAACGGTTTAACGCTTCTCCAGAGTCGTAGTTTGACCGTTCGTCCGTATTGCCAGTTCTGAGGACATCATGATTTTTACCAGCAAGCTTCAAAGATCCATTATTTCTGGCCCCAGTTCTGACAAACGATATTATTTTTGACCTTCCAGGGAAACCGATTGGCAACTCCAAAAACCAAACTAGGGCTCCGGAGAAACGGAAAACTATTCCAGAAAGCTCTCAGGAAACTCCGGGGAGCATTTTGAGAAGTGTACCGGTGTTCTTGACTGTCGCGCCGAGTAAAACGCGGATATTCGGCCTAAAAACTCAGTTCCTGGAGCCCTGAAATAATTCCCCCATCATAGTTGGTCTAGATCGGGAAATGTGACAGAGAGGGCAACAAGACAGGAACGCTTCGCATTCCTCCATTTATCAAGAAAACAAATCAGAAAAGCACGAAAAACAACAAGACAGGAAAAAACACGGGGAAATCAGGAATTTAAAGAAAAAAACTTCGTTCGATAATACCGGCCCATACTGGTGTGTCCCAGCCAAATGCCGGCAGGTGTACGCATCTCTAAACTCCTTCCCAACGTAAATAGCACGCCGTTACAGTCAAACCAGGGTTCGGGGTGTGATATACGCACCAGGAAATAGCTTGGACAAATTGCGACGTAGATACCTGGAGCTCTCTCAAAGCGTCGGAAGTTACGCACATTAATCGTGCACCGTTTCTTTCGCTCTGTCTCCTCGCCCATGGTTTTCTACTTTCTCTTCCGATATGGTACAGTAGTGTGCTGTTGAAAAGTGCTCGGTGTATCATGTTAACCACTGCTAGATGAGGGAGTTAAGTGGAATATATTGGTGGAAGCCAACCAGAAATGACCTTCCCTGAGTCATCGAACACCAAGCTCGACGGCCTTGCAGCTAAGCCTCGGCACGAACGTCAGGTGCTTGTTTCGGGTGCTGATCCTCGCGGTGACCGCCAGAAACCAATGCGGGGCTGATCATACTGCCGTTTGTTTTTCTCTCATGCCCTTTCATTATCTTCGCCCTTGTCTTCGCTCTCCCTCGTAGCCGTTACTCAGGTCCGAGGCAACATAGCAGGCTTTCCTCCCCCCTCCCCATTACGGTTCGTGCCTTACTTTTTATCGCTACAATTCTTCGCTCGTTCGCATGGTTGTGAGTGCATCCGAATGTTGTCGTTAAAAATTCGCTCACCATCCGGCATGATTCTGCCTTCTCTGCTCTCGACCCAGCGGCGAGCGACGCCATCAATTGGCATAAACCCCTCGTGGACACTGACCTGTCCATCCCCGTCGCTCCACATCGCAGCCCTGACCTCAACGCCGAGTCCCGTCGATGTGGTACCATCCGACCTCAAATTCCATGAGGTTTATGAACCACTCTGGCTCGTCGAACAAGGCCAAGAGCACTTCTCGCAAAAAAGCATAGGTCTCCAGGTGGCCACCTCGGGATCGACGCACAGGCGCTCGCACGTATCCATGTTGGCTTCCTGGCAGGTTGTCATCGTTCCCGGGCAGGCACTGTTGACAACGTTCTCTGGCGGACACTGTCGATCACGGTATAAAAGGCGGCGAGGGTAGGTCGCATGACGGAGACTTGATATCCAGCGCATCATCCAGTTGTTCGCTTTTGGTACTACCTAGCACAGCGCGGACGCGGGAGGATAAACGCAAGACGAATTGCAGTACAGTACAGTACAGTACAGTAGTTTCCCTTTTCCCGGAAGGTGCCAGGGCTAGCACTGTCTCAGATAGATTCGTCGTCGTATTAATAACACGATTATCGACGAGGAGGCGGTGGGTTTGTAGAGAGGGGGTGCAAGGCTTAGCGGGCGTCGTTGTGCTGGTGGAACAATACAGAAAGAGACCGTCTGTTGAGGGTGAGGGTGAGACCCAAATCGACTTTTTTCTGTATGCTGCAAAGGCATGGTTTCGGCCCTCTATTTTGTGATAACATCATGCTCCAAGTATATAAATATGTATGTATTGTTGCGCCAGCCTCAGCCTGCTGGTATGTTCGTTGGTTGACGCACAAATCTAGACTAGTTGTCGCAACGAAACTTGCGGCAGATACTCGAACGTTCTTCACACGACTACTGTAAGCCGGCGCTTGTTTACATCTGTGTAAATGCCGCTCGGCTAGCTTTAAAGCCGACAACCTGATCGAAAGCACCCGTGACCAACTCCCTCAAGTCACCAACCCCAAAATCTCCTCCGAGCGCGTGAGCTGTGTCAGAGCCAGCCATGCTCACCACATGAACTGTTTCCGAAGCTCCCTTGCTGCCACTCGGCTCACACAAGGCTTTCGACTTCCCGGCACCGAGCATCACAGGACCCTCAGCCGCGGACATGCGCGCCTCGAACTCGCGAAGTCCGGCGCGCGCGGTACTTGAGGCAGCCTCGGCCTCTACCACGACCGCCTTGCGCTCAGAAGGCTTAGCGCACGCGGCCGCTGCACCCCCCGCAAGAACAGCGTAGCCGTCCCCCATCACCAGCTCGAAATCCGGCATGCCATGGGCTAGCTCTTCGGCGACCTGATCGCCTGTGTCGGCTACGCCGGCGTGCAGTGAAGGAGAACGAAACGTGTTCGGGGGCTGTATGTTGGGGGCGTTTCAGGATACATACTGGTGCATAGGAGGCTTCAAGCACGATTTTCAAAGGGTTTGACGTACGATGAATGGGTTTTAACGTTTAGAATGGGGCGGGGGGAGGGGGCTGGGGGGGTGTCCTCTCGTCTCGCGGCCTTTTGTATTAATAGTAGAGGCTGCTTCCGAAGAGAATGTGCGGTACGGACAGCTTTTTATACAGAATAACCGACCGATAAACCTCCTTCCTGCTCACCTATCTCGTATATACGTAGCTTTCTGTCGAAAGTTCGGTCAAACAGCGGGGTTACACTTGTGAATACTTACGGACGTTATACTTGTTGCCAAACGGCGCTTTACAAAACAAAATGAAGTACATACAGCATGGCGGTCTCCGTCTCGAAAAGGATGCGTGGTCGATGGCCAAACGACTGCGGAAAGTAACAAATGAGTTCGTTCCCCCCCCCCCCCAATAAACTCCTGTATCCTGCTGTGCTCAGTGTCTCATTCTTTGGCCAGTGAGTGTATATGTCGGTGTTGGGTCTGTCGTTGAGTCTACTGCTGTAGGTTTGGAATGTTGGAAGTTGGAAGGTCTTTGCTCGCGCCTACGTTTTGAAACGATGGGCTCGAAATGATACCTACCTGCATCAATCGGTCAGTCGCATTTGACGCAGTTCGATCTTCAGTCCGGTGGTGACCCAGCCTAGGACGACGGCCCAAATCCAAACAACAGGAGCAGCCACGACTACGACTCCGACACGGGCACTGGGCAAGATGCTTCGCTCGAGCGCGGTGAAGATACGGTGTCCGTGCCCCGCTTGAACGGCCTGTACTCATGGGTGACCGATGAGCGCAATTCGATTTTGACTACTGTTCTGCCATATGGAGGCTCAACCGGCGGAGGCAACTACATCCAAGCAGGACGAGACTTGATGCATTTACGCGCCAGGCGGTTGTCCGAGTGAGGTATGCGAGGGGGCGCAGCGCACCCGCCCCTGATGTTTCGCGCCCACGAGTTGTTGCCAACTGTGACTTTCCTCACATGTCACGAGTCAGAACTCAAAGTCGTGTTCTTCGTCCAACCCTTCCGGAGTGCCCTTTCGAAAACGATCACAGGACAATAACCCAACTGACAGGATCGCAACAGGCCCCACCTAGTACCCATATCAGCTCCTCAGCTGGATCCACAGAAGGATCCTCCATAGTCGTCACCAGTCTCGAGGTGTGGGCTGTTTCAAGATCTACCCTCTTCCTGGGGGGCTAATGGGAATGACTAGCCTGGGGGCAATGGGAATGACTCTATGTCATTCCCATTGCTGAGGGGCGAGCCAAAACATTTACATGGAGTTCATTTGACTTCGAAGGCGTTTTTGCGAAAAAACGGAGATCCCCTCCAGGCCCAAGCAACGACCGTCACAACACGCGCACGCCCGGCATTTCGCACACCTGGATCTTACTCCACACACACCCCTGGGCTCCCATGAGCTGGGTACCATTCTACGCGTACCCTTGGGCTCCCATGGACGAATTTTGGTGGTGTTGGGATGTCCCAGGACCCAGGACGACCCCTATGATTCGACAACCATCACGCAGGAAGCACACACAAACACCAGTCTAGGCCTGAGCGGACGAGCCCGTGTTCCATGCCGTACACGCAGCTGGAAGGCCCGCAACATGATGCAACAACGTGAGTTGAGTCGTGTAGCTTGTGCGGGCGCTTTCATTTGCTTGATCGGTCGGGTGTCGTTGCCTCGTACCCTTCGTTTGACTTCGTTCTGGTCGCGTTTGTAGGCAGTACCTTGCGAGTACACGATGGCATTGCGCACGACATACCGCAAGTGTATGGTTTGAAATGTGTCGTAGGAGCAGTTCATGTGAAACGCAGTTACCAGCTGTGTTGCAGCCACGGTAGTACGGACGGCAACAACAACCACCGCTACCATGAGCCAGCAGCAGCAGCACTAGCAGGAGGAGAAAACACTGCGGTTGCTGCTGACGGTGGTAGAAGCTATGTTGGTTGCTCTGGCTGCAGGCTGCGGCTGTTGATGTTGTACAGAACGAACGTATTGTTTGACAACAGCCATCACCAAGCCATGTACGTCCAGGACGGCAGCGGTAACAGGTACCAGGTACCAGGTACCTGGTACGTAACAGGTGCTGGTATGTACTGCCTGCATGTACAGGAACAGCAACGCCACAGCGATAGCTGGACTTGCTGCTGTAGTCTACAATGGTAGAAGCTGTGTGGATTGCTTTCGGCCACTGCTGCTGCTGCCGTTTCTGATGTCTGCGGCTTTCTACTGTTCGTGCTGCTGGACAACAGCAGTCACACCACGTACGTACCTACTTGAAATAACAACAGCAGCGGTCCGACAACCCAACGCCAACAACTTGAAGTAGCAGTATTACAGCAGCTGCAAGAGCTGGGGTTTCTGCTGCTGTAGTCTGCAGTAGTAGTGTAGCTGTGTCATTTGCGTTTGCTGCTGCGGCTGATGTTGGTACTAACTGTAGGCTGAACAGTTTTCCAGTGTACTGTAGTACTGTTCGTATTGTTGTCTACCGTACACAGGTAGGCAGTGCATGTATGAATAGGTGGGACCTCAATTGCGCCAAGATATCAATAGAAGGTAAAAATATTGCTGTACCTTTGCACGACGCCTTTTTCTCTCTCCGCCCCTGCTTCTTGCCAAAAACAAAGGTGGTCCGTCCGCCCAGCGGGTCACCGATGGATGGGATCTGCAACGCCGTACGTTGCGTCCGCCGGGAGATTTCGAATATGGAGTACAGCAGTAGGGCTTCAACAAAAGCGCATTCTTCCCGAGAAACGCAGAGCACCAGAAAGAATGCCACGACGTCAAGGTGAGGTTGATTGAGGGTTGGGCAGATGGCGCGAAGGGGTGGTTTGTTTGTGGCTGGGTGCATTTTGAGCGGTGTACACCCAACAGAAGCCGTGCGTATCAAATCAGCTAATTAGGGTAGTAGGGTAGCTCTTGAACTTGTATCCGTCGTACATCGCATGTCCTTCACTCTTCTGGCCGCCGCCCGTAGCTATGATATGTATTAACAAATTGGCGCAGTGACACCCACAGGTTTTCCACCCGCTTCCGTGTGACTTTCTCGTGCTGTTCCTTGCCACCGCCTTACGGCGCTGTGCTGTCGACACAACTATCGCCGCGCGCATCGAGCAGGCTCTCGTTCGCGTCGTGGGGCTCAGAGCCTTGGGGGACAACATCGCCGAAAACCATCTGGAGTACCTCCAGGGGGAGTGCGACGCGGTGAGTGGTGCTTAAAACAGTCCATACGCTCTGCCCACGTGACAACCATCCACGTAGGTGCCATGTATGTAGTCAAATTTTATCGTTGAACCCATGACCAGCTCCAGGGTACAATGTGCATATATTGGTAGGCAGACCGCGTTTGGCCTCTTGATACAGTTCTGCTCCTAAGTTGTGGTATGGCGAGAAGCGCGCCAAAGAGTAGGCGTCCGTTGGGCCGAAGGACAGCGAGAAATTGCGCAAGAGTCCTGTCTTGTTGCGGTGGTCCATAGTAAATAGGGCCAAGTATTGTCAGTAAAAATAGGTAAATATATAGGTTTTTGTGTGCACCATAGGCCTTAAATACTATGGTCCCCCGTAATAGCTAGCACGGCTATACGTTGGGTTGTACTGGCAAATCTTCAGGCACGAGCATTCTCTCTAGCGTGTGACACATCGTCCTGAAGATGAGTTTCACAATGTGGAAAAAAAACTACCAGAACTGCAGACAATAAGATTCCCAGGAGTGCACACCGTCTTTGCGAGTACAATCAGGCCGTGCCTCAGGCGCGCTTTATTCTTTGAGCTCGTGCCCAGAACCTTAGTTCGTGCGTGTATCTTGGAGATACAACCTGTCCGAAGCACTCACTGATATGTTGGGCCGCGCCCTATTAATAGTCGGTTCATTGACGGGCTCTCATGATGTATAGAAGCCCCTCAGGGTATAGATATACTTATATAGATATACTTATAGATATCTCAACCTCTGAGCGTGCTCGGTTGGTACATCCCTGGCCTCTCAGAGCTCCCACTTGGGAATCGCCTCCGTTTATTACTTGCCGGACCGTTCCAGCGAGTCTTTGTTTTCTCCATTTCTCGTCGTACTTTCAGTCCTTCTTTTCCTTTTTTTCTTCTTTCGTTTCGTGTGCGTGCGTGTACTCCGAGCACGGTTGCGCGGGCGAACCCGGCACCGTCGCGGGTGTCAGCGGATGCTGGCGAGTAGAGGGGGAGTTGCAAGGAGCGCGGTCGCCGCTTTCGTGCCTAGGCGTCGCGTGTGCCTCGAGACACGAGGGATGTATCAATAGGCTCTGTCTGGCCTCCATTTGTGATTTTGGATAGAGTACGTACGAGTATTTAAGGTTCGTTGGGGATTGTAAGATAATATTCAAGCGGTGCTTATTTTTGCGACCGGGCTGAGAGTCACAAAGAGGGAGGTACCCCGAATGAGCACCAACATTGTCGAGCTTGCGTCGAGGTCCACGGTGAGCACCGGGCTTCACGCGAGGCGGGCGACGGGGCTCACTGTGGAAGAGAGGGAGGGAAGCTTTACCCGGACTGAATCGGTGGCGAGATGGTCGCGAGAGGGGCGGGCGGCGTACGAGGCTGAGAGAGAAGCTCTGCTGTAAGATTTGTCTTTTTTTTTTTTTTTTTTTCATTTTTTGACTGGTGTAAGGTGTTCCACTCAAGTAGTAAATTATTACACGAAAGGGGACGGGGAGTTTTTTTCTTTTAGAAATTTTCGGTTTCATTTTCATTGTTTTTGCTGTGTTGCTGTGCCGTTCTGTGCTTTATCTTTCGTACATACGACGAGTACACAGACACAGAGCATATCGAAAGAAGAAAATAAGTACCCTACCTGGGGTATGTACGTATGTACGACGTGTGAGCGAGCGTAGCGGAAAACCGCCCGCGACGCGAAGCATGTGGCGTCCGAGCTGTTTTCTCCTGAATGAAGCATGGCGGCGGGACTCTTGGCATTATCAAGTCGCCAGTTTGCAGCTAACTACAGGGGCCATAAAAAAAACAATATTCAATCATGGACCTCTGTCCGCTTCGCATAATTTGATGTTTCCTTCCTGAGCGAGCGTAGCGGGCGGCGTAGGCCACCCGCGGAGCGAAGCGCCTTGTATATATATATTATCCACGCAGAACACAAGAAAAGGAAGAGAGGCAAGAGTGGCCGACAACACATGTCACAACTCGCTGAATGCTCCGCACGGTAACACGCATGGCTCCGTGTGTGGAACTCCCGAATTCCGTTACACATGAATCCCTGCACGAGCACTTGAGCACTCCGAGCAGCCCCTCTGCTCTCTACTTGGTGAATGGAATAGCAAAACATCGCTCATAAAGAAAAATACTACGGTGATAAGCCAAGATCACCAAAAATCCGACTCCAAGTCAGTACACTACGTCAAGATCAACAAACGCCTCGAACCAAAAGCTCAAGCCTCAAATCTTAGCTTGAACATTCAAACAAACGTAAAGTCAGTTTATCTCAAAACTCAGATTCGTACATTTAAATGGGAATAAATTGCCACGAAAAACAGCAATCCCAATAAAAAACTGTTAAGCTCGATCTCAGGGTATACCATCCAAAAAATATACTGGTAGTGACATGTCGCATTCACACCTAAAAATGTATCACCAATCATAGGACCGCATCCAGTCAGAGCTTCAAACTCTCAAAAAAAATAAGAAAAACGGCTCAAGAACCCCCCCTGAAAATAATCATAGTGTCAAATCTCAAAATATAACATTCGACTCCTCAAATCTCACCAATATAAAAATCAAGACCCCGCAGCTCGACGCTCAGTAAAATCACGGCAAATAACTCCTCAAATCTCAGGAAATCAAGGATCAGCTCCTCAACTCAGGAAATCGAAGATCAACCCCTCAAATCTCAGAAAAATAAAAAATCAACTCATCAGACCTCAGAAAGTAAAAATCAACTCATCAAACGTCAGAAAAAAAAAAAACAAATCGACTCATCAAACCTCAGAAAAAAAAAAAATCAACTCATGTGCATGATGAAGTTCCCGTGGAAGCGGAGAGCGTTTTTCGGAAGGGATTTCGTCAAGAAATGGGCATGCTGGTATTCCGACTTCGCATGCGTGATTTTAAACTCTCCCTGCTCGACAAGTCCTCACAGGAAGCGGTGGCGGACATCTATGTGCTTCGAGTTAGAGTTCGTCACGAGGTCGACCGCTATCTGGATCACACCCTTGTTGTCCTCAAAAACATGTATGCACGGATCCCCAAAATCAGGCAATAGAAAACACCGCACTGACCGTAGAAAAAGGGCCTTCTTGAAATCTTCTGCCATCGCAACGTACTCTGCCTCACTCGTGAGAGAGTGTAGAAGCCTTCTGCGTCCTAGAAATCCTTTAGATGGCCGCACTCCCGCACATCACGGCTCCAGCCGAGACAGACTTCCTCCTACCGCTGTCGTTCTAAGTAGTAGGTATTATTGATTGCCGCTCTTTGCCTTCGCTCATCGGCGCTAATAAATCGTAACATCTCGCCCCCCACAACACCGTCCCCCCCCCCCCTCCCCCCCTCGCTCCCCCTCTCTCTCTCTCGCTCCCCCCCCCCCTTCCCCCCCCCCCCCCCCCCTCTCCCCCCCCTCCTTCCCCTCCCCTTTCCACCTCTAAACCGCCGCCATCGCCCCCTTGCTCAGGTTGCAGAAGGCGTAGACACTGCCCTTGCCGTTTCTGACCTCAATCCACAAGGCGGACCGGTCCTACCGCATCGATCTCAAGTACGCCGTCATATTCGTAGGTGGGTCATGGCGACAAAACATCATACGACGGAGAGCAAAAATATTATCGGCATACTCGTAGCCTCAAGGGGGTAGTGCCGTTGCGCATGAAACAAGGCCACTATGTTGCCTTTTTGGTGACTGTTACGTAAAATTCACGCGGTAACCCCACTGCTGTTGTGTTTGTGATCTGGCTTGAGGAAAGCCAGGAACGGTCCCTGAGTGTCCTGCGGAGCCTATCCCTACTGTACTGTGGAAGCTGTGATATACCTGCGATTGTCGTTTCGATATCATATGACCGTAAAGCTGGTATCATGTAGTACTTCGAAGTATGAGCTTCGCGAAAGCAGCGCACAGCTCTCTCTGCACGCACTGACTCGAGCTGCTGCTGAAACGAAGATACGTTGTAGAAAAACAAATGCTGCTTCTTCTAAAGAGTGATGTTTATATCACTCTGCCCCTTGTTGTTGTTGTTGTTGTATTTGATCAAAATATTTTTCTTATCCGAAAGAGAGTGGTATTTTAAGTGCGTGCAACTATTAATACTACTACTGTTGTACAGCCCCCCCCCCCCAAAAAAAAAAACACAAAAGCGGTCACAATTAGGGCGACGGCGTGATGCACCGAGCATGACGGACAGGGGGGGGGGGGGAGAGGGTACGCTCGTTCTTCCTTCGAGTTAAGCACCTTCTACTCTTAGGCCAGGTTCCTTCTGCTTGCGTAGTTTAGGGTGGCTGGCTGCCGGTGTCGACCTTCAGCAGCGTCCTTTCGAAGCGGAGTTTAGTACGATACATGCGGTGGCTACACGGAAATGGCAACTTTTAACTAAACCGGAATCATCCGCCAAGCAACGACGATCTTGGGCTGTATCCCGCTCATGAAACCCTTCTCCGGGCCTCGCCTCGGGCACTAGCCCTAGCCTAAACCTGACACTCCCTCGGCTGGGATTTCTTGGCGGGGCGAGTGGGCTCCGTATATGCTTGCTGGATGGTCTCTAAATATAGACTTGCAAAATAAAAAGTTGCACGAGAAGCGTTGGATCAGCATCAGTAGCGGCCAAAACGAGGAAGGGTACGATAGTGCTCTCGGCCCACACAACGGATCCTTCGCTTCCTTCAGGGTGTGTCTAGCGTACTGATGATCATCTAAGACGATTGACGGCGGATGCGCAGTAGGGGCAAGGCCACGTCCGGGATGCTCTTGGCGAAAAGGTTGCTTTGAGCTGTGCAACGCCTTGGGCTCGCGAGCTGCCGTAGCTCCGAGCGCGATTTCGGTTGATCTGCGGGTCTCGGATTTTTTCGCACCCCCGTGACACTGGCAACCCCCCCACATAACCCTGGATCAACCTGAATCGTCATGGCAACGATTTTTGGCGTATATAGGTTTTGTTCCCCTCGTTGGTGGCCTGTAGCCCCGATTGCCGGCGAGATCGTTTCCCAATCCTCTGGTATGCGCCGCCTATTGGTGCTATGAAATTTGAGGGAGAAAAGCTTGTTTGTGATCTCAAAATTATACCGGCCTACGATCCCTCCAGAAAAAGCACCAGATGGAATATATATATATATATTAAAATGCACGCTGTGCACCACTTCGGCACTGCTCCCTTAATATGCTCCTTTGCTACAGCAGTTTTTTTTTAAATTAGTTGACGGTCTATTAATATAAAATATTTAGCCGTTCAAGGCCTCTTTAGGGCCCGTATTAATGATAAACTTTTTTTTAATGATATTCCTCTAATATTTTCTTCGTTTGATTTGATTTGCATCTGATTGGTCGAAAAGTGAATAACCAAACATGCATTTTGGCTTGAGACTCGACAAAAACGAAAAAAACACGAATTCGACAACAAGTCTTTTGGGACTTCTTTTGCTCTTGGTGCTATTCAATTTGGGGGGTTTGTCCAACTCGACGTGGCATGTTACTGAAACCGAAGCAAGCCACGCAAGCTCGAGCTATGTCGTCGACTGCTTCACAGGTGAGATCCACCATTCCCGAGAGACAGGGCCACCGGAGCAGCCGCAGCGCGAGGTCCGACGGCCCCTAGCACAGAATAGACCATCCGCGGCGCCACTAAAAATCACAAGGCCGTGGCAAACCCAGTTTTTCATCCCCTTTTGCCTCGCAAACCACACGGACACCGACCAGCTCACGACTTCGCACAGAAGTTCGATCGCTGTGTCCCCGTCGCTGCTGCCTGCGTGGGGCTTCGGGGCTGCGCCAGTCACCCAAGACATCCCGAGAGCGATAGCCTCTTCGGCGGTGCCGGCAGAAGCAATCGGCCGCTGACCCCGGCTCCCCGGGGAGGACGCGGGCCGTCGCTCGCCTCGTTGGTTGCTCTCGGTTGTTCGTTGACCCTTGTGCGTTACTCGAGTTTTTCAGCAAAATACGCTATTCCTCGATAGGACCCAAAGGCATACTTTTCACGAAATTTTATTCAAATCAAATAAAATTCATTTTTCCCTATTCGATTATGATGAAAAAGGTTTCTCGTTAAGACGAGCCCTTAGACTTGATTAGGTAGTGTTGGATATCGATATCGGAATCGAGTTCGATAATACACCGATTAAAAAAAAAAAAACGATAACAAAAGTAATCGATACGATACCCTCATCAATACGATACCGATAAACAAACAACTTATCGATACCGACAAACAAAAAGCTAATGGATACGATACCGATAAAAAAAGAAGTAATCGATACGATACCGATAAACAGAAAAACCAGTCGCGTAGATACCGATAAGCAAAAAAATAATCGATACGATACCGATAAGCAAAAAAAAAATCGATTTGATGCCGATAAACAATGAAACAAATCAATGCAATACCGATAAACAGTAAAACAAATCGATACGATACCGATATTTTGATAGATTGAAGCTTTCGTTTCAATATCTGCGTAAAAAACACGGGGATGCGAGGGGATGGAGGGCCAAACACGTTCAATATGTACGATGTATCCAACGCTATTCACTATACTAGATTTAGCGTGCGAGGGTTTCCTGGCGGTGAGCAAAGATGTCGGTTGACGCACTCTGGATAGTTCTGACCCGTCAGAGCCCCTTAGGATTTGATTATGGTAGCTTACACTTTTTCATGACAGATCGCGATCTGGATCATCTACTGACTGTAGACGCTACCCTGCCGTTGTGATGTGTTGTGCGTGATCTGTGATACGTATTATAGTACAGATCCAATCCGGGAAACATGTTGCTATTAATAGATCGTAAACATCGTACGGCTCCCACCCGGCATGGTGATGAGCTAGATCATACCCGCGCAGACCAGGAATCCGTCTGCCCTGAAGTATCTGCTGTAGATCATGCAGTGGGGATCGGTGACCTATCCGGGGTGCGAGGTGTGTAAATAGGTTTGGTGTGAGGAGTTCCTTGCCTTTACGGCTGTCTGTCCGCCAGGGGACGAGAGGACCGTTAGCTGACATCCTTGGTGGAGAGAGCGCACTATGCTTGGTGCATGCTGTCAAAGGCGAATATGCCGTAGAGAGCGCGATCTGCTCTCGGTGCATACGGTAGGGCATGAGTGCATGCCTGGTAGGCCTTTGCCTTTCGCTCCCTTTTGTTTTTGTGTTACCATTCGTCTTGGCCTCGTCTTGGCCTTCGTTTTTGCCTTTCACTTCTTTTGGTGCTTGCCTTTGCCTCTCGCCCTTCTTGTATTTTCCTTCGTGCTTTCCTTCGTCCTTGCCTTTTTCTTCCCCCCCCCCCCCCCCCCCCCCCCCCCCTCCCCGCCCCCCTACTCCTGTTGGTGAAGGTTGCCCGGCGGTCAAGCGCTGATCGCGACTTGAGAACTTCAATGTTTTTTTTTACTTACGGCACGAGCGAGAAAACAAGCGCTCAAAAATCGCGCTTTTGGCTTGCGTGTTTTTTAGTTGTTGACGTTTTATTTCGCCTTTGTTTATGGTGTGCGCTCGATCTTCGCTTTGTGTGTTTGGTTGTGTTTTTTTTAGGCTTTTCATCAACGCGTCTGGATATTGCGTTTCATGTTTGTTTTTGTACATAAGATATTCATCTAGACGAGCCTGGCGTTTTGTCTTGGCTTTCTTTTTGGCGTTTCCCACCCTGCCCCCCTGCATACCCTTATCTCGCGCCCCCCCCCCCCCCCCCCCCCAACCCCCCCCCCCACTCCTCGTTGACCTGTCGTGTTGTGCCCTAAATGCGCGCTCTGCTGCTGTTGTGCGTTTAATTTACTTGCCTGTAACGGCTACGTAACGGCTATGTTTATATAGTGGCGGACATCTTGAACGGCGAGAGGTCGCCCAAGGAAGGACTCGAGGACCTCATGACGATGCCCCTCAAGGCGGAGATGTACGACTAGTGACGTGGCATGAAATATCACGGCACTAGGTCATGAGATGTTACGATATTATATGTCACGGCGTGGCATGTCACGGCGCGATATGTCACGACACTATATTGCGCGGCATGGCATGTCACGATATGATATGTCACGACATCCTTCATCGCGGTATGATATGTCACGGCCTGTCATATTACGACATGTCACGGTATGACATGTGACGTCACGATACACCACGGCATGACGTGTGACGTCACGTCACAAGTCACGACATTATATGTCACGGCATATTACGAGATGCTGCGATATGTGACGACGTAATGTGACGTCACACGGCATGCCAAGACATGTCCCGGTATTTCTTGGTATATCACGAATTGACATGTCACGTCATGGCATGTCATCATATCATGTCACGGCATGACGTGTCACGACCTGCCATGGCATGAAATGACGTGACACGCAGGAGACGACGCTCGAAGTGGGGGACGCGAACACACTTCGAGGAGGGACGGGGGGGGGGGTGGGAGAGTATGGGGGCTGGGAGGGGGTGGGGGGGGGGGGCGGCGGCGGCGGGTAGTTTTTTTATTCCCTGGGTAGAGCGGAGGGGGGGGGGGGGGGGGGGGGGGGGGGGTGGGGATGTTTTTCTTCCCCTAGATAGAGCTAGGTATACGCTTTTAGGCATACATGGAAACGCTGGCATACTTAGTGTACGCTTTTGTTTTTGATATGTTAACCCTTGTACCACTGCTAAAATTATCCTTCACTAATTCCAAGTATTTTATCTCCAATCACGCGGGCGCGGTTCTAGGGGGGTTAAAGGCGAAGTGAAAGATATAGTATGAGGAATGTTTTACCTGGTATCTGGGAAACACCAGTACCTGGTAGATTTGTGTTTGTGTTCGCTAGTTAGCGTTTTTCTTGTTTCCATCGTCGACGGCGGCGGCCGAGGCGAGGGGCAGCAGGTGTAACGGCTGGCGCGTTTCGGGTTGCCGGGGGCGGCGGCTTATTTAACAGCACAGATGGCGGGGCGAGGGGCTGGCCGGCCCACTCGCTGCACGGTGGGCCGACTGACCTGCTGGCCTGTGTCAAGCAGTGCTGGTTTCTGTGCGCTGCTTGCTGCTGCTGTCCGAACGACTGCTGGCGTGTTTCGAGGCTTTCAAGCAGTGCTGGTTCGAAGGTGCCGCTTGGTGGTGCTGCTGTCCGAACGACGGGGCGGTAAGGCGCTATATCTGGCTCGCCCTGTTACAGCTGCTATAGACTATTAATAGCCCTTTCGGCAATGTTTCCAGTCGTTTTTGCTCGTGACGGGTATTGTATGTACCTGCTGTAGGTTTACAACAGTTGTGACAGTATGGCAAAGAGGGACAGAGTTATATAGGTACGTTGTGTCTTTAGCACAGCATGGCAGAGAAACACCATCAGGAACAGAGGAACTTCGCATTGTCTGGTTGATTGATGGTTTGATTGACGAGCGTTACATCGTCCGCGCAGCCCGGGTTGCCTACCGGTGTAGGAGGTCTGTGGTGGTAGACTACTACTACTACTACTACTAGAAGTAGCAAGATATTTGGTAGTAGTAGTAGTAAGTAGCAAGGGTACAGACCAGCAAGTAGCAAGGTATTTGGTGCTCGCGGTTTTCCTGTTGGTCAAGTTTGGTGAAAGGAAGTTTCTAATTGGTGGAAAATCCATGGTCGATAAGGTGTCGTTATCCAGGGTCGAGACGTCACTTTTCGAGGAAACATGAAATTTCACAATTCGCCACGGGCCGTGGATGATGGATGATGTCAGTCTCTTTTTGTTCGAGGCACAAGAGGGTTTCCACCAATCGGAAAACTCCTTCGCGAAGTTGACGAAATCAGAAAACTGGGGGCACCATATACCGGTACCTGTTTTTCTGTCTGCTATCAATATTTGCTGCAGTGTTTGTGCGACACGTGCGCTGGCAGCAGAATGGTGCTACTCGTTCTTGTACTTCTGCTGCACGCCCACACGGTCGATACTACCTGTATGCCGCACTTGCTTGCTTGCCACAGGTGTTTTTGCTGACATTATACCTGTGTCCAGCACTGTAGTTAAAACAATGTGTCCGGCTGAAAAATTCCGTGTGGATGTTGTTACTCCCCCCCCTCCAGTATTTCTAACGCCAGAAGGTTAATGATGCATGCCACACCAGACGTTGGGAGGAACCCCCCCCCGCGCTTGGTGCAAGCAATGTCTGCCGGTCGGTGAAAACCCGACGTGCTCCGTCCCGGCATTGTAGGGATGCGAGGGTCTATGGTCATATGACTACGGTCATGCACGATAATGAGTACACCCCCCCGCCTCACAAGCGGTCTTAGTAGGATGCAGCTCACCCTTCATGCGACTCGCCGGACACCTCACGGCGCTTCGCGCTTGGTGCAAGCAATGTCTGCCTGGTCGGTGAAAACCCGACATGCTCCGTCCCGGCACTGTAGGGATGCGAGGGTCTATGGTCATACGACTACGGCCATGCATGAGATCGAGTACATCTCTCCTATCGAGTACACCCCCTCACCCCCCCCCTCGGGTCTGGGTGCCGCGATTGGGCTCGAACGGGTTAGGGCGCAGGAGCTCCACGAGCGGCTTTCTCTAGAAAGGGACGAGACGTCCGACGTTCGATGTTGCGCCTTCGACCTCGTATCGGATGTGTCCCTTGTTCTCCTCTTTTTTCTTGTGTTTTTCCTGTCCCCCTCTCTCTCTCTCTCTCTCTCTCTCTCTCTCCCTCTCGATACGTTTTTGTGTCTCTCGCGTTCTAAAAAGGAACCAGCGCGGCTTCTTCCTCTCCCTTTTTTTACATATATTTTATATTTTTGTCCCTCGTTTTAGTTTTTTGGTGTCTGGTGCGATATGGTCCGACGAGTCTTGCGTTTTGTCCTGCGCGCGACGACTAACTTATGACTTACTCTCCTGCATTGATAATGCTTCAAATGCTGTCCTTACGTAAGAGACCGGGCTTTTCGGGCTCCTCGAGGTATTTTTTTGCCTTAATACACAATTTTCAGTGTCGAGGTGATCAGTCCAGGGGTCAAAACCGCGATGTCCTTTGAGCAGCTTTGCTTACCGTTGCAATTATTGACGACGACAGTAGACAGTAGCAGGAACAGTAAATAGCGAGTAATGCGTTGGGGTGTTCGCGGCGAGTGAATGTGTCCGCGACTTGGTCGTATTTCGGCAGGGAGTACATTAATGTGCTGACTAGATGATCCAGATCGTGACCTGTGAGCTTGTGTTATTCCGATTATTTTATCTGGGCGGTGTACAACGAACGCCAGCTAAAGAGTCGACTAGGCCGTCTTGGTTGCGCTTTACCTCGCACGGTTGGAAATGTGTATATATATATATACGTAATATGCTTGAAGTGTAATCGGGCTCGAGGCAACAGCTCGGGCGGACAAAGAAGAAGGTAAGTGGAGGCCGTGGTCACACGGTTTGGTAGCCTGTATTAATTTCCTGTTTCGCAAGCCCAATGGGACACTTCTTCCATGGTAATGCTGCCATCGAAATTCGACGGGAGTCCCATGGAAGCACCACAGATTTCCTACGGAAGTCCGATGGCGTTCCATCTCACGGAAGCAAGAATCCCACGGAACTCCCTCAGAAGCACCACGGAAGTCTCATGAGAACTCCGGAGTCCCACGGAAGTCCCATTGGAGCTCCGATTTCCACGAAGGTCCATGGGAACCAGGAAGTCCTACCGAAATACCGTGAAAGTCCCATGGAAGTCCCACGGAAGCACTATGGGAATTGAGAACTTCCACGTAAGTACCCATGGGAAGTCCCACGTAAGTAGCCATGGGAAGTCCCATGGGACTCCGACGAACGCACAATTCCCATGGAGACCTCCGTGGGACTTTCGTTGGTGTCTTGGGAGTCCCATGGTGCTTCCGTGGTACTTCCATCATGCTTGCATGGGATTGTACTTCTGTGGGACTTCCGAATTCCCCGTGGTGCTCCCGTAGACCTTCGGACTTCCATGGGACTCCCTAATGGTAGTTCCCATGGGACTTCAGTCGGCCTCCTTGGTACTTCCACGAGATATCATATATTGCTACTATTACACTACAGTGTACTACTACGTACTGCAATTAATACTATTAATACCTGGTGCTACTTTTGTACTACTACTACAACTACTTACTACTTAACTACTACTTACTACTACCACTATACCTGGTACTACTTTTGTACTACTACTACTACTATTACGGGGGTCCATAGTTAAATAGGACCTAGGGTATACACAGAAAACTATATATTTCCCTATTTTTACTAACAATATTTGGTCCTATTTACTATGGTCCCCCGTAATACTACTACCAGGTATACTACTACTACTACTACTACTACTACTACTACTACTACTACTACTACTACTACTACTACTACTACTACTACTACTACTACTACTACTACTACTACTACTACTACTACTACTACTACTACTACTACTACTACTACTACTACTACTACTACTACTACTACTACTACTACTACTACTACTACTACTACTACTACTACTACTACTACTACTACTACTACTACTACTACTACTACTACTACTACAGGTGTACTACTACTACTACTACTACTAATACTTCCCTTTATTCGGTATGCGTAATATCAATATGAATACGTGTGCTATACACAGCACGTACACTGTTCTACAGTAAAGTAAGTCTCCGCATACGTTTTTACGCCCGCGTTATGCGAGGGGTCGGCCACCTAATGTACTATTAAATACTATTACGGGGGTCCATAGTTAATAGGACCTATGGTATACATAAAAACCTATATATTTACCGATTTTTACTAACAAAATTTGGTCCCGTTAACTATGGACCCCCGTATACTACTTACTTACTATTAATAACTGTACTATATACCAGGTATACAGTACCACTATGAATACAAGTACAGCAGCTGATTAACGTGCCCTCCACGCTGCAATGCTGCGGCGGGATAAACACCTACCTATATACCGATCTTCTACTTGCTTGCTGCTACTACTGCTGCCTGCTGCTGTTCTGCTGTCCCTGAAGAAAGGAGGAAGGAGGAAAGCAACTAACTCGACAGCTGGCAATCCGCTGCAATGTCGTCGGCCGTCGGGAATGATTCCGTGTCTACCACCGAAAGTTTTTTTTCTGTGTTTCCACTGAAACCGATCAATCCCCGTTTTCAGTACTTAATTTATCCTATATATACCAGAAAACGATGGCAAATTGCTGCTGCTGCTGTATGAAACTCGTATCGGCCTCTACGCTTGGTACTAAACTTGTATTTGTTCCAAAGATATGAAAGATCTCGTGAAAGCAAGAAACGCCAGAATAAACACAATAAACCCAAAAGCCAAAGAGCAAAAGCTACCTGTGCAGCAGTATGCGACGGCTTTGAATCTCGATACTTTACATCAACCAACAGCGAGGGTCGATCTGATCACGCCGATCATGCCGGGGCTGCCGTTAATCGCGGCTTCGGTCGTTGGCTCCTTCGTTGTCTTCAAGTACTACGAACCTAAGCCGTGCCAGTGAGTGAGCCGATTTCAAAAACGATGCCTTCTTCTTCTGTGTCTGTACTCTGATTGTTCGGACTTGGGTGTGCAAGCTAAGATCGTCGTGTCTGCAGTAGATCGTGGACCAGCGAGCAGTACGTCGAGTCTGCTGCGTGCGCGCTGCTCCTAGCGCCTCTTAGTTGTATGTGGTCTTTGTTCTCAACCGCCCTCAGACCCCAGATCGATCGGAGATTCAATTCTTGTGGGTCTTCTCGTGGCAGGCCTCTTATTACTTTTCGAAGAAAGAGCAGAGGAGGGGTACGACTACGAAAAACGTTTGGCTCGTTTTGTTAGGCACACTGCCATGTGTCTGTATTTCGGAAAGCAAACGAGGTATGATACCAGGTACAGCAGTACCTACCTAGAGTTGGTGGTGTTGATGAGATCACCGGGACTGGCTGGTTGGTGGTGGATCGACTCAAGAATGGCAGCATACATCAGCAGTACGTACGGGCTGGCGCTGTGCGAGTCAATCTTCACGACGCCGGGCACCCGTTTCCATGCGCTTTTAATACTTTTGGCCTCTTGTTATACATACATGCGTGATGTGGCGATCGTTGCTTCTCGACGGGCAAAAATCACGTTGCATGCTTCAATTATCACTTTGGACGAAAACATAAGGATCGTTGACAAACTAATATAGATACTAAATGGGCCTTACAATTCCGTCCATAGTGGTACTGCACAGCACAGCCATCGTTCCTGATCAGAGCAGCTCGCACGTAGTCGTGTAGTCGTAGTCGTATCATAGCAGCAGCAGCAGTAGCGTGTTGTGCCGGAAGATAGCCATGCCACAGATGGACAGACAGACAGACCTCCACTACATAGCAGTGGAGGAATGCTGCGATTCGTTGCATGGTAAAAATCGAAGTCCCACAGCTCGTTGATACGGTTCATTCACCACAAGCGAGTCACGCAAGTACTCTATTAATATTAATAGCAACGCAAGATACGTAAAGGGTCTGTTGGGCGGTTTCGCCTTCAGCTTGGAAAAAAACACGCACACGTCGGACAGGCGGACAGGTCATGTGAGTGAACTCATCTGTATCCAGGTAGAGCTCACCCCCTGCAAAACATGTTTTTAGACGAGCTACGTGCATACCACATGTCTCCTACAGCCCACACCCGCAGGATACATTCATTCGCAGAAGAAGAGCTGTCTGCTGTACGATCAAAGCTACATACATACAGGAATCGCCGGCAACCATTCATGCATGCATGCATGCATGTATGTATGTGTAGAAGAGCTACCAAGTACTATTACAGTAGACTGCTGTATCTCGTACCTTGTACAGCTCGCATCCGGCACACATGTGACACTCTATAGCTCGTATCGTGGAGCTCCTATGGTTCACCGAAGGGTGCTCGACAAAAAGTACTCCTTCCCAATGTCAAACGAAAAACAAACCAGTGGGTCAAAGCGGGTTGGGATTTCTGGACGAAGTGCCGAAAAGAGGTTTCCCCCCCCCCTTATATTTGTACGTATTTTACAAGGTTTTCGTATTCCCCCTTGTCTGGGTCTCAAAAATGGGTAGTGAGGTGTCGGGATTCTTTTTCGTGGACCCCTGACTCAACCTGCGGAAACATTTGCAGAAGAATTATCTCCCATATTGGTAGCTTACGCCCGGAAAAACACTGTGTAGATGATGTACAGTAGCTCAGATACAAGTGGTACCGTTGTATAGCCCAGCTTCAAGAGACATAGATATGATGATGATGACTGACACTCGCGCTGGGTTGAAAACGTAATTGTACTGCAATGATCCGCGCCTGTCGAGCGGCGGCGTCATCGTCCACATCCATCGCCTGAATTGTGGGAGCCACAGGTTACCCGTCGCTGTCGGTATCGTTCGCGGTCGTGGTGCCGCAAGAGCTGCTGCCCCCGACAGTTGTGATGCTCTGGGGGGGGGGGGGGGGGGGGGGGGGGGTGTACTCATTGTCAGGCATGGCCGTAGTCGTATGGTAGGGAGGGGGGGGGGGGGGGTTGTACTCGATATCATGCATGGCCGTAGTCGTATGATGTTCTATTAATAGGGGGGGGGGCTCTTGTTGGTATGAAAGGTCAATCAAAAAGTGTCCCCTGTTCCCCTCTCACAGATGAATCTCGAACAGAATCAGAGTGATGCCGAACAGAACCGTGAAAATAAAAAGGAACTTCGGTCCCATTCGTGCCCAGAACACACCTCAAAAATGGTAGGCTCGATGTCTATTACGGGAGGCCATAATAAATAGGACCAAACGTTGTTGGTAAAAATAGGTAAATATATAGGTTTTTGTGTGTACCGTAGGTCCTATTAACTATGGTCCCCCGTAATAAGAGCTATCCCATACCAGCACCTTGTAGCTCTTACAGGCCACCCGCGGGGAACTATGTGTAGAAGAGCAATCATACCTCCCATATAGCTCACCCCCGGCAAACATGCGTGGAAGAGCTGTCAAATAGTAGCTCACCCCCGGCGAACATGTGATAGCTCATGCAGCTCTTACATATAGCTCACCTTCGGGAAATGTGTGCAGAAGAGCTAAAAATAGCTCTCCTATAGCTCACCCGCGGTGCGGATGAATAGATAGACGTCATTCACTCTATCCCGATTTTATTAGATCAGAGCTCATGGTGAGTTGATCTGTCCATCGTGTGAAAAACATACGTACGTACGACGTGGTCTGGTTTTTTTCTCGTTCCAATGTCTCAATACTACACCAGGAACCCCAGCCCGTGTATATATTAGCCCTACTTCTCCCGCCTCTCCCCCCTTTCTCAGATGCGGGGTCACATAGCGGGTGTCCCCCCCCCCCCCCGTTCCCCACTACGGTGCATGCCTTTATTGTTATCGCGGGAAGAATTCAGCATTTTCTTTCCCCCGTCGACTCGCGCCGAATAAGCGCACACAACATACTACTCGTAGGCGCTCTCAATTATTGAACAAGAAAAAACGGTAGTCCTCCTCGGGGGGACTCTCAATTTCACGAGGTTGACAGTAGTAGCGGCGGCTGTGAGGTTTAGACCACCGGGGGCGCCGGATCTACTACGATGTATTACTGTTAATAATATCATACCGGTTAGGTGTTCCGAAGTTAACATGCCAGGTATTTGGACCACTGTAAAAATATGGCATCCATCCGGGATACGTACCTGGTATTTGATACTCTGGTTGGTATTTCACCTGGTTCTGTGCGAGATGAGACTACTCCTGTTTTGTTCACACTGTGGACACCCAGCATAGTGCTGCTGTAATACCTGGCCACACTGCAGACGAACCACGATGCCCGCAATGCACACTGTAACTATTAATAGTAAGATCAGGGTGGGATACAGCGTGTCCCTCTCGTGCTTGCCTAATGAGCAGGTGCTCGTTGTTATCCTTCATCACTTGAGGAGCTCTTGAGGTATTTCACAGAAAAACTGGCCAAAAAACATCAAGATGGATGATCTAATGTCTTATAGGTATGCAACGAATTTAATATGGTAGAACATTACTTTTGTTGTATATCCTTCGAATTGTCATGTTATTATTATTCTCTCCGACGTCGGGGGGGGGGAGTCTCCTGGCGTGGTACGAGAGCCGCGGCACCGGCCGCTGACTCTCGTTGCCTTATCGTACTGCCAGTACCCAGGCGTTCCCCCCCCCCCCCCCAGCCGACTGGCCGGGGCTCTAACAAACGCAGTCTCGGGCGACCGAGACCCCCAATGGTAGAAAACCATTGACATACCCCGCTCTCCTGGTGAGAGCCCCGAATCGCTACCAGTTAATCGCAGACAATAATACAAGTATAGTACGGTGTGGCCAACACCTTGTGGCCGCTCCGTTCCACCCACCTTCGAAAGAAGAAAGGGGCGGGTGGGCGGGAGAAACCACAACAGTAGACCTAGCCTCTAGGCCTATCAATCGGCAGCGAGCAGTGCCGTGCTCTGCTTGTGCACCTATCACGAGAAGCTAGGCGGGGGCGCGGGACGAGTGTGGCCGTTCTTCTCTTCTCTCTGCCTCTGGGCAACTTCAGCTATTAGTTTCCGTCGGTAGAGCCCATGACTATAAATGATTAAATTCGTCGGTTGTGAACAAAACATGCATCTCTCGTGAACGTAGAGATACTCCGCTTTGTTGTATATCCTTCGAATTGTCATGTTATTATTATTCTCTCCGACGTCGGGGGGGGGGAGTCTCCTGGCGTGGTACGAGAGCCGCGGCACCGGCCGCTGACTCTCGTTGCCTTATCGTACTGCCAGTACCCAGGCGTTCCCCCCCCCCCCAGCCGACTGGCCGGGGCTCTAACAAACGCAGTCTCGGGCGACCGAGACCCCCAATGGTAGAAAACCATTGACATACCCCCCATACCGCGGTCGCGTCGATACTACGGTGTTTGGCCCCAGACAGTACCCTGGCCTGGCTGCCTCTGCCCTATGTTATCCGTCTCTGCTAGTTTACGAGATACGATACCCGCGTCCTATGGGTTATTGCGGGTGTACGTCTTGGAAGACTCTGGGGACTTCCATCTACCTTCTCTCTGAATCACCCTCTGCGGTACTTCCCCCCCCGCCGCTAGAGTAGTGGTTGCGCCGATACGCAATGAGTGGAGGCCGACTTCGCTGGGATCGTCTCCTGCTTCGGCAACCACTTCGCGGAGTGCCCCGAGGGCCTCCGTGTACCCCCACACTCTGACCTCATTACCGTACCGATACGACGACAGGGGGGCGCTTTCCGGCAACGTCGGATATCCCGACAGCAACTCCACCATAAGAGCGACGGCACCGCCGCCTGCTCCTACCCCGGAACGCGCCCCGAAGGCGTCGTCCCGTGTGCGCACGATAACCGATCCTTGCTGAGCCTGGTCGCCTTTATGGCCTCGAAATAGAACCTCGATGCTGGTAGCCTGGTGCCACTGCGCCGAGTTCAACCGCCGTCCCCCCGCGAACAACGCTATGTCCCCCCTCGTCAAGCAATGCACGGGGTGTACTACCCCGGACGAGGAGGCGAAAATTTCGTCAGACCTCGCCATGAAAAAAATAGCCCAACGCTAGCGACAGCCAGAGCACTCGGCCGCCCGGGCCCCACGACAGGGCCAGGCCCTGTCCTTCCAACAACGTGACCCACGATATAGGGCGCCGAATTCTTTTCGGGGTACCGGCGACAACGTGCGACCGTGACACCCCTTTTAAAGCGCGTTTGACAAGCGGCGACGACGTGGGCAACTCCATCTGCACATTCACGCGGTGAAAGTGCAACACAGCTGATAATTTACTGGCTATAGTGCCGGCTTGATTGCCCTCCGACGCGCACCACGCTACGAACTCAAGTAACGCCTGAATCTTATCGGAATTGGAGGCTGACGTGTCGAAATACGGAGCCTCCCTTATCAACCCCCGAAAAGCGGTCCAAGACCGGAAACCTGACGTGTAAGCTCGGTGAGACGACGGCGCAACCGACTGGCGGATGAGCTGGCTGCCAGCACTCCTGAGCATAGCGCGACGCCCGTTGGCCCCAAGACCTGGTCCCCCAACGGACGCCGGCCCCGGACGTGCAAGCTGTGCATCTCGCGCTGCTGCTTCCGTACGCCCTACGATCGGCCTCGCCCCTGCTGAGGGGCGAGGCCCGTCCCCCTATTCGTCAGCCCTGGCCGCCGCCGAGCGAGTGAAAGCCCCCCCGCTCGACGCCCCGTTGCCACTGCCGCTACCCGCTGCCGCCGCCGCTGCCGCTGCCGCCGCTGCCGCTGCTGCCGGAACCACCGCCGCTACTGCTGCCGCTGCTACTGCCGCCGCTGCCGCCGCCGCTGCTTCCGTTACTCGCGCCGCCGCCCCCCGCCCCCCCTTTTCCTTTTCCTTTGGCCCTCTTGGCCGGGGGTTCCCCGGATGCCGTGCCGCTGGCTGCGACGCCGCTGTCGGCCGATCCCCCGCCGGTAGCCGCCTTGCGCTTGTTGCCGCTGCTCGTCTTGCGGGCGGGGCCGACGTGGGTGAACACGCAGGCGTCACCGAAGCGACACTTGCCGGTCTTCCCCCATTGCCGGCATTCACCGGCCCCGACCCCGGCCATCATGGCGGAAGTGCGGCGAGGTTGCTGGACTTCGGCGTTGATCAGACCGCCGAGGGCCACGTATCCGGAAAGGCGGGGCCAACGGGGCCCCGGGATGGCGGGGAAGGACTCCAGCGGCGGGGGGTAGGCCCACGCGTGGCCGCAGGAGTCGGAGATGCAACGCAGGTCGAGCGCGAAGGTCTCGAGGTCCTTTGTCACCAGAGCCGCCCGCCTGGCCCGGTTTGCCGGGCGGTCGGCGACCGCAAAGTGCTCCATCACGTGATCGTTGAGGATCGTCGCCCCCGCGCTGAAAGGCTCGGGCGAGCGCCTCCAAGCGGGCGCGCGCCACCTGGAGATCCGCACCCCCTTGTGGGAGTCCGCGGGACGCGATGGTGACGATCGCGTGCCCCAAATGCTCAGGTGTTGCGCCAGTGGGAGGGTGATGCCGGCCCCGCCGCGCGGTGTGAAGGCCAGAAAGTTGAGGTCGTCCAGCTCTTCCAGCATGCCATGGACGCCGGCCGATATGTTGACCGAGGCCCCCACGTACCCTGCACGGCCGCCCGCTGCATCGATGCCGGGCGGCCGCCGCATAGTATCTGCCAAAGTCGGGTCGCGGGGTTGCCCCACGAGGCCACCGCGCGGTTGGTCATTATTTTTCTCTACCTGTCTGCCCCGAGCGGTAAACGGGTTGCCGGCGCTGCCGTCCCCGTACATATCCGCCCCGACCGCAAGCCCGCCCGGCCCGTCGTTGGCCACATGGCCGAGTGCAGCCGATGGAGCGCCGTTGGCTCCTGTCCCGCCCAGGGCGAGCCCGCCCACTTGTCCGGAGGATGCGCCGGCGCCTCCGGTGCCGCCCGCATATGCCCCGTAGCCGAGCCCCCCCCCACCGGACCCACTACGAGCCCGCCCGCCTGGCCGAGGTGGACGCTGGCGGCTCCGGTACCGGCCAGAGCACCACCGTAGGTCGCCCTTCCAGCTGGGCCCGCGGTGGCCTCGATACCGCTGGAGACGCTCCCGTAGCCCCGCCCTCCCGGTCCTACGGCGAACTGGCCTCCTTGTCCGAGAGGAGGGCCGGCAGCTCCGGCGCCGCCCAGAATCCCGCCGTAGCCCCCCGGGCCTGCTTGTCCGAGAGGAGCTCCGGCGGCTCCGGCGCCGCCCGGAGTACCGCCGTAGTCCCTCGCTCGCCCGGGCCTACGGCGAGCCTGCTTTGTGCGGCGTTGAGGGACCCGCGCAGGCCCGCGCGGCCGCCCGCGGCTCCGTCGACGGGTTGGTCGGCGATGCTGGAGTCTGGGGGGAGGACCCCGGCAGCGGGGCTCCCGAAGAGCTGTCCGGTCGGCGGTCCGAGTAGGGCGGTGCTGGGGGAATGGTGCCGTGGGGCGGCCCTGGCAGCGGAGCTACCGGGCTGCTGTCCGGGCCCGCTGGCGTCGCCTCCCCTTCCCCCGTGGGCGGAGCGAAGCGAGGCCTCAATGGCCTCGTCCGATCGCTGGATGGCCGCCTGGAGCTGGGCGACTTCGTTCGCCACCTCCTGCTTGAAAGTGGCAAAGTCTGCTATCGACACGGGAGCCTCATCGTCACCGTCGCTACCGGGCGTTCTCCCGGTTCCTCTCTCCGCGGTCGTTCTTGCCGGGCCCCTGCGAAGACAAACAAATTGAGCGCGACAGTACGGCGCAGACGCAAGGCAGGGCACAGGTGCGGCGACGACGGACAACGGGGGGGGGGGGGGGGGGGGGGGGGGGGGGGGGGGGGGGGGGGCGGGGGACGGGAACGAATTTTAGATAGAGGCGACGGTGAGCACTATCCATGCACCGGCCTGGACGAGGGTGGGGCTTACTTGTCCCCGTGCTCATGTGCGCTGGCACTCCGTTCGTACGCGCCGGCGTTCGCCGCGGTTGTTGACATGCACCGGCATCTTCCTGTCAACGGGTGAGCAACTTGGTACTCCGCATCGCGCATCTCGTCCCCCAGCCGTTCCCTTGAGGGAATGACTTGGATAGAGGCGGCGGGGGGGGGGGGGGGTGGGGGGGGGGGTGAAGCATGCGCCGGCATGCGTTCCCCTCGAACTCGACTTGTAAGCCGGTGCTCCGGTCCCGGGATGTGGACCGGCGCTTACTCCGCCACTATCGACCGCCTTCCGGTGCGCCGGCACCGCGGTACTGCTACATGCGTCGTAGCACATACAGCGTTACGTTGTCTCAACGTGTGTGGTATGCATCGGTGGTGAGGGACGGGTCACCGGCCGACGCGGTGGCGCCGGCCACGAGACCTGCACCGGCACTTAGTCCTTCACCACCGCCGCTTTCTTTTTTTTACAACGTTGTTGATTTTGGACATAGTATATATATCTGTGGTGAGGGATGGGTCACCGGCCGACGCGGTGGCGCCGGCCCCGAGACCTGCTCCGGCACTTAGTCCTTCACCACCGACCGCTTTCTAGTGCACCGGCACAGCGCTATTAATATGGGCAGTGGAACATGGTATGTATCGGTGGTGAGGGACGGGTCACCGGCCGACGCGGTGGCGCCGGCCCCGAGACCTGCACCGGCACTTAGTCCTTCACCACCGACCGCTTTCTAGTGCACCGGCACAGCGCTATTAATATGAACAGTGGAACATGGTATGTATCGGTGGTGAGGGACGGGTCACCGGCCGACGCGGTGGCGCCGGCCACGAGACCTGCACCGGCACTTAGTCCTTCACCACCGACCGCTTTCTAGTGCACCGGCACAGCGCTATTAATATGAACAGTGGAACATGGTATGTATCGGGGGTGAGGGACGGGTCACCGGCCGACGCGGTGGCGCCGGCCACGAGACCTGCACCGGCACTTAGTCCTTCACCACCGACCGCTTTCTAGTGCACCGGCACAGCGCTATTAATATGAACAGTGGAACATGGTATGTATCGGTGGTGAGGGACGGGTCACCGGCCGACGCGGTGGCGCCGGCCACGGACGGGAACGAATTTTTAGATAGAGGCGACGGTGAGCACTATCCATGCACCGGCCTGGACGAGGGTGGGGCTTACTTGTCCCCGTGCTCATGTGCGCTGGCACTCCGTTCGTACGCGCCGGCGTTCGCCGCGGTTGTTGACATGCACCGGCATCTTCCTGTCAACGGGTGAGCAACTTGGTACTCCGCATCGCGCATCTCGTCCCCCAGCCGTTCCCTTGAGGGAATGACTTGGATAGAGGCGGCGGTGGGGGGGGGGGTGGTGGGGGGGGGTGAAGCATGCGCCGGCATGCGTTCCCCTCGAACTCGACTTGTAAGCCGGTGCTCCGGTCCCGGGATGTGGACCGGCGCTTACTCCGCCACTATCGACCGCCTTCCGGTGCGCCGGCACCGCGGTACTGCTACATGCGTCGTAGCACATACAGCGTTACGTTGTCTCAACGTGTGTGGTATGCATCGGTGGTGAGGGACGGGTCACCGGCCGACGCGGTGGCGCCGGCCACGAGACCTGCACCGGCACTTAGTCCTTCACCACCGCCGCTTTCCTTTTTTTTTACAACGTTGTTGATTTTGGACATAGTATATATATCTGTGGTGAGGGACGGGTCACCGGCCGACGCGGTGGCGCCGGCCCCGAGACCTGCACCGGCACTTAGTCCTTCACCACCGACCGCTTTCTAGTGCACCGGCACAGCGCTATTAATATGAACAGTGGAACATGGTATGTATCGGTGGTGAGGGACGGGTCACCGGCCGACGCGGTGGCGCCGGCCACGAGACCTGCACCGGCACTTAGTCCTTCACCACCGACCGCTTTCTAGTGCACCGGCACAGCGCTATTAATATGAACAGTGGAACATGGTATGTATCGGGGGTGAGGGACGGGTCACCGGCCGACGCGGTGGCGCCGGCCACGAGACCTGCACCGGCACTTAGTCCTTCACCACCGACCGCTTTCTAGTGCACCGGCACAGCGCTATTAATATGAACAGTGGGACATGGTATGTATCGGTGGTGAGGGACGGGTCACCGGCCGACGCGGTGGCGCCGGCCCCGAGACCTGCACCGGCACTTAGTCCTTCACCACCGACCGCTTTCTAGTGCACCGGCACAGCGCTATTAATATGAACAGTGGAACATGGTATGTATCGGTGGTGAGGGACGGGTCACCGGCCGACGCGGTGGCGCCGGCCACGAGACCTGCACCGGCACTTAGTCCTTCACCACCGACCGCTTTCTAGTGCACCGGCACAGCGCTATTAATATGAACAGTGGGACATGGTATGTATCGGTGGTGAGGGACGGGTCACCGGCCGACGCGGTGGCGCCGGCCACGAGACCTGCACCGGCACTTAGTCCTTCACCACCGACCGCTTTCTAGTGCACCGGCACAGCGCTATTAATATGAACAGTGGAACATGGTATGTATCGGTGGTGAGGGACGGGTCACCGGCCGACGCGGTGGCGCCGGCCACGAGACCTGCACCGGCACTTAGTCCTTCACCACCGACCGCTTTCTAGTGCACCGGCACAGCGCTATTAATATGAACAGTGGAACATGGTATGTATCGGGGGTGAGGGACGGGTCACCGGCCGACGCGGTGGCGCCGGCCACGAGACCTGCACCGGCACTTAGTCCTTCACCACCGACCGCTTTCTAGTGCACCGGCACAGCGCTATTAATATGAACAGTGGGACATGGTATGTATCGGTGGTGAGGGACGGGTCACCGGCCGACGCGGTGGCGCCGGCCACGAGACCTGCACCGGCACTTAGTCCTTCACCACCGACCGCTTTCTAGTGCACCGGCACAGCGCTATTAATATGAACAGTGGAACATGGTATGTATCGGTGGTGAGGGACGGGTCACCGGCCGACGCGGTGGCGCCGGCCACGAGACCTGCACCGGCACTTAGTCCTTCACCACCGACCGCTTTCTAGTGCACCGGCACAGCGCTATTAATATGAACAGTGGAACATGGTATGTATCGGTGGTGAGGGACGGGTCACCGGCCGACGCGGTGGCGCCGGCCACGAGACCTGCACCGGCACTTGTTCCTTCACCACCGACCAATTTTTTTTTTTTTTTTTTTTTTTTTTTTTTTTTTTTTTTTTTTTTTTTTTTGCCCACCGTTGTTGATACGGACAGTGGCACATAGTGTCTCACTACTAGTATGGTCTACTCGTAGTAAGGTCCTGCGCGTCTTGACGCGTACGATAACGTCGATAGCGCTTAGTGCACCGGCACAGCGTTGTTGATATGACCAGTAGAACGTACTAGTATGGTCTGTTCGTGGTGAGTTCCCGCACATCGTGACGCCCTGTGTCTCGCGAGTTGTATTCTCAGTGACACCGGCCCCAAGTCCCCCCCGCCATCGACCCCTTGTATTAGAAGTGCACTGGCACATGCGAGTATGGTATATATCGTTATGCATAGTATGATATATCGCTTCTAGGTGCGCCGGCACCGCGTCGTTGGAGCTTACAGCAGTGCCTACAGCAGTCCACGTGTGTCGCTATGTGTATGGTATGTATCGTTAGTGGCCCCGGCCACAATTCCTTAGCCATCGACCCTGTAGTTGGGGCATACAGCAGTACAAGTGTGTCTCGCGATTTGTATTGTACGTATCGTTAGTGGCGCCGGCCACAATTCCTTGGCCATCGATCCTGTATATAGTTGGAGCATACAGCAGTACATATGTGTCTCGCAACGTGTATGACACGGCATTGTGGTACGTACAACAGTCCGTTGTGGCTCGCGATGTATACCGGTGTATGCGAGAATGTGTCTTCCTGGGTACGGGGTCTGCGAGAAAGGCAAAGGAACCAACCTGGCCTATACTCGTACACCACATATGCCCTCCGCTCCGGCGTCAACGGTGTTCCCATATTAATGCCCAGTACTCTAGGTCCGGGTATGTCTTTCTTTCCTAGGTATACCTCAGTATAGCCTTTCGTATAGCGTATTCGCGGGTTGGGAAAGGACGTGAGCTGCCTTCTACCCGTGCCAGCTATAATAACTTCGTGCTTCTACCCGTGCCAGCTATAATAACTTCGTGCATGTACGACGACCACAACACGTGGGAATCACGGCTGGCCGCCCCGAACGAGCGAGTTAACGATGCTTGCTTGCGGGCGTGTATCATTGTGTACCGGAGTCGACCGCCCCACGCCCCATTGTGATCGAGTTCGGGGTCTAGACCCGGGAACGCCCGGGACCCCCCCTCGTTCGCCACATACCGGGAAAGCGCTCGTTGCCCCTGCTCTTCCTCCTCCCGCTGCATGCTGTAGCCCGCCGACCTCCGCAGTTGCTGCTAGAAACCACAACAGTAGACCTAGCCTCTAGGCCTATCAATCGGCAGCGAGCAGTGCCGTGCTCTGCTTGTGCACCTATCACGAGAAGCTAGGCGGGGGCGCGGGACGAGTGTGGCCGTTCTTCTCTTCTCTCTGCCTCTGGGCAACTTCAGCTATTAGTTTCCGTCGGTAGAGCCCATGACTATAAATGATTAAATTCGTCGGTTGTGAACAAAACATGCATCTCTCGTGAACGTAGAGATACTCCGCGTAATAACGATATTAGATTCGTAGTGTTGTCAGTGCCCTCAAGAAGCCCCATCAGCCAGAAAGATTCTGTCAAAAAGAGGTACAGTACCTTTATCGTAGCACGGGCCACCAATGCGAATTATGTACTAGATGCGCACGATTATGGATTACGCATACCAGGTATCATATATGTATTCGTTGTTTGTTGTTTGTTTCGCGTCCTTCTGCCCGCCCGCCCGACCGACCGACCAGGATGCCGCAGCTCCCAGAGTGGGTCAGGGCCTTCTTAAGGCGAAGATATGTGCGGAGGTGAGAGGCCTGACGACCTGCTTTTGTTTATTATTGGCACCCAAAGTCATCTATCATCTATCGGTGGTTTGTGAGGTAGAGGGCGCTTAGGGTTTGATTCCGATGAGCACACGACCAGATCAATCAGCGTTCATTGCGGGAGCAACCGCTGTAGGAGAAGCTAGAGATGAATGTATTCAGTATCCATGCGCCGTATGCATCATGACGTCGTTCGTAATAACGTGATCGTGATGCTTGTTTCCCAAAAGCAACGCCAGTTTTTTTGTCGTGACTCGGCATCACTGCTGTTAGTGCTCTACTTGCTTCTAGCTCAATCAACCCCTGGGAGGATTCACCTTCGTTCAGCAGTCTTCTCGACAAGCCGTGGTCACAGTTAGGTGCCGTTCCTTCACCTCCCCCTCCCCCCGATATGTAGAACAAATCAATTTATTCGAACCGAAGCTGTCATCCAGTGCAAGTCCGCCTGGCAGGCGATTCTCAGTAGGATGCATGCGGCTCACCCTTCATGCGACTCGCCCAACACTGCACAGTGCTTCGTGCTTGGTGCAAGCAGTGCCTGCCTGGTCGGTGGAAACCCGACACGCTCCGTCCCGGCTTTGTAAGGATGCGAGGGTCTATGGTCATACGACCACGGCAATGCATGACATGAATCCCCCCCCCCCCCCCTTTGGGTTGGTGTCGGTTGGCAACGACACTGTAAAACATGCCGCTCACTACGTGAGCTAGACATCCAGGGTACAGTTTTTTTTTTTTTTTTTTTTTTGGCGGTCGCCCACAGCTGGTCGTCTAGTTAGATCATTTTTGTGCGAGGTAAAGAACCTTTGCTCTGCACAAGGGAATTGATCGTATCACGTAGTGTTCAAGGTAAGACACCCAAGAGGCAGTTACATAGTACTCCCATTGCTGTCTCTGGAAGTGGCTACACCGGAAATTAACCTAACTCATTGAAGCTGTCATCCATACGGAAGTCCGCCTCACAAGCGGTTCTTAGTAGGATGCAGCTCACCCTTCATGCGACTCGCCGGACACCTCACGGCGCTTCGCGCTTGGTGCAAGCAATGTCTGCCTGGTCGGTGAAAACCCGACATGCTCCGTCCCGGCATTGTAGGGATGCGAGGGTCTATGGTCATACGACTACGGCCATGCATGAGATCGAGTACATCTCTCCTATCGAGTACCCCCCCCCCCCCCCCCCCCCCCCCCCCCCCCCCCCCCCCCCCCCCCCCCCCCCCCCCCCCCCCCCCCCCCCCCCCCCCCCCCCCCCCCCCCCCCCCCCCCCCCCCCCCCCCCCCCCCCCCCCCCCCCCCCCCCCCCGGTATACACATGCCTTCATTTTTATCGCGCATAATATAGGTTCATTCAGCATTCTCATGGATTTCCCAGCGCTGCTAGTCGATTTTCATCGATTTTTGCCAACTCGCGCTCTCACGCTCCGGCGACGGAAAAATAATGCTCAGGAACAACACGGCATTCCTCGGGATTCCTCCCGCGGGATATACCGCGCAAATTTGCGCGGGATTCGGAATTATGACGTGGTACCGTGGTAAATGTGAAATTCCGCTCCCGCACAAACGCATCCCGCGCAAATTCTTATATCCCGTTCCCGAGCCCACGCAAAAGTGTATGTCCCGTCCCCGCACAAACGAGTCCCGCGCGAATGCAAAAAATCCGTTGCCGCACAAACACGCCCCGCACAATTCAGGATATCCCGAATCCCGTGAACGAAGAAAGGTTAAATCCCGAAGAAACGGAAATGCTAATCCCCACTCCGCAGAAGGAGGCACTATAAAATATGACCAGAGCACGCACTAGCGTCAGGCATCAAGTTCAATGCTCGGGTCAGTCAGTCTTTTTTTCCCTATGTTAGCTATTGTTTTGGAAACAAACAAAAATGTTCGTACTGTAAACTTGGTACCGGTATGAAAAACAAGAGAAAATATTGAAATTCCCGGAGACGTGCCCCTCTCAGTAGAACGCCGCGAAAAAAAAGAGGAAACATCCCGTCCAGGGGAGTACCGCGGTGGCCGGAACCCGCACAACCAAATTCGTCGAATCCCGTCGTGACTAGATCCCGTACAAAAAGAAACGTTTTATCCCGTGGTGGCTGAATTCCGCCCCGGGGAGTCCCGCGGTGACCATATCCTATTCAAATATTAATAGTACGGTAGAATCCCGGAGTTCCTGAATCCCGCGGCATTTGGTCCCGGAGTCGAACCGGTGTCCCGAGGAATGCCCTTTGATATAAGTGTCTTACGTCATACCGAAAAACCACCAGTCGAGATTCGAAACACAGCGCAGCCGCCAGCAGAGTGACAACAGTCTGACTACCCGAGGTATCAGTCAATATTACTGTTACTTGAGGTACATGCAGTCAGTGCATGTATAAATTTATACCCAGGTACCCTGGTCGGCGATGTAAGGACCATTAGGTTGTAATTATCAGGGCTTTCCTCGAGATTTTTCCAGTTGTGAAAGTCCCGCGGGATTCCACGAGATACGGGATATTCCCGTGATCCCTTGGAATTTTTGGAATCCCGTTCCCGTCCAAACTGATTTCATGGAAATGTTTGTGATCCCGATCCCGTCCCGTGTTTTTATTAAATCCCGATCCCGATGCAAATTAGTCCCGTGAAATTTGGGCAATTCCCGTGAATCCGTGTCCAGTCCGGTGCAAACCCGTGAAATTTGATATTCTCCAAATCCCGTGCAAACCAATCCCGTGGTTTCGTGATCCCGCGGGATTTATCCCGTTTTCTCAGAGACAACGGGATTTTCCGGGGAGTTTTGGTGTATAGGTCAGCAGTTAAACGTGCTCAACTCAAAGGCAGTGAGTCATGCTTCCGAACCTTGCCTGTAACGTTTTTTTTTTTTTAATGTGCTACCTGGTAGATTTTTCCAGATATTTTCCACACTAATTTCCTATGATTGAAAAAAGATTTTGTTTCACGAATAAAAAAAGAAGTTATTTTTCAATGAAACACAATTCAGTGCGATCAAAAACGACACGAATGCATCCCCCGGTGCGACACGCCGTCCGTACAATGTGAAGCACGCGCGCCATGAACGAATACAGTTCGACAACGCCATGGGATTCGGTTATGTTCGCGTATGATGGTACAGAAAGTGCAATCGTGTGACATCATACGAATCACTGCTGTGCTTCCGGTGTACCGTACGCGTACCGTATTCCTTTCTACATCCCGTACCGTGGAGTACCGTGCTTTTTTCGTCCCGTACAATCCCGTCACGTAAAATCCCGTGATATCTCAATCCCGTCCCGTGGAGTACCGCGCTTTTTTCGTCTCGTGAAATCCCGTGCCGTAAAATCCCGTTGTATCTCAATCCCGTTGCGTGCACTCCCGTGAAATTTCAATCCCGTCCAAGCTTTCCCGCCTAATCCTCTGATGGCTCAATCCCGTCCTGTACCGTCCCGTGCTTTAAATACCCCTCTTATTCCGTCCCGGGGAATCCCGAGATATCTCGATCACGCGGGATCCCGTCCCGAGACGAAAAAGCGGTCCCGAAGAAAGCCCTGAAAGTTATGAACCCCCGACGATCCTTGCATTTCCTTCGGTACGTACCACACTCGGGACAATGGACACAACAAAAGTCTATTGCTTCGACAATAGACGAGGAGGGGAATCTATCGATGTACATTATCTGCGACAATAGATTGTGGAAGGTATCTGTCGATAGGTATTGTCGGCGACAATGGGCTGGTGATATTGTCGATCGATAGACATTGTCTAACACAATAGATGGTGAACTTCGTCCATCGATGGCCACTGCAGGCCACAATAGAATGTGCGAGATGTCGATCGATGGCCATTGCCGGCCACGATAGAATGTGCGAGATGTCTATCGATAGCCATCGGTGACCACAATAGATTGTGCGAGAGGTATATCGATGGCCATTGCGGGCCACAATAGATTGTGCGAGAGGTCTGTCGACGGCCATTATCGACCACAATAGATTGTGCGATATGTCTATCGATGGCCGTTGCCGGCCACAATAGATTGTACGAAATGTCTATCGATGGCCATTGCCGGCCATATAGATTGTACAAGCTATCCATCGATAGCCATCTCGAGGATATTTTGCACTCATCCCACGATATACGAGGTATGTCATTTTCTGTATGCATGTGGTAATTTGAACCGACGTCATCATGTTGTGGACACCATACGCTCTCACACTCATTTGAAGAATACATTAAATACAGATGTCGCCATTAATAGACACTCGCGCACCAAGATATTGGTAACTGTCATCAACTTGTGTGCGCTCTTCGTTTCGGAAATTGACTCGATTTAATACCCTTGCTTTGTCCTACAAGTCTATTAACTCCACTTTGAATAAAACGTGGATCATTAAACTCAAACCACCTTACGCTGAAAATTCTGTTATTTCCGTTTCTCATCTCGAGTTTGTTTGTCCCATACTGAAACCAAGTAAGTAAGAGTTATTTTTTCGGATGCTGGTCATCTATAATTTAGATTATTTTGTTAGGAAATAAATTCGATTTGTTACCCTTACATTGTCCTCGATTAACTGCACTTTCAAAACAAAATCTGGATACTAAAAATGAAACAACCTTGACAAGAAAATTATCAGCTTTCCGTTTCTTAACTCGAGATTTTTGTCTCGTACTGAAATGAAGTAAGTCAGATTCATATTTTTCGGAGCCCGGCCAACAATCTATTGTGAGTGGCGATGGCTATTGTTGGACACAATCGCGTACCTATTGTTGGCGGCAATAGAAGCTTCGGCGGTCGTCAAGAATGGCCATCGACATACATCATTCCACGGTATACAATAGGTTTAGGTAATAGTCTATTACGAAAACACGCCCGACAGTCTATTGTGGGTGACGATGGCTATTGATGGATACAATTGCGTGTATAGTGTTGGCGGCAATAGCCATCGATAGGCAAACGTTTTGGTCTATTGTTCGAACAATATCTATCACGGTTGCTTCCCCAACATCTATTGTTCAGGACAATGGCCATCTATGGACAACCTTGTGACTCCATTGTTAGGGCAAAGGCATATTGTCTCCATTGCCGAAAAAGTATTGTTCCCTGACAATATCTATCGATAGACAGCGTTGCTAGTCTACTGTCGTTAACAACACCTATCGATAGACAGCGTTGCCAGTCCATTGTGATTAGCAGTGTCTATCGATAGAGAGTGTTGCCAGTCCATTGTGGTTCACAATGTCTATCGTTGGCCAGCGTTGCCAGTCTATTGTCGTTAACAGTATCCATTGACACACGCTTTTTCGGGGCTACTGTAGCGACAATGTTCTATTTCCTTGCTATTGTCCAGGGTATATGCACATCTTACCTCATCTATCTTTATCCGTACAGAGTGTAACCGATTTGGAATCACTATTAATAACACAGAGTACTAACCACAACAACACAGCCGACAATGCAACACACTTAACCCCCATGATGCCCACTGCCTTGTTGAGACACACAACGTTGCAGCCCTCCTTCACGCTGTGCCATGCACCGACATTGCTGCTCATCACGATACGCCATACACTCATTCCATACTGGTGGTGATCACAAGATGAAAACATGACATTGCTGCGGAACAAAATTTTGCGTTGCTTAGTATATCAGAGTGCATTGTAGGTGTGGAAATAGGCTGATGATGGTGTCCATCGATAGACATTGTCCACCACAATCGATTCTCAACGGTGTTCATCGATAGCAATTGCCGGCCACAATAGATTAGAAACGCATCTATCGATAGCCATTGCTGGTCACAATACATTCAGAAACATATCTATCGATAGCCATTACCGGTCACAATAGATCAAGAAATGCATATATCGATAGCCATTGCCGGCCACAATAGATCAAGAAATGTGTTCATCGATAGCCACTGTGGACCGCAGTAGATTCTGCAAGCTATCCGTCGATAGCCATTGTCGGTGACAATAGCTTCCAACCCAGGTACTTCAGCACACTCTTGCCTGAACAATATGTTGGGGACGCAACCTATCGATAGGCATTACCGACGACAATGGATGAGGAACGTTCCAATCGATAGCCTTTGCCGACGACAATAGACCCGTCTATTGCACCATATTCTATTGCTGTTGCAGGGGCCATTGTCTATTGTCCAGGGTGCACGTATAGCGGCGTAGCAGAGTGATATCATTGCATCATTGTATACTACCAACCATCAGAGTGAGTGTTTCACGTATGTAGAGCACTGCACACGTATGTGCAGTATATATGCGTATGTGCTCCTCCATGTTGTGAACTGCGGCAGCAGTATGATATGATATGATATGGTAGCAGTATTAATAGTCGGTCTCTACAGAAGGTCCATACTGCCCTGTACCACTGGAGTAGTGTATGATAGCAGTATTAATAGTTGGTCTCTACAGTAGGTCCATACTCCCCTATACTACTGTGGTAATGTATGAGAGCAGTATTTATAGTAGGTCCATACTGCCTTGTACCACTGCTGTAGTAGTATATGATAGCAGTATTAATATTGGTATACGGTCTCTACTGTAGGTCCATACTGCCCTGTACCACTGTGGTAATATATGGTCGAGGTGTTAATAGTCGGTCTCTACAGTAGGTCCATACTGCCCTGTACCACTGTAGTAGTATATGATAGTAGTATTAATAGTCGGTATCTACGGGGGTCCATAGTTAATAGGACCTATGATATACATAAAAACCTATATATTTACCTATTTTTACTAATAAAATTTGGTCCCATTACTTATGGACCCCCGTAATAGGTCCATACCACTGTAGTAATGTATTATAGCAGTATTAATAGTCGGTCTCTACTGTAGGTCCATACTGCCCTATACCACTGTAGTAGTATATGGTAGCAGTATTAATAGTTGGTCTCTACTGTAGGTCCATACTGCCCTATACTACTGTGGTAATATATGATAGCAGTATTAATAGTCGGTCTCTACAGTAGTAGGTCCATACTGCCCTATACCACTGTGTTAATATATGATAGCAGTATTATTATTAAAATACTGTAGGTCTATACTGCCCTATACCACTGTGGTAATACATGATAGCAGTATTAATAGTCGGTCTCTACTGTAGGTCCATACTGCCCTATACTACTGTAAATAGTACATGATAGCAGTATTAATGGCATAGCCGGTCCGTACAGTGTAGTAGGTCTACGCCGCCCTACCAGGTACGGTCTTCAAACTGTCACAGAATCGTGTTATTAATAGTATACAGCAGTAGTATGAATATAGACTCTTAAGTATTAGCAGCGCCCTTCATTCGCTTTTTCCTTTCGCGCTCTGACCCCGCCCAGGCATACTGTGGTACCTACGCTCGTAGTCTCGTAGTACGTACGTAGAGCGACCCAAGAACCATTTTTAATGGGTGGGGGTGCCGTGTGTGCGATGTGTTGTATTAGGCGGGTTTTTCTGTGGCGTAAAGTTAGTGTCGCTTGAGTCACCCCCCTTTACGATGGTATATAGCCCTTCCTTGGCTCCAACCCGCTTCCATCTTTCGTTTCTTACTTTTTGTCTTTAAGCGACGACCTTTTGGCTCTTACTCTTGTCCATATCTCGCAATGACTTGGATCCGGGTTCTCGAAGCAGAGGGCTCCTCTCCCCCTTCATGCCCGCTCGATGCTGAAACAGCAAAAAACGGGTTGTAATAGATCACGAGTCACGACTGTTTGTGTAACATGAGTGTTATATGGGCAAACCCCGCATCGAACTCAAAAGTATTGATAGGCTTTCTGAGTACGTCGATCGCCGGCGATTACAACAGCTAGTGCGTACCGATTCCATTCCATTCACGACACTATTAATACTACTGGCACTACATTTTCTGTGTATACACCTGGTGCGCACCTATTTAAAGTATTCTCATGTTTCTGAACGAACGATCGAACGAATCGACGAATCGACGGACGAACGAACGATCGATCGATCGAACGGACGAACGAACGAATTAATTAACGAACGAATGAACTAATGGATGGACGAGCGAACGATCGAACGATCGAACGAAAAAAAAACGAACGAACGAACGAACGAAGATCGAATTTGAGTAGCCGCTTCAGAGACGACATGAAAAAAAGAGTGCGACGACTCCAGCTATCGGAAAACGAAACTGAGTCTGAGGCGAGTCGACGAGCGATGAAGAAAGTGCTGCCCGCCTGCCCCTGGTGGTGTCGACGGCCAGTCAGTGTCTCTCGCGGCCTGCTATATATCCTCGCGTGTCGTGCTTCCGTTCTAATATTTGCCCTTCTCCATGTCGTGCTATGCCGTCTTCGCGTGATGAACATCTACACCTCGGACAAATAGATCATCGATCCCCAGTTCATGATGATCTAGATATTTCAAGACAGATAAAATCTATTCCCAACCTTGTACGATCTAGCTCATTGTGCCGGGTGGGGCCCGCATAATCTGCATGACCTAGCACATGTTTCCTGGGTTGGATCTGTGCTATTTATTTATATGCAGATCCCGCATAACTTCTCACAGCGGTACGAACGGGAACTATTAATAGTTACGGCCAGTCACCAGTGGGCTCCTCCTCGTCAAACACCTCCAGGAAAAGATCAGGGGAAAGTGGGGTGTTCCTACCAGTGGTCACGCATTTAATGACATCCAAGAAAAGCGTCATATGATACGATCCTGCAGATATGTGAGAGATCAAGATGGTTGATCGCTCAACAGTCAAAATGGCGGTAGACCCGCCGGTAGCGATGGATGGTACAACGGTTTTGCAACCCCCCCCCCCCCCTCCCCCCCATGCGCCGTGGCGTTCAGCCTTGATCCGGCTCTGTCTTTGGGGAAAAATAAGCGGCCACCCATTAGGTGGACACCAGCAGCATCTAGAGTGATCGCCTCTTTGGCCTGGACAGTGTGCAGCGACAGCAAGTTTATCTTTAGGCTAGGGATAAATGAAACACTCTCTAAGGTTACGCGTACGTCTTCCGTGCTGTGAAAAATTAAATCCACGCTGCCTACGTACTCCACTGCTAATTCTGTTCCGTCACCGATAAATATTTTGGCGTTCTCAGGGGAGGGGGGGGGCGCTTGTTATACAAGTGGTCCGGGTTCGGGGTCATGTGCGTTGTCGCCCCGTTGTCCGCAATCCAACTCTCTATCCCCCTTCCCAAAACATCGTACTGACCGACCAAAGCAGACTGTGCTGTGAGTAGATGTGATGGCTCTTCAGGAGCCAAGTAGTGCTGCGGTGGCTGCTGCGCCTGCTGCGCCTGCTGCGCCTGCTGCGCTGCTGCTGCGCCTGCTGCGCCTGCTGCGCTTGCTGCGCCTGCTGTGCCTGCTGTGCCTGCTGCGCCTGCTGCGCCTGCTGCGCCTGCTGTGCCTGCTGCCTGCTGCGCCTGCTGCGCCTGCTGGCCTGCCTGCTGCGCCTGTTGAGCCTGCTGCTGTGAATGTTGGTAGTACTGCTGCTGCTCACGTTGGTAGTACTGCTGTTGCTCACGTTGGTACTGCGGTGGTTGCTGAAGATGTGGCTGCTGTTGAGGTTCGTGGTACTGTGACTGCTGTTGGAGCTGCTGCTGTTGATACTGTGCTTGGTACTGTGATTGATGGTGGGACTGTTGCTGTGGCTGCTGTTGGTACTGCGGCTGCTGCTGCGGAATGGGGTCTGGGGGGTGGGGAGGAGCGGTGTTGTAGACTGGGCGGTATTCGCGGTATTCGCCGCGAAGTGGCTCGGGTAAACTTCACGAGGTGGGTTCGGGTCATCTACCAACGTCACGATAGCGCGGCAGTTCGCAACAAAATGGCCTATCCGGCCGCACCTGTAACATCTTGGGCGGGGGTCAGCGGCGTGGATTCCCGGCTCGGTGCCTTGTGGCCGATGTAGGTTAGGGGGGTACCGGGCGGCGTCGTACATTCGGTCGGTACCTGGTGGGTGTCCTCCGGGCCCGATGAAACGTGCGTCGCGTACCTGCGGCCACGACTGGTTCCCACCTCCGCCGCGGCCGGCGTATGGCGGCCATGGTTGATGTCCGCCGCCGCCGCTGGCGTGCGAATCCTGCCTCTGCCGATTTTTTTTCGGCTTCCCGTTCTTGTTCCCCGAGCGTGCCCCTCCCCAGTCCTGGCCTGCCCAGCCTTGACCATGCTGGTGTTGTTGTTGGTGTTGACGCGGTGGCTGATGTTGATAGTGTGGTTGCTGCTGTTGCTGCTGCTGTTGCTGCTGTTGCTGCCCCCAGTGCCCAGTGGCGCCACCACTCGCCGTGCCACCTCTGCCGCCCGTGTAGTGGCCAGGGCTGGGACCGGGGAAACTCCCCTGTCCACCTGCTCCACCTCCACCTGTGGCTATCAAGACCTGTGCTGAGCCATCGATCATTTTCCTCTTACTCGCTTCCAACTCCCGGTACGTTATGCGAACCCGGTCCTCGATCATGTTGAGGGTCAAGTTCTGGGCGTATTGCAGGATTTTCTTGTCCACCTCGTATTCGGACGTCAGGCATTGCAGTAGGTGGAGGTTGGCTTCCTGATCCGTTTTTGGGATCCCTACTTCGGAGAGCTTTTCTCGGATGATGCTCATCCTCTCGAAATAAAGGGTGGGGTCCTCCCCCCCTCTTTCATATGAGCATTGATGTATTCTCTCTGGTATGCCTGCTTGTCGAGGTCGTCGCTTGGGACGTAGTGCCGACGTACCTCGGCCATCGCAAGACTAGGGCTGCCTATGTCATAGATCTTGTATAACAGAGGTGAATTAGTCAGTGCGTTGGTGATACCCTCGTATGCCCTGCGAGCAGCGGCTACCCTTGCCGTTCCGAAACGGTAATCGAGGTCTTGTTGGCTCCTTCTATTTGGGCCCTGCAAGACTATCGGGTCGCTTGTTTCCTTCAAAACATCGTCGCAAGTGTTCGTAACAGCCCATGATAGAAATTGCTTCGACCATCTAAAATAATTTCCCTCGTTGCTACCGTCAAGTTTCGGTGAAGGCTTACCAAAACCAACTAGAAACGTGCCTGGCTGACCATGTGGCTCCGGTGGACGCATTCCTCCTCCAGCCCCCTGCTGTAGCCTCTCCATCCTCGTTCGTTCCTCCTCTCTGATCTCCAGCCGGAGCGACATCTCGGCCATCTCTCGTTTCAGGCGGGCGATCTCATCATCGCGGCCTGCGGCTCCGTCCTCCCGCGAAGCCTCGTTCTTTCTACTCGTTTCTGCTCCGCCCTCTGGCGGAGCAGTTTCGCCCTCTGGCGGAACAGGGTTTCGCGCTCCTGCGCTACTAGCCATTTCCGCGGCCTCTGCCGCGGCGTTGCTGACTGCCTCTGCTGCCGCTGTTATCGCCACTCCTGTAGCTCTCCTGGCTCTGTCAACCTCGTTGTCGCCAGTGCCTCTGCTCGGTTGAGGACCCTCTGGCCTCTGCATCCGAAAAACTGAAAATCTCTCGCTCGTCCTCGAACGGGGAGTTGCTCTCCCGGCGTAGCCCCAACCAGCAAGTGCGTCCAATTGGAACAGACGCTAGCGTGTTCGATGCACTCACTGATATGATAGGCCAAGCCTGTCATATCAGTGAGTGCATCGAACAATAGTGGTAGCAATTCCGGGTGCATCACACCGCGATCGCATACCTCAGCGCGTATCACCGTCGGAGGGGTATGGAAAATCGTACTCGACGTTCCCACGGGACAACCAACGGTAGCAGAACCCCTAATCGACTAGGCTACAAGTTTGGGGACAACAAGGAATACAAGGCACCCGCAAAAAGGATACGCATCAAATGAGCGACGACATTGAGATAAGAAAAGAGTCAACAAGTATGGGTGTGATCTCATGCCACAGCAGAAGGAAGCCTCATTGATCCCAAACTATATACGAATTAACGTACGACGCGATGTTACAACAGTAACCTGGAACAGAAAGAAAAGAGGGGACGCCAGCGGGGTGGATCCCTTTTCGGGAAAGACCATTGTTGTATGGGGAGACAGTGATTGAGTATCACTCCGTGAGCGATATCGCAGCTCTACAACAGCACGACAAAGTAGAAAGAGGCTAGGGAAAAACAGACCATCCCGCCCGCTCATCGTTGGTAGCGAGGTGTACCGTCGACAACGACATCAGTTTGGTTAGTGTTTATTTTACCGGGGTACCTACTCTCTGCGACGAGGTGCCGCCTTGATTGCCAGACAACCAACGCGGGAGTAGTAACCCTGGGTGAGAGTCTCCGGCTGGTCGCAGCAGGAGGCCTCATTGATCCCAAACTATATACGAATTAACGTACGACGCGATGTACAACAGTATTATTAATAGTAATAGATGATCTTTACAGTACAGTAGCTGCTCATGACCTGTCCAAGGTGTGAACGTCTCCCCTCCTTTCTCGGCCGGTCCGCACTATTGACCTGTCTGTTTCTGTACTGCTTACAGCCACCCTTCGACCGTGGCGGCAAACCCCTCCTTCATGTAGGTCATAGCTCGCCCATTTTTTGGCGCCCTATCCACACCTACCTATATACCCCCCCTGTCCTCCAGAATCCCAAACAGCACCCTATTCGGCAGGCGCTACTCGTTTCTCAGGCACGCGAGCGATGAAACCAGCGAATAGCGCCTTCCGTTTGCCTGCTCGCCGCCGTATCAATGCTCTCGTATCCTGTCGTGCGATTGTGTACGATGTTTTTTGTGGCGAGGGCTGCAATTGCGTCGTAGGAAATTATTATCGAGAGTACTACCTGAACTGTACGAGAAAAATTAAACGCGTTTTGTCGGAAAATAATCCGCCACTTAGGTACTCACACGGTACGTAGCCAAAGGCGGCACCCGTGCAGTGTGCCGTGTGCGCTCGTGCAAGATGTTTGCTTCGACATTTTTTCTGACACTCTGGCAGTAGCCTGTAAGGGGCTCCAAGACAGCAGGCGCGGCCGGTAACTGAGTGGTTCGTTTCTCGCCTTGCCTGTTCGCTTTTCGCTGTCGTGCTTGTCGTGTGTCCAGGTGTATGGGACCGCTGCTTGTCGAGGGCTTCCCACCTGCCCCCAAGCCACAACGTACGAGCTGGAGGGTGCTTTTTGTGCAAGCGTGCGCAAGGTACGCTCGTCAGCCCATGCCACAACATGTTTCGTCCGCCAAAGCCACGGTACTTTACTATACAATACAATACCATACCTGGTGCATGGTACTTGGAGCCTGGTGCATGATGCATGATGCATGGTGCTGGGTGCCTGGTACTTGGTGTTGTATGTTGTTAACCAGGTATCTGCAGCAGTAGGTGGACTTGTTCGCCATCGGCTTGCTGAGCTAGTACTGTATAACTATTGCGTGTATGTCACCAGGAAGCTTTTCTGCACTCCCGGCAAAAGTAATTCCTGGTAGTAATTTTATTAGCTTCTCTCTACATCGCTTGTTCAAAGAAAATGAGTCCAACTATACTCACGTCGGTGTTGTCGGGCGTGATACGCGTAGCATGCGACACCTAACATAGGAACACATACGTTGAACTCGCCGGAGGTAGAGGGGCGTACTCATCTGTTGCCTGCCTTGGTCATTTGACAATTGACCACGCATCCCTTTCGACGCCCCGTATGGGGGAAGGGCGGGGGGGGGGGAAAGGGGAAGGCGAGGGGGTTCGATTGTTTTTTAACGCAACGTAACGTCGTCACAGCTCTCGGGATAAGAAATATGCTATGGTCTACAATATTCGTGTAATCGTGTTCTCGTGTCATACCCTCTTCTTCAGCCGTACGTACTGAATTTTACTGGACGCTGGTATCGCGGGGACTCTGTACAATCATCGCCCGTGTGCTGCACTGATGAAAAAACACAAACAGAGAGACGGACGGCATCGAAACATGATACCGCCCAGCATTCTGTTAATAATACCTACCCTATTTCAACGGTTGCCACGGCCGTCGAGTTGATATAATACGGCGTTAGCAAGGCATGATGGGGACTTCGACATCGTCCTTCATCCAGAACATCAGGGCTCCGTGCTTGGCATCAAGAGCCGCCGAGTAGAGTTAATGTACGGCACGTCCAGATGCTCCATGTGTTAATTGTATGCGTCCTTTCCCTCTTGTTGCACGTGCTGCCGCTACTACGACTTTCATTCCAAGGGTGTCGACGTCACAGTCGCACCGCGTCGGGACAGACGGGAGGTGCAATGGGGGCGCCAGCTGGACGCTGCTGCCGCACAGAGGGTCGTAACTGTGGTGAAGTGTTTGGTGGACGGAGAAGACAAGCGACTCTTTCTGCGGTCGTTGTTTCACGAGGCGATGCTGAGCCAGCTGCAGCAGCTTTGTGAGTGCCGCATATTTTTTGCTAAGCGATACCAACTGCGGGAGCAGGAGCAACAGCTGTGCGATCGGCGTGCACGGCATGTGGAGCGCTACGCACGGCGACGTACGCAACAGCAACGGCAGAAAGAACAGCGCCAGCAGCTGCAGCAGGAGTATGACCAGCAAGAGCAGCAGCAGCAATTGCGCGAACGGCGTGAACGCCATGCCGATCGCCACCAACAGCAGCAGCAGCAGCGGCGGTGGGAGGAGCAGCAGTGGCGGCAGTGCCTGCAGCAGCAACGCAAGCGCCAGCAGCAGCAACTGCAAAAACGGGATGAGGAGGAGGAGCAGCAGCAGCAGCAGCAGCAGCAGCAGCAGCAGCAGCAGCGCCAGCAGCGCAGCAGCAGCAGCAGCAGCAGCAGCGCCAGCAGCAGCAGCAACGGGTAGAAGACCTGGAGAGGGGTCTGCGGGTCGCAAGAGCGGAACTGAGGGTGGCTGCAAATAACGAGGGTAAGGGCGGACGGTTTTATTGCTGTGTTTGTTCATTGTCACAAGTACAATGGGATGCAGGAACAATCTGCACTGGCTAGGAAGAAGGCAGCTTCTCTTGTTCAGGAAGCTTCTTTTTGTGTTGTTGTCGTATCCTTCCTCTTCATGAAGAAAGAGAAAGGAGCTGTTGAGAGTGATTCGATGGGGGCTTGATTCAAGGCATCAAGCCCACTCTGCTCTCCTTCTATTAATCCGCTAGACTGGTAAAGACTCCTGGCCGAGGATTCTTCGGGCGCTTGTCTACTCTTCTCCTCTCGGCTATCCTAACCATTGTACTGCAAAGGAAACTTCAGAGCCCCGGGAGTATTCTGAGCTTTGATACTACGGGCCATCTCATAACCACTTCTATAGCCCGATACTATATCATATCACATTAGCCCACCCTGGAGAGTCGTATATGCAGACCATACAACGGTCAACTGATGATAACGGAGTTCTGAATACGACCGGGAAGGGAGGTCGATGATGCGGCTATTCGAAACAACAAAATGAGGTTATAGATTTCCCCACGCCTCGTAGTGAGGCCTAGCCGTCACAGACAATGTTATTGTCAGAAACACCTGCTGAAAGAGGGGGTCAAAATCCAAAACAGAAAAAGGCAGGGGCCAAGTACATGACATAATAGCTTTTGTTTTTCATTTTATAAATATATATATTTAATCTGAATCACGCACGATCTTGTAATCGCACACACTTTGAAATAATGAGATTCGACCTCGCTCTCATAGCTTTTGGGGCATATTTATCGATATCGTGTGCCCCCTCTTCCCCCCTTTTTCTTTTTTTGTTTTGCTCGTGGCCAAGTACATGACATAATAGCTTTTGTTTTTCATTTTATAAATATATATATTTAATCTGAATCACGCACGATCTTGTAATCGCACACACTTTGAAATAATGAGATTCGACCTCGCTCTCATAGCTTTTGGGGCATATTTATCGATATCGTGTGCCCCCTCTTCCCCCCTTTTTCTTTTTTTGTTTTGCTCGTGGCGAAAATAATTGATGTACATCAATTCAAAATAGTCTCAAATATCTCCAATACGAAGTACACTGTATCCGCCTGCTTCGTAAGGAAAATCCGCAGTACGCACGATCTTATTATCACACACGGCTTGGAAATATGAACTTCGACGAAATAATGGATTTCAGATTGTAGTATACCATGGTATTGTTTATAAACATCGTGTCCGTTTTAGGGCGAAAAATCAATGCACATTTATTCAAAAGTCACAAATTAATAATACCGGTAACAATTACATGTCTCCACCTGCCCCGTCAGTGGAATTTGGTCCTCGCACGCCCCAGTTAAGCTTCTTCTATTAATATCCGAAATATAGACACATACCAGGTATCCTTTTTATTTAATGCTGTCGGCAGTAACAGTGATGATGATGGTATCCAAATACATATATTGATAAACAGTAATACCCGGTATGAAATACACCTCGGAAAGATAGCCCACTCGTGACAAGCTACGTGCAACCTCGATGTTGATGTTTATTTTTTCCCAAAATATAGGCACACCCACTCCTTAAATTCTGCAGCTTCAGATTTTGTTTTCCTCATCTACCGACTGTATTTCCTGCATGAAGCCATGTAAAAACCCGTAGCACGCGCGATCGAAGTATCACACACAGCTTGCAAAGATGAGTTTCGACCAAATCCTCGATCTCACAGCTGTTGTTCTTTCGTAAATACCAAGTGTGCCCACCGCGGGCAGATTATCGATTCCCGCTTCATGCCTACATAAACCAAGAAATAACCACTACTCCTGATCTTGTAGTATCTGCTGTAGAGGTGTTTCCCTTTCGCGCCAATTACCTGGATACTCGCGAGTACTACCCGGCTTGCTAATACCACCACGGGTGCAAGTAACACTGCATACTTGCCTAGTATTTGGGTCGCGGTTACCCGGGTACCCGGTTTAAACGAGTACCCGGGTACCCAGGTTCTCGTTGATTTACCTTGGAAATCCCGGAGATCGCAACTTATCGTCCCCTAAATCACGTCCCCTGGGTAGTATTAGGTACATAATCTCGAAGAAATACTTTCAAGATAGAAAAACTGTCTCATGCGTCATATGTCACACCATCCAATTATAGACGTGTTACCCTTTTGCCAGTTACCCGGGTACTCGCGAGTATAACCCGGCTTGCTAATGCCCGTCAGGGGCACGAGTAACACGTCAAATTCTCCGCGTATTTGGGCCACGGACACTAGGGTACCCGGCTTTTAGACCGGTACTCGGGTGTTGTATGGGTAGCCGCCGTTAAACGGGTACCCCCGGGTACCCGCCCAAAATGGTCGTAAAGACTCGCGAGTACCCGGGTACTTGTTTCATAAAGTTAGCGGGTATCCGTTCAAGACGGGTACTCGTCGGGTAACACCTCTTCCACTGTAGCTCATGTTGCCGGGTGGGACCGGTACATTTTGCATGATCTAGCACATGTTTCCTCGGTGGGGTCTGTAGTATGCAGACAGATCCTGCACCACCTCTCACAACGGCAGGTGAGGAACAAGATGACCTACGTAGATCATGAGCTATCCGAGGTGTGCAAGCGTGTGCATTTAGGCATGTACCTTTACCGAGGTCGCGACTCTTTCTTTATACATACCTGGCACACACGAAACTGGCATAGAACTACTTATAGATATCTCGATCTCTGAGCGTGCTCGGTTGGTACATCCTTGGCCTCTCAGAGCTCCCACTTGGGAATCGCCTCCTTTTATTACTTGCCGGACCTTTCCAGCGGGTCTTTGTTTTCTCCAATTTCTCTTGGCACTTTCAGTCCTTTTTTCCTTTTTTTCTTCTTTCGTTTCGTGTGCGTGCGTGTACTCGGAGCACGGCATCGCGGGTGAATCCGGCGCCGGCGCGGGTGTCGGCGGATGGTGGCCGGTAGAGAGGGGATTGCCAGGAGCGTGGTCGCCGGTTTCGTGGCTAGGCGTCGCGTGTGCCTCGAGGCACGAGGGAAGCATGAATGGGCTCTGCCTGGCCTCCATTTGTGTTTCTGATCGATAATCCACGAGTTTATAAGGGTCGTTCGGGATTGCAAGATAATATTCAAGCGGTGCTTATTTTTGCGACCGGGCTTGAAGCTCAAAGAGGCAGGTAGGCCCAGGCTGAGCACCAACATTGTCGAGCTGGCGAACCACGGCCACGGTGAGCACCGGGCCTCACGCGAGGCGGGCGACGGGGCTCACTGTGGCAGAGAGTAAGGGAAGCTTTGCCCGGACCCAATCGGTGGCGAGATCGTTGCGAGAGGGGCGGGCGGTGTACGAGGCTGAGGGAGAAGCTCTGCTGTTTTATTTTTTTTTTTTTTTTTTTTTTTATTTTTGACCGGTGTATGGTGTTCCAATCAGGCAGGAAATTATTACACGAAAGGGGACGTGGATTTTTTTTCTTCCAGAATGTTTCGGTTTCATCATTATATTTTTGCTGTGCTGCTGTACCGTGCTGTGCTTTATCTTTGGTACATACGAGTAAAGAAACAGAGCATATCGAAAGAAGAAAATAAGTACCCTGCCTGGGGTATGTACGTACGTACGACATGTGAGCGAGCGTAGCGGAAAACCGACCGCGACGCGAAGCGTATGTGGCGTCCGAGCTGTTAAGCATCGCGGCGGGACTCTTGGCATTATCAAGTCGCCCGTTTGCGACTACAGCAGTCATGAACAAACTATATTTATCCATCATGGACCTCAGTCCGCTTCGCATAATTTTATGTGCTTTTCGTTCCTGAGCGAAGCGCCTTGTAGTTATGTATGAAGAGCAGTGTGACCACTACGTTGGGGGATTACCTTATTGCCTGCAGTATGATGAACAAGAGTATCATTGCATGATATTTTGTCAAGTAATCAAGTCTGACTGATAGCATCTTTCATACTTGAAGTCATTCGATTCTACAGTAGTTTCCCTTTTAGAGGTGGATGGTATGATTGGAACAAGCGCTGCACATTGTTGAGGATGGCAAATAGAATAGCAATACGATTGGATGGCAGCGTTGTTGACAGATACGGTACGTTTTAACGAGGGAAATCCGACGAGCGCGCGTACCTACGTAGGGATTAGGGAGTGCTACACCCGACGCGCGATGAAGATGATAGGCAAAGACCGAAGTGGGTTGGGGGGTAGGGGCTATCGCTCTGTGGTCCTGGGTCAATTGCGTAAAAATCAAGCAGGGATGGCAACGACAAGATTGGAACGGACGATCATCAATCAATTCAACCATCAATCCATCAAACACAACGAGGTCGCGTATCACACTGAGGTTCCGAGTCATGTTGGGGCAGGCCTCCTGTGCAGGCCAATTGGTTTGGTTGGCATCGCTGAAGGCTGATAGACGCACACAGCCTGCAGTTGATTCAGATCGGGTACGATAGCATTCATATACTCAAATGTCTGGTACACATCATTACCGCGGTGAGTAGCCCGAGTTAAGAGCACGCGACGACAAGCCGAAACAAGCGCTCTTAACTACAGCAGTACACAATGCTCTTATCCGTAGTGGGAAATGTACAGCTTTTGGTATAGGCGGGACATACCACTTCGGCCGCTCTTAAGTCCTGAAATATTTTATCTTGACTGCTCTACACTCGGGATATTCACTGCATGGATGTGAAGAACCGATCAACCCGGTGGCTTACAGGCGAACCGCGATACCTTACAACAACGGACCAGCAGACCATGGGTAGTCTCGATCTTACAGCCAGTAGGTCCAAATCCCCTTGTCGTCGGACTTGTTCTCGGGGGACGTGACGCGCATCTATACGTTTAGACAGCGGACAACGTCGGCGATACATCACGTGGTAATCGCTCGGCGCGAGTAAGTACACCACAGTTTGGCGCAGGTCGGCGAGGGGAGCTTTGGGGACGACCAAACGCGATGCGCGATCAGAGAAGGGCGAATGCAGAAACCGGGGAAGGGTCAGGGGGTAGATAAGGTCTACTCCTGTATAGATTTGGGTCAGGGTATGGCGCTGGACGAAAAGAGACATGGAAAAATGCACGGTTCGGTCACCCTCCGCAGGGTTGCAGCAGGTCTCTCTAGCGTAGAATAACACCTGTTTAGTCTCACGTTATTCGTCGACATGTAAAACCCTGCGAACTAATATCTGGTTTTATTTTGTTTTACGCACCTCAAGTGTGAGATCGAGTATTTCGTCGAAGCTCGTATTTGGGTCAGCGTCGGCAGTATGTGGCGTCCATGCTCGTTTTCAGGCCTTGCCCTCCGCTCTCTGCTCGAAATCTCCACACCTATTATCGTCCGGTTATGCTTTTGATTTTGGCCTCTTCCCCGTCCTCACGCGATGTTCGGGCAGCCTACCTTCAGAGGGATGTGTGGAGGCTGAGGGAGAGGGCCATCCAGCTCGAGGATGCGAACCGAATCGCCGAGCAGAACGCGCTCAACGCGTCCTGGAGGCACAGGCAGCAGGTTTTCGTCATGGAGGAAGAGATCCACAACCTACGCAGAGCTGTGGACCAGGCGCAGGTACATCATTAGGTTCGGGTAGGATGAACTGGGGTGACATGCGGTGGAGCAGTCGTCGCACGTCTTTCAGCCTGTCTTTCCTACCAGAAAAATAACGAACAAAACACGCTGGCGCACGTTCAGCTGTTGTCGCCATGCTGGAGTTTGAATTCTAAGTTATGTTGCAGGTAGGCTTGGTTTCTTTGGGTCTGATATCGTTGCCATGGCGGGTGGGATAGTTGTTGCCGTGCTCGCTCTCATGCCCTAATAATATATATCGAGATATCTCCTGTGCGGACAAACACCCTTGTGCTTTGCGCTTAGGTGGTGATATAACATTTGATGAGTTCTACGAGCAGCCGTAAGGTGCAAATCCTGGACCAATGACACGACGTACTGCTCACTTGCTACCCGTACCTACTGTAGCATATACTGCTCCATTGGAGGATACTTTATCGTCTGATGTTTTTATCTCGCTCAGGTGAACATCAGCATGGTCCGGGAATACCTGAGGGGCGTACACCCTCCTGTCGATGGCGTCCTCGCGACGAGGAACGCACGCAACGGTGATGTCATCGGCGTGCGGGGAGGAGAGGGGGAAGGGGCCGGAGGGGAGGGAGGGGCGGGAGGGGCGGGAGAGGGGGGAGGAAGGGAAGGGGGGGGGAAGGTCAGGGGGGGGGAGTGTGGACGTGCACATGATCTGCGATGGACTGACGTACGTTCTGGGCATCTCGCTCCCACCCCTGGGCATCTACCGAGACCGTTGCGTTTCGATCGGTGAGTTGGTGGATGAAACCTCGTATTCCCGAACAAGAACACGATTGCTGATACGAATACGGAGCTCCACTGGTTGTTATTTGACCGTAAAATAACCCTGTAGGTTGCGCCAGTCCTTCACCAATACGCGCGCGATTTCAAGCGTCGACACCGTTAAGAGAAGAGGTCGCTTAATCCGCTTGCTGCCTCAATTTCAAGCAAGTGTCTCGCATTCAGTCGAACTCAGGATGCGCCGTCTTCCACCCGCCATGTATGTGTGCATTGATGTAGTACTTCGCATACCCTGATAAACGCTCACCATCGTGTGCCCACTGCTGACAACGGGCAAACCAGCCTCTGCCCTCGCCGCGCTGGTGCCTCCGCCTTCCACTGTGGAGGACGCCACCAGCCGGTGCAGGACTGTTGTCCTGCGGAAGCCGCCCCAGGTATACTCGGTCGGTAGAGCAGATGGGATGGGATGGGATGGGGTGGGATTGAGCCGTCGCTGCTGTTGTCACTACTTTCTCGTTTTGGTAAATGAATTGGGCTTTGATACGGGCATGGCTACCCATCCCACCCGCACCAGCAACGGTGCCAATGAAACACGAGGCTAGGACAGGGGGCTCTCCCTCGCTCTCCCGCTTTAGTAGAATCCGTAATATTTGGTTGAATCGGTATTCCTCAAATCTCGAACCGACGTTAAGCATGTCCCGCCAGATGCAATACCCACAAACCAACGTAGGTATGACATACCACGTACACAAACAAACAGGCGAATGTCAATAGATATATAGTGAAGCTCTCACGCACCCCTCTACGAAGAGAAGCTTTTGCCAACGAACGTTAGCACTGCTTATAGTGATACGCCTTCTTGGCTCAGCACACTTGCACATCTCCGAAGCGTGACGTGCCTCGCCAGTGGTAACCGTAGTTTCGTCGAAGGGCCGTGTTGGAATTCGGTTTTTGAGTTGTGTTGCAGGTAGGATTGATTTCTTTGGGTCTGATGCCGTTGCCGTTCCCGTGCTTGAGACCATGCCCTACTAATGTCTTCCGAGATATCTCCTGCGCGGATAAACACCCTATGCTTGCTCAAATGGTATTGTATTTACTGCGTTCCATTAGCGGCCGTAAAGCGTAATCCTGGACCAACGACATGAGGTAGTGCTTACGCCTGCTACCCGTGCCTTCTGTAGCGTGTAGTGCTCGGCTAGGGGGTGCCTTATCGTCTGGTGACTTGATCTCGCTCAGGTGAACATCAGCATGGTCCCGAGGGGCGTATCTGTCCGCCCTTCTGCCGATGGCATCTTCGCGACGAGGAACGGACGCGGAGGTGGTGCTATCAGCGGCCGGGGAGGTGGGGCGGGAGGTGGGGGAGGAGTGGGGGGCGGGGCGGGGCGGGAGGGGTGGGCGGGAGGGACGGGAGGGGGGGGGGGGGGGCGAGTGTGGACGTGCGCAGGATCTGCAGTGGAGGCACGTACACCCTGGGCATCTCGCTTCCACCGCTGGGCATCTACCGGGGCCTATTGGCTTCGTTCGGTGAGTTGATGGATGACATCTGGTTTTTCTTGACCAAGAGCGCGGTTTGTGATGTGAAAACGAAGCCCAAATTATTTCTGTAGTATCTGTGTAAAGTGTCCCCGTAGGTTGCGCCATCTCTGGACCAATACGCGCACGACTTCAAGCATCGACACTGTTAAGAGAAGAGATCATCTGATCTGCTTCCTGCTACACTTTCAAGAAACGCTTCTCCGTGAAATGTCGCCTTCAGTCGAACTCAATAAGTGACGTCTTCCACCCGCCATGCTTGTGTTCATTATCACCCTGATAAACGCTCACCATCGTGTGCCGACCGCTGTAGTGTCTCAGCCCCCTGTTGCCACTCACCAATCGTGTGCCCACTGCTGACACCAGGCAACCCGGTCGCTGCCCTCGCCGCGATGGTATCTCCGCCTTCTGCTGTGGAGGACGCCACCAGTCGGTGCAGGACTGTTGTCCTGCGGGAGCCGTCCCAGGTATACTCGGTCGGTAGAGCAGATGGGATGGGATGGGATGGGATGGGATTGAGCCGTCGCTGCTGTTGTCACTACTTTCTCGTCTTGATAAATGAATTGGGCTTTGATACGGACATGGCTACCCATCCCACCCGCACCAGCAACGGTGCCAATGAAACACGAGGCTAGGACAGGGGGCTCTCCCTCGCTCTCCCGCTTTTGTAGAATCCGTAATATTTGGTTGAATCGGTATTCCTCAAATCTCGAACCGACGTTAAGCATGTCCCGCCAGATGCAATACCCACAAACCAACGTAGGTATGACATACCACGTACACAAACAAACAGGCGAATGTCAATAGATATATAGTGAAGCTCTCACGCACCCCTCTACGAAGAGGAGCTTTTGCCAACGAACGTTAGCACTGCTTATAGTGATACGCCTTCTTGGCTCAGCACACTTGCACATCTCCGAAGCGTGACGTGCCTCGCCAGTAGTAACCGTAGTTTCGTCGAAGGGCCGTGTTGGAATTCGGTTTTTGAGTTGTGTTGCAGGTAGGATTGATTTCTTTGGGTCTGATGCCGTTGCCGTTCCCGTGCTTGAGACCATGCCCTACTAATGTCTTCCGAGATATCTCCTGAGCGGATAAACACCCTATGCTTGCTCAAATGGTATTGTATTTACTGCGTTCCATTAGCGGCCGTAAAGCGTAATCCTGGACCAACGACATGAGGTAGTGCTTACGCCTGCTACCCGTGCCTTCTGTAGCGTGTAGTGCTCGGCTAGGGGGTGCCTTATCGTCTGGTGACTTGATCTCGCTCAGGTGAACATCAGCATGGTCCCGAGGGGCGTATCTGTCCGCCCTTCTGCCGATGGCATCTTCGCGACGAGGAACGGACGCGGGGGTGGTGCTATCAGCGGCCGGGGAGGTGGGGCGGGAGGTGGGGGAGGAGTGGGGGGCGGGGCGGGCGGGAGGGGTGGGCGGGAGGGACGGGAGGGGGGGGGGCGAGTGTGGACGTGCGCAGGATCTGCGGTGGAGGCACGTACACCCTGGGCATCTCGCTTCCACCGCTGGGCATCTACCGGGGCCTATTGGCTTCGTTCGGTGAGTTGATGGATGACATCTGGTTTTTCTTGACCAAGAGCGCGGTTTGTGACGTGAAAACGAAGCCCAAATTATTTCTGTAGTATCTGTGTGAAGTATCCCTGTAGGTTGTGCCATCTCTGGACCAATACGCGCACGACTTCAAGCATCGACACTGTTAAGAGAAGAGATCATCTGATCTGCTTCCTGCTACACTTTCAAGAAACGCTTCTCCGTGAAATGTCGCCTTCAGTCGAACTCAATGAGTGACGTCTTCCACCCGCCATGCTTGTGTTCATTATCACCCTGATAAACGCTCACCATCGTGTGCCGACCGCTGTAGTGTCTCAGCCCCCTGTTGCCACTCACCAATCGTGTGCCCACTGCTGACACCAGGAAACCCGGTCGCTGCCCTCGCCGCGATGGTGCCTCCGCCTTCGGCTGTGGAAGACGCCACCAGCCGGTACAGGACTGTTGTCCTGCGGAAGCCGCCCCAGGTATACTCGGTCGGTAGAGCAGATGGGATGGGATGGGATGGGATGGGGTGGGATTGAGCCGCCGCTGCTGTTGTCACTACTTTCTCGTCTTGATAAATGAATTGGGCTTTGATACGGACATGGCTACCCATCCCACCCGCACCAGCAACGGTGCCAATGAAACATGAAGCTAGGACAGGGAGCTCTCCCTCGCTCTCCCGCTTTTGTAGAATCCGTATTATTTGGTTGAATCGGTATTCCTCAAATCTCGAACCGACGTTAAGCATGTCCCGCCAGATGCAATACCCACAAACCAACGTAGGTATGACATACCACGTACACAAACAAACAGGCGAATGTCAATAGATATATAGTGAAGCTCTCACGCACCCCTCTACGAAGAGAAGCTTTTGCCAACGAACGTTAGCACTGCTTATAGTGATACGCCTTCTTGGCTCAGCACACTTGCACATCTCCGAAGCGTGACGTGCCTCGCCAGTAGTAACCGTAGTTTCGTCGAAGGGCCGTGTTGGAATTCGGTTTTTGAGTTGTGTTGCAGGTAGGATTGATTTCTTTGGGTCTGATGCCGTTGCCGTTCCCGTGCTTGAGACCATGCCCTACTAATGTCTTCCGAGATATCTCCTGAGCGGATAAACACCCTATGCTTGCTCAAATGGTATTGTATTTACTGCGTTCCATTAGCGGCCGTAAAGCGTCATCCTGGACCAACGACATGAGGTAGTGCTTACGCCTGCTACCCGTGCCTTCTGTAGCGTATAGTGCTCGGCTAGGGGGTGCCTTATCGTCTGGTGACTTGATCTCGCTCAGGTGAACATCAGCATGGTCCCGAGGGGCGTATCTGTCCGCCCTTCTGCCGATGGCATCTTCGCGATGAGGAACGGACGCGGGGGTGGTGCTATCAGCGGCCGGGGAGGTGGGGCGGGAGGTGGGGGAGGAGTGGGGGGGGGGGGGGCGGGGCGGGAGGGGTGGGCGGGAGGGACGGGAGGGGGGAGGGCGAGTGTGGACGTGCGCAGGATCTGCGGTGGAGGCACGTACACCCTGGGCATCTCGCTTCCACCGCTGGGCATCTACCGGGGCCTATTGGCTTCGTTCGGTGAGTTGATGGATGACATCTGGTTTTTCTTGACCAAGAGCGCGGTTTGTGATGTGAAAACGAAGCCCAAATTATTTCTGTAGTATCTGTGTGAAGTGTCCCTGTAGGTTGCGCCATCTCTGGACCAATACGCGCACGACTTCAAGCATCGACACTGTTAAGAGAAGAGATCATCTGATCTGCTTCCTGCTACACTTTCAAGAAACGCTTCTCCGTGGAATGTCGCCTTCAGTCGAACTCAGTGAGTGACGTCTTCCACCCGCCATGCTTGTGTTCATTATCACCCTGATCGACGCTCACCATCGTGTGCCGACCGCTGTAGTGTCTCAGCCCCCTGTTGCCACTCACCAATCGTGTGCCCACTGCTGACACCAGGAAACCCGGTCGCTGCCCTCGCCGCGATGGTGCCTCCGCCTTCGGCTGTGGAGGACGCCACCAGCCGGTACAGGACTGTTGTCCTGCGGAAGCCGCCCCAGGTATACTCGGTCGGTAGAGCAGATGGGATGGGATGGGATGGGATGGGATGGGATTGAGCCGCCGCTGCTGTTGTCACTACTTTCTCGTCTTGATAAATGAATTGGGCTTTGATACGGACATGGCTACCCATCCCACCCGCACCAGCAACGGTGCCAATGAAACACGAGGCTAGGACAGGGGGCTCTCTCCTCTCGCTCTCCCGCTTTTGTAGAATCCGTATTATTTGGTTGAATCGGTATTCCTCAAATCTCGAACCGACGTTAAGCATGTCCCGCCAGATGCAATACCCACAAACCAACGTAGGTATGACATACCACGTACACAAACAAACAGGCGAATGTCAATAGATATATAGTGAAGCTCTCACGCACCCCTCTACGAAGAGGAGCTTTTGCCAACGAACGTTAGCACTGCTTATAGTGATACGCCTTCTTGGCTCAGCACACTTGCACATCTCCGAAGCGTGACGTGCCTCGCCAGTAGTAACCGTAGTTTCGTCGAAGGGCCGTGTTGGAATTCGGTTTTTGAGTTGTGTTGCAGGTAGGATTGATTTCTTTGGGTCTGATGCCGTTGCCGTTCCCGTGCTTGAGACCATGCCCTACTAATGTCTTCCGAGATATCTCCTGAGCGGATAAACACCCTATGCTTGCTCAAATGGTATTGTATTTACTGCGTTCCATTAGCGGCCGTAAAGCGTAATCCTGGACCAACGACATGAGGTAGTGCTTACGCCTGCTACCCGTGCCTTCTGTAGCGTGTAGTGCTCGGCTAGGGGGTGCCTTATCGTCTGGTGACTTGATCTCGCTCAGGTGAACATCAGCATGGTCCCGAGGGGCGTATCTGTCCGCCCTTCTGCCGATGGCATCTTCGCGACGAGGAACGGACGCGGGGGTGGTGCCATCAGCGGCCGGGGAGGTGGGGCGGGAGGTGGGGGAGGAGTGGGGGGGGGGCGGGGCGGGAGGGGTGGGCGGGAGGGACGGGAGGGGGGAGGGCGAGTGTGGACGTGCGCAGGATCTGCGGTGGAGGCACGTACACCCTGGGCATCTCGCTTCCACCGCTGGGCATCTACCGGGGCCTATTGGCTTCGTTCGGTGAGTTGATGGATGACATCTGGTTTTTCTTGACCAAGAGCGCGGTTTGTGATGTGAAAACGAAGCCCAAATTATTTCTGTAGTATCTGTGTGAAGTGTCCCTGTAGGTTGCGCCATCTCTGGACCAATACGCGCACGACTTTAAGCATCGACACTATTATGAGACGAGATCATCTGATCTGCTTCCTGCTACACTTTCAAGAAACGCTTCTCCGTGGAATGTCGCGTTCAGTCGAACTCAATGAGTGACGTCTCCCACCCGCCATGCTTGTGTTCATTAGCACCCTGATCGACGCTCACCATCGTGTGCCGACCGCTGTAGTGTCTCAGCCCCCTGTTGCCACTCACCAATCGTGTGCCCACTGCTGACACCAGGAAACCCGGTCGCTGCCCTCGCCGCGATGGTGCCTCCGCCTTCGGCTGTGGAAGACGCCACCAGCCGGTACAGGACTGTTGTCCTGCGGAAGCCGCCCCAGGTATACTCGGTCGGTAGAGCAGATGGGATGGGATGGGATGGGATGGGATGGGATTGAGCCGCCGCTGCTGTTGTTACTACTTTCACATTTGGATGACATGATATCAGCCCAATATCTATATATGCGAACAGAACACTGCAGTGAACGATCGACGGATGTAGCGATGCCAAATTGATTTCTGCCTTCGAACAGCGGTGCGCAAAGTTTGGGCAAGAAACAAGAACGGTGACTATTGCTCAAAATAGTGGAAGGATGGGCGCGATGGTACTGCTTTCCTAACTATTGCAACTTTTTTCATACCTAAAATACGATCGTAAGGTGTTGTGAGTTTGACTGATTTATGAGCAGCTTGAGCAAGTTAATCGGGGACGGATATCAATTTTCGCGATCAACACGAGCAAGGAATATAGCGTGTGATTACCCATCCTGTATTCGGAGAGCGAAACAGAGCATCGCAGAACACCAAAAACGTTGCTTTAACAATGTATCGAAATGCAGTCGCCACGAGTTGAGAGCGAACGACACCACATATCAGGTACTACGTAGGAGTAGACTACGGCACGAGCGCCCGCTCCTCACGCGCTGCGGCACAAATTCATACCAGGTACCAGGTATCTAGCAAGCGGCTGCAGCACCGGTGTATAGCGATTTGAAGTCATGCGTCGGACGCTTTGCTCTAATTTCTGCAACGACTTCAGCCTTTGCTCATGCTGTTGCCGCCCTTCGAATATAAGACACCTCACAAACACGAGCATTAGACCTTGTTCGCTGTGATGGTATAAACGGCTGTAGCCGATGGGGACGTTCAAGCCGCCAGCATAACCATAAAAACGCAACGCGGAAGCTGTTCAGTTTCGTAGGCGCCATCCGAACCTATTCGGGGCTTCATCCTCACCTGACAGTCTCTTTCTGTACTGTTCCACCTGCCCAACAACGACCCGCTGGACATACTGTCTCTCGCGCAGTCCACCCCCTCCTCGTCGGTCGCCCGGAGCCTGTGCGATATGGCGAGGGGATTCCTGGCCACCCCGCACTGGGGCTTGCACGCGTGCCTAGCGCCTGAAGCCCCCTTCTTGGCGGCGGGGTGCTCTCCGTTCGGAGAGGCCTTCAGCGACCGTGCCATCGGTGGCGTCAGCGGCGGCGCTATCCGGGGTGCCAGAGTTACGGTGTGGACAGAGGGAGCATCGCTCGCCGCTGGGGCGGGCATCGGGCAGGCTGGACCGTGCCTAGGGGTGAGCAAGTATTGTACAAACAACGCTGAACGCATGCACGACAACATGTATAGTCTTACTCGCCCCTGATGGACTGATTGATGTCGGCGACCGCGAAGGCCAGTCATTCAAAACAATTGGCATTCGCGCTGGCTTAGCCACGAACCGATTTAACTTGGTGGCTTGGTGTTCTATTATTGACGCCAGAGGATTTATGGTTCGTTTCCCAGCATGTTACGCCCATCCAGCGGTAGTTTGTATGATTGGCCGAGCACAAACAGGAAATCAGGGTCGAAATATTAAAACGACGAAGAGGTAGGAGCCGTCGAAGTCGCGAAGCGCGTTTGGCAAGTCATATCTGCGTGAGGATGCCATCGGTATTTCGCTCATCATTCAGGTAGAGGTCGTGAACTCGTGGGGTTCAAGGGATAGTCGCCGGGAAGTCTGCGAGAAGGGAGGTGGGGAGGGAAGGGGGGAGGGGGGCAACGGAGGGGTAAGGCCCAGCGTAACATAATCGTGAGGTTTGATATCACAGCGCGGATGAAGGCGAAGGAAAGCACATAGGGGTGTTTATAGCTTTGTTTTGTTCTGACGGACGCAGGAGGTGTCTCAACATATGCAGAGTAATACGGCATTTGGTGCAGGCACGGCAACATATCCCGCCCGAACCAGCAGCAACGACGCCAATACAACATGAAACCAAGACAGGGAGCTTGTTCTCACTCTCCTATTTTTTTTGTAGAATCTGTATATATTTTGGTTGAATGGGTACTCCACAGATCTCGAACTAACGTAAAACGTGTCCCGCTGGATAAATAATCCACGAACCGACTCACGTATGATATATACAGACAGGCGAACGTCAATAGATGTATATATAGTGGAACTCTCACGCACCCCTCTACGAAGAGGCATTTTCTCCAACGTACTTTCGCACTGCTTAATGTGGTACGCCTTCTTAGCTTAGCGCACTTGCACATCTACGGGGGATGACGTGCCTCGCATGCAGTAACTGCAGCTTTATCGAAGGGCCGTGTTGGAATTCGAGTTCTGAGTTGTGTTGCAGGTAGGCTTTGTTGCTTTGGGTCTGATGCCGTTGCCGTTGCCGTGCTCGTTTCCGCGCCCTATTAATCTCTATCGAGATATCTCCTGTGCGGTTAAACACCCTGTGATTTGCGCTTAGGTGGTGATTTGGTATTTGCTACGTTCCATGCGTGGCCGTAAGGTGTAAATCCTAGACCAACGACATAAGGCACTGCTCACGCCTGCTACCCGTGCCTACTGTAGCATATAGTGCTCCGTTGGAAAGTTCTTTATCGTCTGATGATTCGATCTTGCTCACGTGAACATCTGCATGGTCCAGGACCGACTGGGGGGCATGTTGTCTTCTGCCGACGGTGTACTCGCGACGAGGAACGGACACGGGGGTGGTGCCATCAGCGGCCGGGGAGGAGGGGGGGGGACGGGCGGGGGGAGGAGTGGGAGGTGGAGGGGCGGGAGGGGGGGCAGGGGGGGGGGAGGAGGGTTGCTGGTCAACAACAGAATCCGCCGAGCGTACATGCCCAACTTCCCATTCCCAACAATGGGCATTTACCACGACCTGTTGGTTTCGCTCGGTGAGTCGATGGATGACACCTCGTTTTTCTTGAACCAGAACTCGGTGTTGATGCTAATGCATAGCCCCGATTGCTGTAATAGATGTGTAAAATATCCCTGTAGATTACGCCTGCTCTTGACCAATACGTGCGTGATTGTGAGCATCGACACTACAAAGCCCCAAAGCAAAATAACACCTAAGGAGGTAAAAACGCTTAGAATACATCGCATGCGCAGCGTTTGCGAGCAGAGGACAACCAAGCAGACGCATAAATTACAGCGCTTGTTCGGAAGAAGCGTACGGGAGTATACCAGCGTGTACCAACGTCGATCACAACGTATGGTCGAGAAAAGACTGTGGCCAGGAGCGTTTGTCACCAGTAAGTGCCCAGCAAGCAGGGAGGATTTCGTGCCTAATATAATTACCCGATGCGTCATCCCAAAGATCTAATCTTCGGGTCGGGCTACATACGTTTCAAAAATGTTGATACATACCGGAAGAAGGGGGGTCACGTTAGTCGCATTTTGGCTAACAGTGCGTGGGTTTCTCGCGATGAACCAATGTTCAGGCTGCCGTACACGGGGTGCGCTATCAGCAGATTGGGTGTCGATGCTGTACTACTCCTCAGTCGCAAGAGCAGGAATTTTACACGAGCCACGGCTATCATACCCATCCGCCATCGGGGTTTGTTGGCGGGAGGCATCCACCATCCAACTGCGAGCGACCCTTGGTGGTCGCATGGGGAAGACGGGTTGTCAGTGGCATTCCTAATCAATGCTGACGGCGCGCATGCCCCCCCCCGAGCACTACATAACGCTTGCTTTTATTTCCTTCGATCTGCCCTCACCGTGCTTGGTGGATCCAGACCAGCCCTGGAAGATTGCTTCGGCGAGGTCGGGACCCACTCTGGAAACTGAGGGGACTCGCCCCCCCAGTTGATCAACACCCTCGCACCGATGTCGAGCGCCGCTAAAATCGCCCTGGGAAGGAACGACCCGCCGTCTCCAACGTAGGGGAGAAATCTCTTGCCGACCAGAACAAGGACCGCTGCGAGACAGGAAAGCAGGTGCCACGGGGTGCACGAAGTAGTAGTAGGTTCCCGAAGCGGTACGTTTCATACCTCCGATAGAGGTCCCTCCATCCGTACAGATGATGTGTCTGAGAAGAGAGAGAGAGAGAGAGAGAGAGAGAGAGAGAGAGAGAGAGAGAGAGAGAGAGAGAGAGAGAGAGAGAGAGAGAGCGCACGGGCGAAAGTAGCTGACGACTCTGAGCCGAGGCGCTACACTCGTACTCATGTGCGCAATGGGGGGGCGAGGGCGAGAGTACTCATGTCATGCATGACCGTAGTCGCGATCGGGGGGGAGGGGGGGTTAACGATCAGTGGAAGAGTTAGGGTGGAGAGTCACGGAGAACGGGAGAAGCGTTGCTGCGCTGCGTTAAGGCTAATGAGAAATATGTGGTTGACGTTGTTGCCTATTAATAGAGGGAAGCGGCACGACGGGGGGTAGCTGCATGGGGCTTGCGCAGGAAACGCTCACGAGAGGGGCGCCGGTCTTGCTGTCCTGTAATTCCTTGAAGGTGGGAAAAGCTGTCCGTCGATGCTTACGTCGAATTCCCGGAACTTCTTCTTTTAGTAATGCCGTTTCGTGACGGACGGCGGTTTTACGACCGCGGAAGGCGAGTCGTTGAGAGCTCGTTAGTACTGCAGTATAGTGGTAGGCAGTGCCGATTACTGCCGGCCAACATAGTCTGCCTGTACCTGCGTTTGCCACATAAACTGTTTTGCAGGTGATTGTATTAAGATTTTCGTTTATTTTTTTGTGAACCTAGAATTCCGACCCCCCCCCTGTCCCTCCCCCCTCCCCCTAAGATGCTGGAGTCGGAGGTGGAAAGTTTAGACGCAAGTGCAGAGATTTATAGTTTTAATGATGCGGTGTTTTCCAGGACCGAGAGGCAAGGGATTAACTGCTCGTATTATTGTACGAGGCCAAGGCCCGCCTGGTGGAGGGCTAGCTGGTCTACTCTTTCCGACAGTTTAACATTGTGTTTCGCAAGTCGACTCGTCGTTGCGAATGAGGCTCCGACACCAGCGCCAAGTTCTCAATCGACACCAGCGCCAAGTTCTCAATCGTTCCCCGGGCGTCTACGACGAAAGAGGGAAGGGAACCCAGCGTAGGAATCTTTCAGACCGGAGAAGAAGCTGGCGTGCCACGGCGTGACGGCGAGCTGTCGGTCGGTAATCGCTCTCACGTGGTGATAACTGGTGATCCCCATCCCGACCAAAAGTCGCTTGCGGTGTCGAGGCGTTTCACGTCATTTTACCGTGGGTGGTGGGTTCTGACGCTAGCTAGCTGTCGTCTTGTGGTGGTGGCGATTTTAGAAATGTGTACGTAGAGCAAACCAGTCGAAGCGCCACTTTTCGGGTTGGAGTTGCCCATTAACTTCGGGTGCAAACAAGGTATAGAGGGTGATATGCGGCTCGGCTCTGTCGTGAACGTGTAGGGAGGTTGCTCTGACTTTGATTGCAGCTCGCTGCTGTATCTGTGTATTTCTGAGATTTTCCGCTGCGTCTGCAGCTTGGCTATCTCACCCGACTCTCGGAATGTGCTGGCGATCTATTGTACGGACAGTGAGGTTTAGCGAGACGATGTTGAGCGTTGGTTGATCTTGGAGCAAAGAGCCGTGATGGTCACAAACTAAACAGGGTGGTCGGCAACGCAATTTTGCAGCACGATTGAGTAGGGTGTAGTTAACGACATTGCGAGGCCCGCCTCCCTAAAACTCTCAAGTATAGGAAGTCGCAGCCGAATGCGTTTTGGGCGTGAGGAGCGGCTACGCCCACAACATAGTGTTGTTTACCTTGCCGTCGTGTGTGGTTGAGCAGGCGGCTGTAGATACGTTAAGCACGCGTGCCCGACTGCCTCGTGGTGTTCCTTGGTGAGTGTGTGTACCCTGTTGGCAGAGGGAGTTGTAGCAGACACGCGTGTCAGAAGCAGAGCACACCACCTTAAATATCAACATCGGAATAAGGGGAAATCGCCCTTTTGTAATTTTTATAGATTCAACGAGAGGGAAACTTGAAGGACACACCCGCCTCGTGTCGTACGTTCAGTTTTGTTCCGTGGAAAAATCGGCATGGATGGCGATACCAATAGAGGATTGAACGGGGACGGGGGGTGGGGAGGGGGGGGTGGGAGAGGGGGGGCGTACATTTAGGCGGCCTTCTTGATGTCTCCGAGCGGAGTCTCATCATGACCTCCAATGATCCGTAGAGCAGAAGGTCGGCAGAGAGGAATAACTTCTACTTCGTATATTATTAATACATGTTTAGCAGAGTCGGTGTTGCGCATATAACTGCGTTTTTCGCTTGCGCCAGCTGCTAGACGGACGTAGCGAGGGGGCCGATACGAAATACCTCGCCGTGGTCTGGGGTGGTTGCGAGTAGAGGACGAGAGCTACAAAAATATTAGTAAATTTCGCTCAATCAAGCTTTTGCGAAAGTGAGTGACACGTATTCGGCGTTCAACGCCATGCCGCCACGAATTTTGAAGGTCACAACTCAACAACACTGCGCGCGGCGTATTCGTCCGTTTTTTTTTCCCGTTTTTCCTGTGAGATCGGTGCGTACGTACACACAAGCATACCTATGATAGTCTTCAGGCGCAGCCGACATTTATCTGTTTCGCAGGTCTCTCCCGCGACGGACCGCCTTCCCGCGCGTTTTTTTTTCGCCGTGGTGTGCCCCTGCCTCAGCAGGCTCTGCGGATTCACCCGCTCGGCACCTCACGCGCCCGCGCTCGGCCTCGACGTCGGAATCTACGACGGAGTCTGCTCAAAATCCTGCCCCGTCAATGATTTGGCACGCTGCGTGACGCGTGCTCGCCACAAGAGGTCTGTTTTTTGGCGAGATTCCTTGGGGTGCGTGCTCTCTGACCTCCGACCTCCCGGGACCGTCGGCCGCCTTGCCGGCGGCGCCGCCGCGAGGGCCCGTGCGAGCGGCCGTTAGCTTAAGATCTTTAGTTGGTACCTTAAAATTAGACACCCCCGGCAAATGCATGCCTCCCAGGTCTAATATATTATACCAGGTATCAGGTATCACAATAGATAGGAGGGCTTCGCCTCGGCGGGCTGATGCCCGCCTGCGGCTCCGCGCATGCCCGTAGTTGCTGTGAGAGATTTTTGTCTAAGGTAAGCCGAGCCTTCACCAAAACGACTGCACTGCCAAGGGGTGTTGCACTAGAGCAATTTCGTCTGTAAGATATTAAAATTGACAGTCAGTACTGTTGTTTGCGTGAAGAGCACCTCGGGTGGTAGGTGTACAATGATGGATAGCAGCAGCAAAGCAGCAAAGCAGCTGCAGCTACAGCAGTATGGCAACACAAATCAATCAAACCAGCATTGGCAGCAGCACTCCGTATACTGCATACTTAAAAAGGGGTCTTCGCCAAAACCCGCCTGCGGCTACGCCCATGCCCTTAATGGTCAAGAATATAGGCATATCGAAACCAAAAATGCGACAAATACAGTGTCAACGGGGGCATTAAAAAAAAACACACGTTTAAGTGAAGAGCAAGAAAACACTGATTTCCATGAACCAGATTTCATGAACCAGCAACGAATTTTGTCATCCGAAAAAAAGTACGACCAGAACTAGGCAGCATAGAGTTGCTTCTCAGAAGTACCAAACTACGGATCATCTAAATTGGCAACCTTGAACTCCAGCATACTTGGGGGGGGTAGGGGGGCGAGGGGGGGCGTACTCATTTGTTGCTTGCCTGAGTATTTTGACCATCGACTGTGCATCTGTTTCGAGGCGGAGCGGAGGGTCTCAGTGGCTGTAGACAAGGGGGGTAACACAACGTACGCAGGGGGCGGGCGGGGGGGTCAGATTTTGTGTCCACGAAAAACCCTGAACACTGGGAAAAAAATGATTCCATCCAAAAGTGTACCCCTTTAGACGGAAATGCAAGGAACCTTTGGGTCTTCATATCAAAACCCCAAACGACCCTATATTTACGTCCGGAGTGGTGAAGATCACGTGCGGCGCGGTGCACATGGCAAACATCGGCAGAGGCATGTAGGCCGACAGAAATCGACATGAGGTCTACTGCTGGTACTGGCGAGGCACAGCTATTTGTGCTTGTACAAGGGCCACCATTACTGCAACACCAAGCGGGGGGTGAACTAAGGCGTTCGTAGTTGCCCAGAGATGATTGAGAGATATACCAGGTATGTAAGGAAAAAACGTTTCCGTGCCCCTTTTTCGAGATGCCTTGTTTGTTCAAGTTATCCTTTCGTTGCATTGCCTTCGCGCCCGCGCTTGAACGGCTGGGTTCGCCCGGCACGGAATGTGAGCACGAACGAACGGCATCTCGCAGAATTGTCAATCGTTGCTTTTGGTCTCTGCACCTCTGGGGTTATCTACAGTAAGACAGCAGTAGTAGTCTATCAACTGTTGCGCCCCATGACACAAACAAATACCAGGTACTGGTACACTACATGCATTCCAATATATTGTCCCACGCCCAAGAACAAAATAACCAACTCCTGCTCATACAATACCGACTCCACCGCTATAGAAAAACAAGCACTCACACACACCATACGCAGACAGCCACGAATGGGTGAAAACAAAAAAAAAACTAACAAACCCACGGTCCCGCCTTTCTCCATCCCACAGTGCCTCCGCCTTCGAGGCGCTACTTCCCTCGCCCGTAGCAGCCCCTTTCTGCCCCCCCCTTCAAGGGCAAAAATAAAAGGTATTCGTACGCAATACGCATACATTAGGTATATCCTTACCCCCCTGCCAATCGCTCCTCGCCCCTCGCCCCTCGCCCCTCGCCCCTCCGTCCGCTCTGCTCTGCTCTGCCCTTCGCCCTCGTCATTTATTATTTGCTTGCCCGAGACATCCGCCCCCACGGCGACAGCATAATTCGCCCTGCACCGGCCTTACGTGACGAATCTGTCCACCAAAATAAACGACCTTGCCCCGCAAAAAACTCCAGGCAGCGCCGCTTGTTGCTGGTGTGCCGAGTGCTCCGTTTATCCAACCGGAGCGCGGCATGGCAGAGCGGCAAACACAGCAAAGCGTATATTACAGAGTATATTTCGCCTGATACATCTGGATACATACTTCATATACACGTACCTGGTATGTACTACGCGCTGCATCTACTAAAAGGCACACCCGCGTAGTCTAATGAGTAAGACACAGCACAACAGAACAGAACATGTAAACACAAAATTATCGAAATACAAAAATAACAAAGAAAAAATGCAACAATTCGCAACAAGCTGCCTGGCTAAATGCAACAAAATGCAAAGGTCAAACGAGACCCAACCACCAACAAAATGCAACAATTGAACATGATGTAACAAGAAATATCACAGCAGATGATAAAAAGAAAGAGAAAAAACGCCAAAAAAAAAACTATAAAACAACAACAATACGCAACAAACTGCCTGTAAAGATTCAGCGAAACGTAACAAAATGCAAAGAGTTCAAGCAAAATGCATACAAATACAGCAGCTACATTCCCTTTGTCGAAACATAAAAGTGGAGAAAGCGGTTGGCGAGATGCCTAAGCCTTCGGCTCGGGCTCTTCTCTTCTCGGCCTGACCTTTTCGCAGAGGTGAGCTCGTGGCGTGGGGGAGACCTCTACCTTCCATCCCGTCCATCCCGACAAAACAAACACAACGGGCCGGAGCCGTCTCCCCTCCTCTCCTCTCCAAGACAAAAACGATCAAAGGGTGTGCGGGCGAAGAGGCATTACCTCCCTCCAAAACGAAAACAAAACATACCTATTAATGTCATGCGTATCATAGTACCTGGGTACCGCCTACGAGGGAGGATCTGCGTGATGCCCAGAGGTCATCGAGGGTGTCTCGCCAAAACGGGTACCATCCCTTCCATCCCCTTCCATTCCATCAGTTTGAAAAACAAACAGCATTGCGGGCGAGCAATATCCTTCCTCTTGAGACCAATTTTTCCTGCAAATCATTTTCCTCCCCAACACCCATATAAAACCTCCGCTCAAAACCAAAAGCACTGCATAGTATACCATACCGGCGATAATCCTGTCCTCGCCTTTCAAAACCATGGAACAGCCGCCACGAGACAGCACTACTATTAGAAAAACAAATGTTCCCGAGAATTCCTGGTACCAGGTGCAAACAAAGCGTTGTCGAAGGATTGCTTCACCCATCTTCCAGGAATTAAACGGCAGCTGGGGCGGCGCCCTCTCGTTAACTCAGCCTGTGCAAGCCCCGCACAACTGTGCACGTCGTGCCTCTGCCCTCTAGACAAACGCTGCAGCCTCGGCAGGCGACGACAGCATGCGGTTCCATAGTGGTGACAGCACGCAGCGCATATAGAGTCCCCTCCGTGCTCCATAAGTATCCACTAGTATCTCCCTCGGCTACCATGAACCCCGTCCCCCCTCCCCACAATCCGCTAAAAAAAAAAATAGAAATAGAGACACACGTATAACCCCCCCCCCCCCCAATCCGCACGCCACAGGAACAGAGACATGCATGCATGTTTTGAGTGCCTTGACTCAGGAGTGACAGGTAATTTCGCCCGGTGCGCCCCCTCTCGGGTGCCGCCTAGTAGCGGACGGAGGGAGCTCTATCGCGGGTAAGAAACACATCGCCCCCAGATGCCTGCCGCCAACTATGGCTGATACTACTGGACCACATGCCCCCCCGGCAGTTCCCTTCCTATCTCACGGCAGAGTGCGTCCTCTTCGACAAGAAGGATCCGTCAAGACGGAGACGGCGGGTGGTCGCTCTTGTCGAGAGCTTTTTGGATGCAGCTCCACATCGGCATAGAAGCATTGACCAGGCTGGGGGGGGGGGGTGAGTTCCTTCGGCCTCAAAGGTCGTTCTCAGCATCGTCGAAGCGATCTTCCATCGCCGTCCTGGATGCGCCGCACAGGGTAAGGGCAGAGCGAGGGCAGAGAGAGGGACCGAGGCCTTAGGCGCGGTGTGATGCTATCGGCAATATTGGTACTCTATCTACAAGACGCCATCGATACCGTCTGCTGCGCTCGAGCACATAACATTTTTCATTTTTGTTTTGGCTCGTCGTCGTTTGGGCCATCGACCCTCCTCGTTTTTTATTGACCGACCGACCGACCGACCGACCGACCGACATTTTCGACAAAAAAAAAAACGATAAACCGACAGAGCCATTTCCGTTTTCGGTCGACAACACTGCACTTCGGTCAAAAACACAAAAAAAATGCTCATGTCTCCGAAAATATTTTTTAACAGGTTATGCTACCTCTGCAATGTTATTTCTGGTAATGTAAGCACATTTCATGACTCCCTGCCAAAAATGTCACTACTTCAAGACCAACCCTCCTCGGGCTAGCTCCCCAAATACAGTATGCTTTAGGAATGCCCACATATATGACAAGCTAAGTTTTTGCATCTCTGGCAGATGATCGCTCCCACGCACTCTTCATCACGAAAAACGCCTCATGGCCAAGAAAACGTAAAAGACTTGGGCGTTCCTGTCTGCGAGGCGGTCTTGGTGATGGCGAGTGCGTGGGAGCGATCGCGTACTCGAGGCAAAAATAAACCCTGCCATAGTTGCCTTACCGTGTATACAAAGAGAGCGCGAGTCCTGGGCATTGTAATGCAGTAATGCCGTTATCGGTTCGTAGTGAGTCTCCTGCGAATGTGCTTTTCCTGTCTGTGAGGCGGTTTTCGTGATGAATTGAGCGTGGGATCGATTATCCACCAGATAAAAAAAGAGGTAGTCTGCCGTATAGGTTCTCTTAAAGTGTCTCTAGGGACCTAGTCCGAGACTTAGTATTGGAATGATGGGTGTAGTTTTCGGTAGGGGATAATGAATTGTCGGTATTATACCAGAAATAGTATTGCAGCTGAAAAGAAAAGCATTACACTTTTCCCAGCACTTTTTGTTTTTTGACCGAAGGGGCCCCTCAATGTGCGTCATTCCGGAGGTTTTTGTATGGGGTAATCGTCGCATGTACGCCCGGCGTCGCTGAGTCCGCCCTGCTTCCTGGACACCTCCTGCAACTACAAGGCCCACAAGTATCGAATGCTCTGTTGTCGTAAAATTGCTGACTTTCCTGAGTTTTCTGTTTTGTTTTCCTCGAAAGAAGAATGCTGCGTATGCGTTCCTGATTTAATGCTCTCTGCTAATTTCCCTGAGTTGGGAAAAAGTTCCCGCTTTTCCTGCTTTTCTTGACGCCAAAAAAAAGGAAGGCCAGGGGGAAAAAAACTGTTCGATGCGAAAGGCCCTAAGGCAGGCTCCGGATGGCATTACTTACTCGGCCATAGGTTGTGAGCACTCGACAAACGATATACGGTACACGCTGGTACGCCCTGGCACGTTTCTCCAACCCAAACCATGAAGTGCGCCCCTCCGAGCGGGCAAGCCTGGCGAAGGCTCTCCCCAGTTCTGTCCCAGGTGCGCACGATGCACAAGGCGAAATTCGCGTTCGGACAGCGTAGGGTGAAGGATGGAGGGATGCGCGGTGCGAGCAGTGTAGATGTGTACTATACGGCGTTGCTCACTACTACGGAATCGTTGTTCACTCTTCAATGATGGCGCACCAGATACCCGATAACGAAACGGCCGCGCAACTGGAAAACTCGTCGGCACCGCTAAACGTGAGAACCTCATCGCTAATCTTCTACTCCACATAAACCTGCTCCCGAATGCTCTCCGCCCCTCTGCTGCACTCCCATTGGCCGACGGTAGAGACAGCAAAAACCGAAGCTGATGCCTCAGCACCGCTAGCTTCGACCCGCGGCTCGGGCGAGGTCAACCCCACGGGCCCCATCGCCACCTCTGGCGTCGCGGCCGCCGCCCCACCTTGTTCGCCGTCCTTCTCTGGCTCCGGTCCCATACCGGTACCCCACGTGTTCCTGCCCTCGGTACCGGCTGCATCGGCAGCCTTTGGCGAGGTCAACCCCACGGGCCCCATCGCCACCTCTGGCGTCGCGGCCGCCGCCCCACCTTGTTCGCCGTCCGGCTCTGGCTCCGGTCCCATACCGGTACCCCCCGTGTCCCTGCCCTCGGTACCGGCTGCATCGGCAGCCTTTGGCGAGGCCAACCCCACGGGCCCCATCGCCGCCTCTGGCGTCGTGGCCGCTGCCCCACCTTGCTCGTTGTCTGGCTCTGGCTCTGGTCGCGTACCGGTACCCTCCTGGTCCTTCTCCGTGCTAGTTATTGGTTCAGCAACCGGGACCGAAGGTGCTGCATCGAGGCCGACGGCATCGACACCACCCGTCGTGCAAAGCGTGGTGCTGTCCAACAGAAAGCGGCGGTCGAAATGGTGAGGGAACATGTGAAACGTCGTCGCATGGTGGTTGTATTGCACAAGAGGAGACATCGGCGTGTAATGCGCACGAGGAGACACACGTGTGCGGCTGGTCGAGCTTCTTAAGGCAGACATGTAGTGCATCTGTGCCGCAGTAGCACCGTACTTGCAGTACGTATCATAGCGTCTTGGCATGCCACGGAGCCTAAGCGCGGGTGGCCGTTCGGAATTTTGGACGACGTACTGCGTTCGGCGTTTTTTTTTTTAACGATTTTCCAATTTAAAATATGGTTGAAAATACAAGATTTTGTGTCCCCCCATTTTGAACCATTTCTCAAAGACCATTTTGCAGCATTGCTTTCAGTTATTTTCCTCTGAGAAAATCTAACGTATATAATTTTGTTATTTCTCAACCTCTTTGTTTAATTCAACAAATTGTTGAAAACAAAAAATCTGATTTTATTATCGTTAAAAAAAAGGCTAAAAATATGGTCGCTGTAGATGGTTAGAAAAATAATTCCTGGTTGAGGGATTGGGAACTCGGTACGCACAAAATCGCAGTGGGTGTGCATGCGCGACAGAAAATTATACGGCGCTCTTGATGATCCACTACACGAAGTCAAAATATTTATTTCACGAGAACCGGGAGTAGGTACGACGTTGTTCAGGGTGCGCAGGTTTGTGCTACAGTTTGTGATTATGTGCGTGCGAGTAGATAACTTAGAGTAGGTAATGTAGTCCGAAAATGTGTCCAGATACAGCGCCGAAATCACCTCAAGAACACAATTAACGAAAATATAACAAAAGTCCGTGACGACGGTCGGTCCCCCCCAAGCCCAGGATAAATATGAATACGGTCCCCTAATGCACGGGTCTCTCTAGCCCATATCCCCCCAAACCGGTCCCCTACCAAAGCTACCAGGTATCTCCTGATGCATGTGATATACTCTGGACTGCGGATGCTCGCAGCAAGAACGGAACAAATAAAACGGCTTCGAAGAGGCATGGGTGGAGTTTCCTGGGCAGGCCAACTTATCAACGCTCAAGGCCAGGAGCGCGAGCAAAAACCTCGACGCCCCACAATCCATTTCCGAGACCCAGACAAGGGGGGTATCCTCAAACCAAGTAAACGAAAACTTTGGAAAAACTATTTTCGTGAATTCGTCCAGAAATTCCACCCCACGGGCTCGTTTTTCATCAGACTACGATATGACCTTTGTAGGAAGGAGTGTGGCGTAGTTTCGTCTTTTTATCGTGCGCCACACGTGCCCCGCCAACGCCGGCCTACCTCGTGTACGGACCCACCCCCGTAAGAGCAACGGCGCGATGCCCTCGGGAGGGCACCCCTGGGGTCGGTCATTGCCATGGCTAGCGGCACGACACAGAGCTGTCCCTCGGCGATGACGGTGCTGGAAGTATAAATCTGTTCAGCAGGCTCCTCGTGGTCCGTCTGGCGCTGACATTATCGACGAGAGGGGAGGGGTGGGTTTGCGGGGGGGGTGCAACGCTAGTTGAGCTGGTCCAACAGTCCAGAAGGGGACTGTCTTTTGAAGGCGAGGCCCGGGTTGGTCTGAATGGCAAAGGCATGGCTTCGGCATCCCACTTGTTGTGTGGTTAAAGTGGGCGGCTTGGGAGCAACCTTACCGGTGACATATTTCGTTTTCCGCCACTGGGTTGCGACAAGTCTACAAGCTCTGTCGATTACTCGTAGGTCGCGCAAATTGAAGCATCGGTCACCGTTTTTTTTTTTCTGATCGCTGCTCCAACCTTACAGATATATCTCGAAAGCTACCCGGCTGACCAGCAAACCACCGTCGGGTGAGAAAGCAGACATACTGTGCGTTAGTCATTCCAAACAACTACCGATGTATCAAAATGTGTGAAAAGCAGATCAAACGGGTCATATGGCCTGGGTTTTTTCTACTGTACTTGTACAAGAGCAACAATCCCTGTAAATAGCAACTATTTCCAGTACAACAAATACGCTAAACTTGACGAGAAAACGCGCATCGTTTGTTTTGGTCCGTGGTATTCATGGAGTGGGTACGTCTCACACATGTCACGGAAAAAGTCCCGAAATAGTATCCTGATACCATCTCGCATACCATACACAAACGCTATTAATAGAGCTCTTTTGGCTTCAGCAGTCACCTGCAGAAGATATTTTCCTATACTCAGGATCGATATTATCCAAGATCGTTTTTGCTGATTTTGACGTTTGTCCTCGAAACACAAAACTTGAACATCAGGAAAAACCGTAAATATTTCTCAAGACCGACGTATAATGGGAAACATTTGGAGGGTTCTCACACAACCGTTTTTTTCCCGAAAAAAAAAAACCGCGATTTACTCGGCGGGAAGGTCAAAAACACCGGTAGACTTCTCAGGATGCCCCCCTTAGTTTTCCGACAGCTGTCTTGAACGGTTTAACGCTTCTCCAGAGTCGTAGTTTGACCGTTCGTCCGTATTGCCAGTTCTGAGGACATCATGATTTTTACCAGCAAGCTTCAAAGATCCATTATTTCTGGCCCCAGTTCTGACAAACGATATTATTTTTGACCTTCCAGGGAAACCGATTGGCAACTCCAAAAACCAAACTAGGGCTCCGGAGAAACGGAAAACTATTCCAGAAAGCTCTCAGGAAACTCCGGGGAGCATTTTGAGAAGTGTACCGGTGTTCTTGACTGTCGCGCCGAGTAAAACGCGGATATTCGGCCTAAAAACTCAGTTCCTGGAGCCCTGAAATAATTCCCCCATCATAGTTGGTCTAGATCGGGAAATGTGACAGAGAGGGCAACAAGACAGGAACGCTTCGCATTCCTCCATTTATCAAGAAAACAAATCAGAAAAGCACGAAAAACAACAAGACAGGAAAAAACACGGGGAAATCAGGAATTTAAAGACAAAAACTTCGTTCGATAATACCGGCCCATACTGGTGTGTCCCAGCCAAATGCCGGCAGGTGTACGCATCTCTAAACTCCTTCCCAACGTAAATAGCACGCCGTTACAGTCAAACCAGGGTTCGGGGTGTGATATACGCACCAGGAAATAGCTTGGACAAATTGCGACGTAGATACCTGGAGCTCTCTCAAAGCGTCGGAAGTTACGCACATTAATCGTGCACCGTTTCTTCGCTCTGTCTCCTCGCCCATGGTTTTCTACTTTCTCTTCCGATATGGTACAGTAGTGTGCTGTTGAAAAGTGCTCGGTGTATCATGTTAACCACTGCTAGATGAGGGAGTTAAGTGGAATATATTGGTGGAAGCCAACCAGAAATGACCTTCCCTGAGTCATCGAACACCAAGCTCGACGGCCTTGCAGCTAAGCCTCGGCACGAACGTCAGGTGCTTGTTTCGGGTGCTGATCCTCGCGGTGACCGCCAGAAACCAATGCGGGGCTGATCATACTGCCGTTTGTTTTTCTCTCATGCCCTTTCATTATCTTCGCCCTTGTCTTCGCTCTCCCTCGTAGCCGTTACTCAGGTCCGAGGCAACATAGCAGGCTTTCCTCCCCCCTCCCCATTACGGTTCGTGCCTTACTTTTTATCGCTACAATTCTTCGCTCGTTCGCATGGTTGTGAGTGCATCCGAATGTTGTCGTTAAAAATTCGCTCACCATCCGGCATGATTCTGCCTTCTCTGCTCTCGACCCAGCGGCGAGCGACGCCATCAATTGGCATAAACCCCTCGTGGACACTGACCTGTCCATCCCCGTCGCTCCACATCGCAGCCCTGACCTCAACGCCGAGTCCCGTCGATGTGGTACCATCCGACCTCAAATTCCATGAGGTTTATGAACCACTCTGGCTCGTCGAACAAGGCCAAGAGCACTTCTCGCAAAAAAGCATAGGTCTCCAGGTGGCCACCTCGGGATCGACGCACAGGCGCTCGCACGTATCCATGTTGGCTTCCTGGCAGGTTGTCATCGTTCCCGGGCAGGCACTGTTGACAACGTTCTCTGGCGGACACTGTCGATCACGGTATAAAAGGCGGCGAGGGTAGGTCGCATGACGGAGACTTGATATCCAGCGCATCATCCAGTTGTTCGCTTTTGGTACTACCTAGCACAGCGCGGACGCGGGAGGATAAACGCAAGACGAATTGCAGTACAGTACAGTACAGTACAGTACAGTAGTTTCCCTTTTCCCGGAAGGTGCCAGGGCTAGCACTGTCTCAGATAGATTCGTCGTCGTATTAATAACACGATTATCGACGAGGAGGCGGTGGGTTTGTAGAGAGGGGGTGCAAGGCTTAGCGGGCGTCGTTGTGCTGGTGGAACAATACAGAAAGAGACCGTCTGTTGAGGGTGAGGGTGAGACCCAAAATCGACTTTTTTCTGTATGCTGCAAAGGCATGGTTTCGGCCCTCTATTTTGTGATAACATCATGCTCCAAGTATATAAATATGTATGTATTGTTGCGCCAGCCTCAGCCTGCTGGTATGTTCGTTGGTTGACGCACAAATCTAGACTAGTTGTCGCAACGAAACTTGCGGCAGATACTCGAACGTTCTTCACACGACTACTGTAAGCCGGCGCTTGTTTACATCTGTGTAAATGCCGCTCGGCTAGCTTTAAAGCCGACAACCTGATCGAAAGCACCCGTGACCAACTCCCTCAAGTCACCAACCCCAAAATCTCCTCCGAGCGCGTGAGCTGTGTCAGAGCCAGCCATGCTCACCACATGAACTGTTTCCGAAGCTCCCTTGCTGCCACTCGGCTCACACAAGGCTTTCGACTTCCCGGCACCGAGCATCACAGGACCCTCAGCCGCGGACATGCGCGCCTCGAACTCGCGAAGTCCGGCGCGCGCGGTACTTGGCAGCCTCGGCCTCTACCACGACCGCCTTGCGCTCAGAAGGCTTAGCGCACGCGGCCGCTGCACCCCCCGCAAGAACAGCGTAGCCGTCCCCCATCACCAGCTCGAAATCCGGCATGCCATGGGCTAGCTCTTCGGCGACCTGATCGCCTGTGTCGGCTACGCCGGCGTGCAGTGAAGGAGAACGAAACGTGTTCGGGGGCTGTATGTTGGGGGCGTTTCAGGATACATACTGGTGCATAGGAGGCTTCAAGCACGATTTTCAAAGGGTTTGACGTACGATGAATGGGTTTTTAACGTTTAGAATGGGGGGCGGGGGGGGGGGGGGGGCTGGGGGGGTGTCCTCTCGTCTCGCGGCCTTTTGTATTAATAGTAGAGGCTGCTTCCGAAGAGAATGTGCGGTACGGACAGCTTTTTATACAGAATAACCGACCGATAAACCTCCTTCCTGCTCACCTATCTCGTATATACGTAGCTTTCTGTCGAAAGTTCGGTCAAACAGCGGGGTTACACTTGTGAATACTTACGGACGTTATACTTGTTGCCAAACGGCGCTTTACAAAACAAAATGAAGTACATACAGCATGGCGGTCTCCGTCTCGAAAAGGATGCGTGGTCGATGGCCAAACGACTGCGGAAAGTAACAAATGAGTTCCCCCCCCCCCCCAATAAACTCCTGTATCCTGCTGTGCTCAGTGTCTCATTCTTTGGCCAGTGAGTGTATATGTCGGTGTTGGGTCTGTCGTTGAGTCTACTGCTGTAGGTTTGGAATGTTGGAAGTTGGAAGGTCTTTGCTCGCGCCTACGTTTTGAAACGATGGGCTCGAAATGATACCTACCTGCATCAATCGGTCAGTCGCATTTGACGCAGTTCGATCTTCAGTCCGGTGGTGACCCAGCCTAGGACGACGGCCCAAATCCAAACAACAGGAGCAGCCACGACTACGACTCCGACACGGGCACTGGGCAAGATGCTTCGCTCGAGCGCGGTGAAGATACGGTGTCCGTGCCCCGCTTGAACGGCCTGTACTCATGGGTGACCGATGAGCGCAATTCGATTTTGACTACTGTTCTGCCATATGGAGGCTCAACCGGCGGAGGCAACTACATCCAAGCAGGACGAGACTTGATGCATTTACGCGCCAGGCGGTTGTCCGAGTGAGGTATGCGAGGGGGCGCAGCGCACCCGCCCCTGATGTTTCGCGCCCACGAGTTGTTGCCAACTGTGACTTTCCTCACATGTCACGAGTCAGAACTCAAAGTCGTGTTCTTCGTCCAACCCTTCCGGAGTGCCCTTTCGAAAACGATCACAGGACAATAACCCAACTGACAGGATCGCAACAGGCCCCACCTAGTACCCATATCAGCTCCTCAGCTGGATCCACAGAAGGATCCTCCATAGTCGTCACCAGTCTCGAGGTGTGGGCTGTTTCAAGATCTACCCTCTTCCTGGGGGGCTAATGGGAATGACTAGCCTGGGGGCAATGGGAATGACTCTATGTCATTCCCATTGCTGGGGGGCGAGCCAAAACATTTACATGGAGTTCATTTGACTTCGAAGGCGTTTTTGCGAAAAAACGGAGATCCCCTCCAGGCCCAAGCAACGACCGTCACAACACGCGCACGCCCGGCATTTCGCACACCTGGATCTTACTCCACACACACCCCTGGGCTCCCATGAGCTGGGTACCATTCTACGCGTACCCTTGGGCTCCCATGGACGAATTTTGGTGGTGTTGGGATGTCCCAGGACCCAGGACGACCCCTATGATTCGACAACCATCACACAGGAAGCACACACAAACACCAGTCTAGGCCTGAGCGGACGAGCCCGTGTTCCATGCCGTACACGCAGCTGGAAGGCCCGCAACATGATGCAACAACGTGAGTTGAGTCGTGTAGCTTGTGCGGGCGCTTTCATTTGCTTGATCGGTCGGGTGTCGTTGCCTCGTACCCTTCGTTTGACTTCGTTCTGGTCGCGTTTGTAGGCAGTACCTTGCGAGTACACGATGGCATTGCGCACGACATACCGCAAGTGTATGGTTTGAAATGTGTCGTAGGAGCAGTTCATGTGAAACGCAGTTACCAGCTGTGTTGCAGCCACGGTAGTACGGACGGCAACAACAACCACCGCTACCATGAGCCAGCAGCAGCAGCACTAGCAGGAGGAGAAAACACTGCGGTTGCTGCTGACGGTGGTAGAAGCTATGTTGGTTGCTCTGGCTGCAGGCTGCGGCTGTTGATGTTGTACAGAACGAACGTATTGTTTGACAACAGCCATCACCAAGCCATGTACGTCCAGGACGGCAGCGGTAACAGGTACCAGGTACCAGGTACCTGGTACGTAACAGGTGCTGGTATGTACTGCCTGCATGTACAGGAACAGCAACGCCACAGCGATAGCTGGACTTGCTGCTGTAGTCTACAATGGTAGAAGCTGTGTGGATTGCTTTCGGCCACTGCTGCTGCTGCCGTTTCTGATGTCTGCGGCTTTCTACTGTTCGTGCTGCTGGACAACAGCAGTCACACCACGTACGTACGTACCTACTTGAAATAACAACAGCAGCGGTCCGACAACCCAACGCCAACAACTTGAAGTAGCAGTATTACAGCAGCTGCAAGAGCTGGGGTTTCTGCTGCTGTAGTCTGCAGTAGTAGTGTAGCTGTGTCATTTGCGTTTGCTGCTGCGGCTGATGTTGGTACTAACTGTAGGCTGAACAGTTTTCCAGTGTACTGTAGTACTGTTCGTATTGTTGTCTACCGTACACAGGTAGGCAGTGCATGTATGAATAGGTGGGACCTCAATTGCGCCAAGATATCAATAGAAGGTAAAAATATTGCTGTACCTTTGCACGACGCCTTTTTCTCTCTCCGCCCCTGCTTCTTGCCAAAAACAAAGGTGGTCCGTCCGCCCAGCGGGTCACCGATGGATGGGATCTGCAACGCCGTACGTTGCGTCCGCCGGGAGATTTCGAATATGGAGTACAGCAGTAGGGCTTCAACAAAAGCGCATTCTTCCCGAGAAACGCAGAGCACCAGAAAGAATGCCACGACGTCAAGGTGAGGTTGATTGAGGGTTGGGCAGATGGCGCGAAGGGGTGGTTTGTTTGTGGCTGGGTGCATTTTGAGCGGTGTACACCCAACAGAAGCCGTGCGTATCAAATCAGCTAATTAGGGTAGTAGGGTAGCTCTTGAACTTGTATCCGTCGTACATCGCATGTCCTTCACTCTTCTGGCCGCCGCCCGTAGCTATGATATGTATTAACAAATTGGCGCAGTGACACCCACAGGTTTTCCACCCGCTTCCGTGTGACTTTCTCGTGCTGTTCCTTGCCACCGCCTTACGGCGCTGTGCTGTCGACACAACTATCGCCGCGCGCATCGAGCAGGCTCTCGTTCGCGTCGTGGGGCTCAGAGCCTTGGGGGACAACATCGCCGAAAACCATCTGGAGTACCTCCAGGGGGAGTGCGACGCGGTGAGTGGTGCTTAAAACAGTCCATACGCTCTGCCCACGTGACAACCATCCACGTAGGTGCCATGTATGTAGTCAAATTTTATCGTTGAACCCATGACCAGCTCCAGGGTACAATGTGCATATATTGGTAGGCAGACCGCGTTTGGCCTCTTGATACAGTTCTGCTCCTAAGTTGTGGTATGGCGAGAAGCGCGCCAAAGAGTAGGCGTCCGTTGGGCCGAAGGACAGCGAGAAATTGCGCAAGAGTCCTGTCTTGTTGCGGTGGTCCATAGTAAATAGGGCCAAGTATTGTCAGTAAAAATAGGTAAATATATAGGTTTTTGTGTGCACCATAGGCCTTAAATACTATGGTCCCCCGTAATAGCTAGCACGGCTATACGTTGGGTTGTACTGGCAAATCTTCAGGCACGAGCATTCTCTCTAGCGTGTGACACATCGTCCTGAAGATGAGTTTCACAATGTGGAAAAAAAACTACCAGAACTGCAGACAATAAGATTCCCAGGAGTGCACACCGTCTTTGCGAGTACAATCAGGCCGTGCCTCAGGCGCGCTTTATTCTTTGAGCTCGTGCCCAGAACCTTAGTTCGTGCGTGTATCTTGGAGATACAACCTGTCCGAAGCACTCACTGATATGTTGGGCCGCGCCCTATTAATAGTCGGTTCATTGACGGGCTCTCATGATGTATAGAAGCCCCTCAGGGTATAGATATACTTATATAGATATACTTATAGATATCTCAACCTCTGAGCGTGCTCGGTTGGTACATCCCTGGCCTCTCAGAGCTCCCACTTGGGAATCGCCTCCGTTTATTACTTGCCGGACCGTTCCAGCGAGTCTTTGTTTTCTCCATTTCTCGTCGTACTTTCAGTCCTTCTTTCCTTTTTTCTTCTTTTCGTTTCGTGTGCGTGCGTGTACTCCGAGCACGGTTGCGCGGGCGAACCCGGCACCGTCGCGGGTGTCAGCGGATGCTGGCGAGTAGAGGGGGAGTTGCAAGGAGCGCGGTCGCCGCTTTCGTGCCTAGGCGTCGCGTGTGCCTCGAGACACGAGGGATGTATCAATAGGCTCTGTCTGGCCTCCATTTGTGATTTTGGATAGAGTACGTACGAGTATTTAAGGTTCGTTGGGGATTGTAAGATAATATTCAAGCGGTGCTTATTTTTGCGACCGGGCTGAGAGTCACAAGAGGGAGGTACCCCGAATGAGCACCAACATTGTCGAGCTTGCGTCGAGGTCCACGGTGAGCACCGGGCTTCACGCGAGGCGGGCGACGGGGCTCACTGTGGAAGAGAGGGAGGGAAGCTTTACCCGGACTGAATCGGTGGCGAGATGGTCGCGAGAGGGGCGGGCGGCGTACGAGGCTGAGAGAGAAGCTCTGCTGTAAGATTTGTCTTTTTTTTTTTTTTCATTTTTTTTTTTCATTTTTTGACTGGTGTAAGGTGTTCCACTCAAGTAGTAAATTATTACACGAAAGGGGACGGGGAGTTTTTTTTTTTTCTTTTAGAAATTTTCGGTTTCATTTTCATTGTTTTTGCTGTGTTGCTGTGCCGTTCTGTGCTTTATCTTTCGTACATACGACGAGTACACAGACACAGAGCATATCGAAAGAAGAAAATAAGTACCCTACCTGGGGTATGTACGTATGTACGACGTGTGAGCGAGCGTAGCGGAAAACCGCCCGCGACGCGAAGCATATGTGGCGTCCGAGCTGTTTTCTCCTGAATGAAGCATGGCGGCGGGACTCTTGGCATTATCAAGTCGCCAGTTTGCAGCTAACTACAGGGGCCATAAAAAAAACAATATTCAATCATGGACCTCTGTCCGCTTCGCATAATTTGATGTTTCCTTCCTGAGCGAGCGTAGCGGGCGGCGTAGGCCACCCGCGGAGCGAAGCGCCTTGTATATATATATATTATCCACGCAGAACACAAGAAAAGGAAGAGAGGCAAGAGTGGCCGACAACACATGTCACAACTCGCTGAATGCTCCGCACGGTAACACGCATGGCTCCGTGTGTGGAACTCCCGAATTCCGTTACACATGAATCCCTGCACGAGCACTTGAGCACTCCGAGCAGCCCCTCTGCTCTCTACTTGGTGAATGGAATAGCAAAACATCGCTCATAAAGAAAAATACTACGGTGATAAGCCAAGATCACCAAAAATCCGACTCCAAGTCAGTACACTACGTCAAGATCAACAAACGCCTCGAACCAAAAGCTCAAGCCTCAAATCTTAGCTTGAACATTCAAACAAACGTAAAGTCAGTTTATCTCAAAACTCAGATTCGTACATTTAAATGGGAATAAATTGCCACGAAAAACAGCAATCCCAATAAAAAACTGTTAAGCTCGATCTCAGGGTATACCATCCAAAAAATATACTGGTAGTGACATGTCGCATTCACACCTAAAAATGTATCACCAATCATAGGACCGCATCCAGTCAGAGCTTCAAACTCTCAAAAAAAATAAGAAAAACGGCTCAAGAACCCCCCCTGAAAATAATCATAGTGTCAAATCTCAAAATATAACATTCGACTCCTCAAATCTCACCAATATAAAAATCAAGACCCCGCAGCTCGACGCTCAGTAAAATCACGGCAAATAACTCCTCAAATCTCAGGAAATCAAGGATCAGCTCCTCAACTCAGGAAATCGAAGATCAACCCCTCAAATCTCAGAAAAATAAAAAATCAACTCATCAGACCTCAGAAAGTAAAAATCAACTCATCAAACGTCAGAAAAAAAAAAAAAACAAATCGACTCATCAAACCTCAGAAAAAAAAAATCAACTCATGTGCATGATGAAGTTCCCGTGGAAGCGGAGAGCGTTTTTCGGAAGGGATTTCGTCAAGAAATGGGCATGCTGGTATTCCGACTTCGCATGCGTGATTTTAAATTTCTCCCTGCTCGACAAGTCCTCACAGGAAGCGGTGGCGGACATCTATGTGCTTCGAGTTAGAGTTCGTCACGAGGTCGACCGCTATCTGGATCACACCCTTGTTGTCCTCAAAAACATGTATGCACGGATCCCCAAAATCAGGCAATAGAAACACCGCACTGACCGTAGAAAAAGGGCCTTCTTGAAATCTTCTGCCATCGCAACGTACTCTGCCTCACTCGTGGAGAGTGTAGAAGCCTTCTGCGTCCTAGAAATCCTTTAGATGGCCGCACTCCCGCACATCACGGCTCCAGCCGAGACAGACTTCCTCCTACCGCTGTCGTTCTAAGTAGTAGGTATTATTGATTGCCGCTCTTTGCCTTCGCTCATCGGCGCTAATAAATCGTAACATCTCGCCCCCCCCCCCACAACACCGTCCCCCCCCCCCTGCCCCCTCCCCTCTCTCTCTCTCCCCCTCCCCTCCCCCCCCCCCCCCCCCCCCTCTCTCTCCCCCCCCTCCTTCCCCTCCCCTTTCCACCTCTAAACCGCCGCCATCGCCCCCTTGCTCAGGTTGCAGAAGGCGTAGACACTGCCCTTGCCGTTTCTGACCTCAATCCACAAGGCGGACCGGTCCTACCGCATCGATCTCAAGTACGCCGTCATATTCGTAGGTGGGTCATGGCGACAAAACATCATACGACGGAGAGCAAAAATATTATCGGCATAGCCTCAAGGGGGTAGTGCCGTTGCGCATGAAACAAGGCCACTATGTTTTGCCTTTTTGGTGACTGTTACGTAAAATTCACGCGGTAACCCCACTGCTGTTGTGTTTGTGATCTGGCTTGAGGAAAGCCAGGAACGGTCCCTGAGTGTCCTGCGGAGCCTATCCCTACTGTACTGTGGAAGCTGTGATATACCTGCGATTGTCGTTTCGATATCATATGACCGTAAAGCTGGTATCATGTAGTACTTCGAAGTATGAGCTTCGCGAAAGCAGCGCACAGCTCTCTCTGCACGCACTGACTCGAGCTGCTGCTGAAACGAAGATACGTTGTAGAAAAACAAATGCTGCTTCTTCTAAAGAGTGATGTTTATATCACTCTGCCCCTTGTTGTTGTTGTTGTTGTTGTTGTATTTGATCAAAATATTTTTCTTATTCCGAAAGAGAGTGGTATTTTAAGTGCGTGCAACTATTAATACTACTACTGTTGTACAGCCCCCCCCCCCCCCAAAAAAAAAAACACAAAAGCGGTCACAATTAGGGCGACGGCGTGATGCACCGAGCATGACGGACAGGGGGGGGGAGAGGGTACGCTCGTTCTTCCTTCGAGTTAAGCACCTTCTACTCTTCGGCCAGGTTCCTTCTGCTTGCGTAGTTTAGGGTGGCTGGCTGCCGGTGTCGACCTTCAGCAGCGTCCTTTCGAAGCGGAGTTTAGTACGATACATGCGGTGGCTACACGGAAATGGCAACTTTTAACTAAACCGGAATCATCCGCCAAGCAACGACGATCTTGGGCTGTATCCCGCTCATGAAACCCTTCTCCGGGCCTCGCCTCGGGCACTAGCCCTAGCCAAAACCTGACACTCCCTCGGCTGGGATTCCTTGGCGGGGCGAGTGGGCTCCGTATATGCTTGCTGGATGGTCTCTAAATATAGACTTGCAAAATAAAAAGTTGCACGAGAAGCGTTGGATCAGCATCAGTAGCGGCCAAAACGAGGAACGGGTACGATAGTGCTCTCGGCCCACACAACGGATCCTTCGTTTCCTTCAGGGTGTGTCTAGCGTACTGATGATCATCTAAGACGATTGACGGCGGATGCGCAGTAGGGGCAAGGCCACGTCCGGGATGCTCTTGGCGAAAAGGTTGCTTTGAGCTGTGCAACGCCTTGGGCTCGCGAGCTGCCGTAGCTCCGAGCGCGATTTCGGTTGATCTGCGGGTCTCGGATTTTTTCGTTCCCCGCGGACACTGGCAACCCCCCCACAGAAACCTGGATCAACCTGAATCGTCATGGTGGCGATTTTTCGCGTATATAGGTTTGTTCCCCTCGTTGGTGGCCTGTAGCCCCCGATTGCCGGCGAGACCGTTTCCCAATCCTCTGGTATGCGCCGCCTATTGGTGCTACGAAATTTGAGGGAGAAAAGCTTGTTTGTGATCTCAAAATTATACCGGCCTACGATCCCTCCACAAAAAGCACCAGATGGAATATATATATATATATTAAAAGGCACTCTGTGCACCACTTCGGCACTGCTCCCTTAATATGCTCCTTTGCTACAGCAGTTTTTTTTTTAAATAAGTTGACGGTCTATTAATAATAAATATTTAGCCGTTCAAGGCCTCTTTAGGGCCCGTATTAATGATAAACTTTTTTTTTAATGATATTCCTCTAATATTTTCTTCGTTTGATTTGATTTGCATCTGATTGGTCGAAAAGTGAATAACCAAACATGCATTTTGGCTTGAGACTCGACAAAAAAAAAAAAAAAAAAAACACGAATTCGACAACAAGTCTTTTGGGACTTCTTTTGCTCTTGGTGCTATTCAATTTGGGGGGTTTGTCCAACTCGACGTGGCATGTTACTGAAACCGAAGCAAGCCACGCAAGCTCGAGCTATGTCGTCGACTGCTTCACAGGTGAGATCCACCATTCCCGAGAGACAGGGCCACCGGAGCAGCCGCAGCGCGAGGTCCGACGGCCCCTAGCACAGAATAGACCATCCGCGGCGCCACTAAAAATCACAAGGCCGTGGCAAACCCAGTTTTTCATCCCCTTTTGCCTCGCAAACCACACGGACACCGACCAGCTCACGACTTCGCACAGAAGTTCGATCGCTGTGTCCCCGTCGCTGCTGCCTGCGTGGGGCTTCGGGGCTGCGCCAGTCACCCAAGACATCCCGAGAGCGATAGCCTCTTCGGCGGTGCCGGCAGAAGCAATCGGCCGCTGACCCCGGCTCCCCGGGGAGGACGCGGGCCGTCGCTCGCCTCGTTGGTTGCTCTCGGTTGTTCGTTGACCCTTGTGCGTTACTCGAGTTTTTCAGCAAAATACGCTATTCCTCGATAGGACCCAAAGGCATACTTTTCACGAAATTTTATTCAAATCAAATAAAATTCATTTTTCCCTATTCGATTATGATGAAAAAGGTTTCTCGTTAAGACGAGCCCTTAGACTTGATTAGGTAGTGTTGGATATCGATATCGGAATCGAGTTCGATAATACACCGATTAAAAAAAAAAAAACGATAACAAAAGTAATCGATACGATACCCTCATCAATACGATACCGATAAACAAACAACTTATCGATACCGACAAACAAAAAGCTAATGGATACGATACCGATAAAAAAAGAAGTAATCGATACGATACCGATAAACAGAAAAACCAGTCGCGTAGATACCGATAAGCAAAAAAATAATCGATACGATACCGATAAGCAAAAAAAAAATCGATTTGATGCCGATAAACAATGAAACAAATCAATGCAATACCGATAAACAGTAAAACAAATCGATACGATACCGATATTTTGATAGATTGAAGCTTTCGTTTCAATATCTGCGTAAAAAACACGGGGATGCGAGGGGATGGAGGGCCAAACACGTTCAATATGTACGATGTATCCAACGCTATTCACTATACTAGATTTAGCGTGCGAGGGTTTCCTGGCGGTGAGCAAAGATGTCGGTTGACGCACTCTGGATAGTTCTGACCCGTCAGAGCCCCTTAGGATTTGATTATGGTAGCTTACACTTTTTCATGACAGATCGCGATCTGGATCATCTACTGACTGTAGACGCTACCCTGCCGTTGTGATGTGTTGTGCGTGATCTGTGATACGTATTATAGTACAGATCCAATCCGGGAAACATGTTGCTATTAATAGATCGTAAACATCGTACGGCTCCCACCCGGCATGGTGATGAGCTAGATCATACCCGCGCAGACCAGGAATCCGTCTGCCCTGAAGTATCTGCTGTAGATCATGCAGTGGGGATCGGTGACCTATCCGGGGTGCGAGGTGTGTAAATAGGTTTGGTGTGAGGAGTTCCTTGCCTTTACGGCTGTCTGTCCGCCAGGGGACGAGAGGACCGTTAGCTGACATCCTTGGTGGAGAGAGCGCACTATGCTTGGTGCATGCTGTCAAAGGCGAATATGCCGTAGAGAGCGCGATCTGCTCTCGGTGCATACGGTAGGGCATGAGTGCATGCCTGGTAGGCCTTTGCCTTTCGCTCCCTTTTGTTTTTGTGTTACCATTCGTCTTGGCCTCGTCTTGGCCTTCGTTTTTGCCTTTCACTTCTTTTGGTGCTTGCCTTTGCCTCTCCGCCCTTCTTGGTATTTTCCTTCGTGCTTTCCTTCGTCCTTGCCTTTTTCTTCCCCCCCCCCCCCCCCCCCCCCCCCCCTACTCCTGTTGGTGAAGGTTGCCCGGCGGTCAAGCGCTGATCGCGACTTGAGAACTTCAATGTTTTTTTACTTACGGCACGAGCGAGAAAACAAGCGCTCAAAAATCGCGCTTTTGGCTTGCGTGTTTTTTAGTTGTTGACGTTTTATTTCGCCTTTGTTTATGGTGTGCGCTCGATCTTCGCTTTGTGTGTTTGGTTGTGTTTTTTTTTTAGGCTTTTCATCAACGCGTCTGGATATTGCGTTTCATGTTTGTTTTTGTACATAAGATATTCATCTAGACGAGCCTGGCGTTTTGTCTTGGCTTTCTTTTTGGCGTTTCCCACCCTGCCCCCCTGCATACCCTTATCTCGCCCCCCCCCCCCCCCCCCCCCCCCCCCCCCCCCCCAACCCCAACCCCCACTCCTCGTTGACCTGTCGTGTTGTGCCCTAAATGCGCGCTCTGCTGTTGTGCGTTTAATTTACTTGCCTGTAACGGCTACGTAACGGCTATGTTTATATAGTGGCGGACATCTTGAACGGCGAGAGGTCGCCCAAGGAAGGACTCGAGGACCTCATGACGATGCCCCTCAAGGCGGAGATGTACGACTAGTGACGTGGCATGAAATATCACGGCACTAGGTCATGAGATGTTACGATATTATATGTCACGGCGTGGCATGTCACGGCGCGATATGTCACGACACTATATTGCGCGGCATGGCATGTCACGATATGATATGTCACGACATCCTTCATCGCGGTATGATATGTCACGGCCTGTCATATTACGACATGTCACGGTATGACATGTGACGTCACGATACACCACGGCATGACGTGTGACGTCACGTCACAAGTCACGACATTATATGTCACGGCATATTACGAGATGCTGCGATATGTGACGACGTAATGTGACGTCACACGGCATGCCAAGACATGTCCCGGTATTTCTTGGTATATCACGAATTGACATGTCACGTCATGGCATGTCATCATATCATGTCACGGCATGACGTGTCACGACCTGCCATGGCATGAAATGACGTGACACGCAGGAGACGACGCTCGAAGTGGGGGACGCGAACACACTTCGAGGAGGGACGGGGGGGGGGGTGGGAGAGTATGGGGGCTGGGAGGGGGTGGGGGGGGGGGGCGGCGGCGGCGGGTAGTTTTTTTATTCCCTGGGTAGAGCGGGGGGGGGGGGGGGGGGGGTGGGGATGTTTTTCTTCCCCTAGATAGAGCTAGGTATACGCTTTTAGGCATACATGGAAACGCTGGCATACTTAGTGTACGCTTTTGTTTTTGATATGTTAACCCTTGTACCACTGCTAAAATTATCCTTCACTAATTCCAAGTATTTTATCTCCAATCACGCGGGCGCGGTTCTAGGGGGGTTAAAGGCGAAGTGAAAGATATAGTATGAGGAATGTTTTACCTGGTATCTGGGAAACACCAGTACCTGGTAGATTTGTGTTTGTGTTCGCTAGTTAGCGTTTTTCTTGTTTCCATCGTCGACGGCGGCGGCCGAGGCGAGGGGCAGCAGGTGTAACGGCTGGCGCGTTTCGGGTTGCCGGGGGCGGCGGCTTATTTAACAGCACAGATGGCGGGGCGAGGGGCTGGCCGGCCCACTCGCTGCACGGTGGGCCGACTGACCTGCTGGCCTGTGTCAAGCAGTGCTGGTTTTTCTGTGCGCTGCTTGCTGCTGCTGTCCGAACGACTGCTGGCGTGTTTCGAGGCTTTCAAGCAGTGCTGGTTCGAAGGTGCCGCTTGGTGGTGCTGCTGTCCGAACGACGGGGCGGTAAGGCGCTATATCTGGCTCGCCCTGTTACAGCTGCTATAGACTATTAATAGCCCTTTCGGCAATGTTTCCAGTCGTTTTTGCTCGTGACGGGTATTGTATGTACCTGCTGTAGGTTTACAACAGTTGTGACAGTATGGCAAAGAGGGACAGAGTTATATAGGTACGTTGTGTCTTTAGCACAGCATGGCAGAGAAACACCATCAGGAACAGAGGAACTTCGCATTGTCTGGTTGATTGATGGTTTGATTGACGAGCGTTACATCGTCCGCGCAGCCCGGGTTGCCTACCGGTGTAGGAGGTCTGTGGTGGTAGACTTACTACTACTACTACTACTAGAAGTAGCAAGATATTTGGTAGTAGTAGTAGTAAGTAGCAAGGGTACAGACCAGCAAGTAGCAAGGTATTTGGTGCTCGCGGTTTTCCTGTTGGTCAAGTTTGGTGAAAGGAAGTTTCTAATTGGTGGAAAATCCATGGTCGATAAGGTGTCGTTCCAGGGTCGAGACGTCACTTTTCGAGGAAACATGAAATTTCACAATTCGCCACGGGCCGTGGATGATGGATGATGTCAGTCTCTTTTTGTTCGAGGCACAAGAGGGTTTCCACCAATCGGAAAACTCCTTCGCGAAGTTGACGAAATCAGAAAACTGGGGGCACCATATACCGGTACCTGTTTTTCTGTCTGCTATCAATATTTGCTGCAGTGTTTGTGCGACACGTGCGCTGGCAGCAGAATGGTGCTACTCGTTCTTGTACTTCTGCTGCACGCCCACACGGTCGATACTACCTGTATGCCGCACTTGCTTGCTTGCCACAGGTGTTTTTGCTGACATTATACCTGTGTCCAGCACTGTAGTTAAAACAATGTGTCCGGCTGAAAAATTCCGTGTGGATGTTGTTACTCCCCCCCCTCCAGTATTTCTAACGCCAGAAGGTTAATGATGCATGCCACACCAGACGTTGGGAGGAACCCCCCCCCCGCGCCGCGCTTGGCAAGCAATGTCTGCCGGTCGGTGAAAACCCGACGTGCTCCGTCCCGGCATTGTAGGGATGCGAGGGTCTATGGTCATATGACTACGGTCATGCACGATAATGAGTACACCCCCCCGCCTCACAAGCGGTCTTAGTAGGATGCAGCTCACCCTTCATGCGACTCGCCGGACACCTCACGGCGCTTCGCGCTTGGTGCAAGCAATGTCTGCCTGGTCGGTGAAAACCCGACATGCTCCGTCCCGGCACTGTAGGGATGCGAGGGTCTATGGTCATACGACTACGGCCATGCATGAGATCGAGTACATCTCTCCTATCGAGTACACCCCCTCACCCCCCCCTCGGGTCTGGGTGCCGCGATTGGGCTCGAACGGGTTAGGGCGCAGGAGCTCCACGAGCGGCTTTCTCTAGAAAGGGACGAGACGTCCGACGTTCGATGTTGCGCCTTCGACCTCGTATCGGATGTGTCCCTTGTTCTCCTCTTTTTTCTTGTGTTTTTCCTGTCCCTCTCTCTCTCTCTCTCTCTCTCTCTCTCCCTCTCGATACGTTTTTGTGTCTCTCGCGTTCTAAAAAGGAACCAGCGCGGCTTCTTCCTCTCCCTTTTTTTACATATATTTTATATTTTTGTCCCTCGTTTTAGTTTTTTGGTGTCTGGTGCGATATGGTCCGACGAGTCTTGCGTTTTGTCCTGCGCGCGACGACTAACTTATGACTTACTCTCCTGCATTGATAATGCTTCAAATGCTGTCCTTACGTAAGAGACCGGGCTTTTCGGGCTCCTCGAGGTATTTTTTTGCCTTAATACACAATTTTCAGTGTCGAGGTGATCAGTCCAGGGGTCAAAACCGCGATGTCCTTTGAGCAGCTTTGCTTACCGTTGCAATTATTGACGACGACAGTAGACAGTAGCAGGAACAGTAAATAGCGAGTAATGCGTTGGGGTGTTCGCGGCGAGTGAATGTGTCCGCGACTTGGTCGTATTTCGGCAGGGAGTACATTAATGTGCTGACTAGATGATCCAGATCGTGACCTGTGAGCTTGTGTTATTCCGATTATTTTATCTGGGCGGTGTACAACGAACGCCAGCTAAAGAGTCGACTAGGCCGTCTTGGTTGCGCTTTACCTCGCACGGTTGGAAATGTGTATATATATATACGTAATATGCTTGAAGTGTAATCGGGCTCGAGGCAACAGCTCGGGCGGACAAAGAAGAAGGTAAGTGGAGGCCGTGGTCACACGGTTTGGTAGCCTGTATTAATTTCCTGTTTCGCAAGCCCAATGGGACACTTCTTCCATGGTAATGCTGCCATCGAAATTCGACGGGAGTCCCATGGAAGCACCACAGATTTCCTACGGAAGTCCGATGGCGTTCCATCTCACGGAAGCAAGAATCCCACGGAACTCCCACAGAAGCACCACGGAAGTCTCATGAGAACTCCGGAGTCGCACGGAAGTCCCATTGGAGCTCCGATTTCCACGAAGGTCCATGGGAACCAGGAAGTCCTACCGAAATACCGTGAAAGTCCCATGGAAGTCCCACGGAAGCACTATGGGAATTGAGAACTTCCACGTAAGTACCCATGGGAAGTCCCACGTAAGTAGCCATGGGAAAAGTCCCATGGGACTCCGACGAACGCACAATTCCCATGGAGACCTCCGTGGGACTTTCGTTGGTGTCTTGGGAGTCCCATGGTGCTTCCGTGGTACTTCCATCATGCTTGCATGGGATTGTACTTCTGTGGGACTTCCGAATTCCCCGTGGTGCTCCCGTAGACCTTCGGACTTCCATGGGACTCCCTAATGGTAGTTCCCATGGGACTTCAGTCGGCCTCCTTGGTACTTCCACGAGATATCATATATTGCTACTATTACACTACAGTGTACTACTACGTACTGCAATTAATACTATTAATACCTGGTGCTACTACTGTACACTACAACAACTTACTACTTGCAACTACTACTTACTACTACCACTATACCTGGTACTACTTTTGTACTACTACTACTACTATTACGGGGGTCCATAGTAAATAGGACCTAGGGTATACACAGAAAACTATATATTTCCCTATTTTTACTAACAATATTTGGTCCTATTTACTATGGTCCCCCGTAATACTACTACCAGGTATACTACTACTACTACTACTACTACTACTACTACTACTACTACTACTACTACTACTACTACTACTACTACTACTACTACTACTACTACTACTACTACTACTACTACTACTACTACTACTACTACTACTACTACTACTACTACTACTACTACTACTACTACTACTACTACTACTACTACTACTACTACTACTACTACTACTACTACTACTACTACTACTACTACTACTACTACTACTACTACTACTACTACTACTACTACTACTACTACTACTACTACTACTACTACTGTTACAGGTGGCCGGGACTACCCTACTACATAATGTAGGCGTAAAAATAAACCACAGGTGTGGAGACCCCCCCCTTGCATAATGTAGGCGTAAAAAATAAACCACAGGTGTGGAGACGCAGAAGTAGCAAACCCCACAGGTGTCGACAACCTTTCCCTTTCAATTCGGTATGCGTAATATCAATATGAATACGTGTGCTATACACAGCACGTACACTGTTCTACAGTAAAGTAAGTCTCCGCATACGTTTTTACGCCCGCGTTATGCAAGGGGTCGGCCAGGGGTCGGGGGCCACCTAATGTACTACTATATATTTACCGATTTTTACTATTAATAACTGTACTATTAATAACTGTATACCAGGTATACAGTACCACTATGAATACAAGTACAGCAGCTGATTAACGTGCCCTCCACGCTGCAATGCTGCGGCGGGATAAACACCTACCTATATACCGATCTTCTACTTGCTTGCTGCTGCTACTACTACTACTGCTGCCTGCTGCTGTTCTGCTGTCCCTGAAGAAAGGAGGAAGGAGGAAAGCAACTAACTCGACAGCTGGCAATCCGCTGCAATGTCGTCGGCCGTCGGGAATGATTCCGTGTCTACCACCGAAAGTTTTTTTTTCTGTGTTTCCACTGAAACCGATCAATCCCCCGGTTTTCAGTACTTAATTTATCCTATATATACCAGAAAACGATGGCAAATTGCTGCTGCTGCTGCTGTATGATACTCGTATCGGCCTCTACGCTTGGTACTAAACTTGTATTTGTTCCAAAGATATGAAAGATCTCGTGAAAGCAAGAAACGCCAGAATAAACACAATAAACCCAAAAGCCAAAGAGCAAAGAGCTACCTGTGCAGCAGTATGCGACGGCTTTGAATCTCGATACTTTACATCAACCAACAGCGAGGGTCGATCTGATCACGCCGATCATGCCGGGGCTGCCGTTAATCGCGGCTTCGGTCGTTGGCTCCTTCGTTGTCTTCAAGTACTACGAACCCAAGCCGTGCCAGTGAGTGAGCCGATTTCAAAAACGATGCCTTCTTCTTCTGTGTCTGTACTCTGATTGTTCGGACTTGGGTGTGCAAGCTAAGATCGTCGTGTCTGCAGTAGATCGTGGACCAGCGAGCAGTACGTCGAGTCTGCTGCGTGCGCGCTGCTCCTAGCGCCTCTTAGTTGTATGTGGTCTTTGTTCTCAACCGCCCTCAGACCCCAGATCGATCGGAGATTCAATTCTTGTGGGTCTTCTCGTGGCAGGCCTCTTATTACTTTTCGAAGAAAGAGCAGAGGAGGGGTACGACTACGAAAAACGTTTGGCTCGTTTTGTTAGGCACACTGCCATGTGTCTGTATTTCGGAAAGCAAACGAGGTATGATACCAGGTACAGCAGTACCTACCTAGAGTTGGTGGTGTTGATGAGATCACCGGGACTGGCTGGTTGGTGGTGGATCGACTCAAGAATGGCAGCATACATCAGCAGTACGTACGGGCTGGCGCTGTGCGAGTCAATCTTCACGACGCCGGGCACCCGTTTCCATGCGCTTTTTGATACTTTTGGCCTCTTGTTATACATACATGCGTGATGTGGCGATCGTTGCTTCTCGACGGGCAAAAATCACGTTGCATGCTTCAATTATCACTTTGGACGAAAACATAAGGATCGTTGACAAACTAATATAAATACTAAATGGGCCTTACAATTCCGTCCATAGTGGTACTGCACAGCACAGCCATCGTTCCTGATCAGAGCAGCTCGCACGTAGTCGTGTAGTCGTAGTCGTATCATAGCAGCAGCAGCAGTAGCGTGTTGTGCCGGAAGATAGCCATGCCACAGATAGACAGACAGACAGACCTCCACTACATAGCAGTGGAGGAATGCTGCGGTTCGTTGCATGGTAAAAATCGAAGTCCCACAGCTCGTTGATACGGTTCATTCACCACAAGCGAGTCACGCAAGTACTCTATTAATATTAATAGCAACGCAAGATACGTAAAGGGTCTGTTGGGCGGTTTCGCCTTCAGCTTGGAAAAAAAAACACGCACACGTCGGACAGGCGGACAGGTCATGTGAGTGAACTCATCTGTATCCAGGTAGAGCTCACCCCCTGCAAAACATGCTTTTAGACGAGCTACGTGCATACCAGATGTCTCCTACAGCCCACACCCCGCAGGATACATTCATTCGCAGAAGAAGAGCTGTCTGCTGTACGATCAAAGCTACATACATACAGGAATCGCCGGCAACCATTCATGCATGCATGTATGTATGTATGTGTAGAAGAGCTACCAAGTACTATTACAGTAGACTGCTGTATCTCGTACCTTGTACAGCTCGCATCCGGCACACATGTGACACTCTATAGCTCGTATCGTGGAGCTCCTATGGTTCACCGAAGGGTGCTCGACAAAAAGTACTCCTTCCCAATGTCAAACGAAAAACAAACCAGTGGGTCAAAGCGGGTTGGGATTTCTGGACGAAGTGCCGAAAAGAGGTTTTCCCCCCCCCCCCTTATATTTGTACGTATTTTACAAGGTTTTCGTATTCCCCCTTGTCTGGGTCTCAAAAATGGGTAGTGAGGTGCCGGGATTCTTTTTCGTGGACCCCTGACTCAACCTGCGGAAACATTTGCAGAAGAATTATCTCCCATATTGGTAGCTTACGCCCGGAAAAACACTGTGTAGATGATGTACAGTAGCTCAGATACAAGTGGTACCGTTGTATAGCCCAGCTTCAAGAGACATAGATATGATGATGATGACCGACACTCGCGCTGGGTTGAAAACGTAAATGTACTGCAATGATCCGCGCCTGTCGAGCGGCGGCGTCATCGTCCACATCCATCGCCTGGATTGTGGGAGCCACAGGTTACCCGTCGCTGTCGGTATCGTTCGCGGTCGTGGTGCCGCAAGAGCTGCTGCCCCCGACAGTTGTGATGCTCTGGGGGGGGGGGGGGGGGGGGGGGGGTGTACTCATTGTCATGCATGGCCGTAGTCGTATGGTAGGGATGTTGTACTCGATATCATATGGCCGTAGTCGTATGATGTTCTATTAATAGGGGGGGGGGGGGCTCTTGTTGGTATGAAAGGTCAATCAAAAAGTGTCCCCTGTTCCCCTCTCACAGATGAATCTCGAACAGAATCAGAGTGATGCCGAACAGAACCGTGAAAATAAAAAGGAACTTCCGGTCCCCATTCGTGCCCAGAACACACCTCAAAAATGCTAGGTTCGATGTCTATTACGGGAGGCCATAATAAATAGGACCAAACGTTGTTGGTAAAAATAGGTAAATATATAGGTTTTTTGTGTGTACCGTAGGTCCTATTTACTATGGTGCCCCGCAATAAGAGCTATCCCATACCAGCACCTTGTAGCTCTTACAGGCCACCCGCGGGGAACTATGTGTAGAAGAGCAATCATACCTCCCATATAGCTCACCCCCGGCAAACATGCGTGGAAGAGCTGTCAAATAGTAGCTCACCCCCGGCGAACATGTGATAGCTCATGCAGCTCTTACATATAGCTCACCTTCGGGAAATGTGTGCAGAAGAGCTAAAAATAGCTCTCCTATAGCTCACCCGCGGTGCGCATGAATAGATAGACGTCATTCACTCTATCCCGATTTTATTAGATCAGAGCTCATGGTGAGTTGATCTGTCCATCGTGTGAAACATACGTACGTACGACGTGGTCTGGTTTTTTTCTCGTTCCAATGTCTCAATACTACACCAGGAACCCCAGCCCGTGTATATATTAGCCCTACTTCTCCCGCCTCTCCCCCCTTTCTCAGATGCGGGGTCACATAGCGGGTATCCCCCCCCCCCCCCCCCCCGTTCCCCACTACGGTGCATGCCTTTATTGTTATCGCGGGAAGAATTCAGCATTTTCTTTCCCCCGTCGACTCGCGCCGAATAAGCGCACACAACATACTACTCGTAGGCGCTCTCAGTTATTGAACAAGAAAAAAACAGTAGTCCTCCTCGGGGGGACTCTCAATTTCACGAGGTTGACAGTAGTAGCGGCGGCTGTGAGGTTTAGACCACCGGGGGCGCCGGATCTACTACGATGTATTACTGTTAATAATATCATACCGGTTAGGTGTTCCGAAGTTAACATGCCAGGTATTTGGACCACTGTAAAAATATGGCATCCATCCGGGATACGTACCTGGTATTTGATACTCTGGTTGGTATTTCACCTGGTTCTGTGCGAGATGAGACTACTCCTGTTTTGTTCACACTGTGGACACCCAGCATAGTGCTGCTGTAATACCTGGCCACACTGCAGACGAACCACGATGCCCGCAATGCACACTGTAACTATTAATAGTAAGATCAGGGTGGGATACAGCGTGTCCCTCTCGTGTTTGCCTAATGAGCAGGTGCTCGTTGTTACTCACGTATCTTGATTGCTTAGAGAGATAGAACAAGAGCAGCTGAATTTCCTTATAGGGCTCGATGGAAGACTGATGGAAGGCCTCGTCTTTTGCGGGAACCCCTGATTTCCCATCTAAGACACGCCTCCCAAGTACAGTACTACCAATACGATCCCAATATCCGTAACAAGGCAATTACCGGGCTTTCTGCATCATTCAAAGAGGTAACATTACAACAATATGGTAGGGATGTGGTTGTCTTTCTTCCACACGGTAGCGGCAACCCTGATTTTCTAAAAAATCGGATGAGACTCCTTCATCACTTGAGGAGCTCTTGAGGTATTTCACAGAAAAACTGGCCAAAAAAACATCAAGATGGATGATCTAATGTCTTATAGGTATGCAACGAATTTAATATGGTAGAACATTACTGTAATAACGGCATTCCAACGATATTAGATTCGTAGTGTTGTCAGTGCCCTCAAGAAGCCCCATCAGCCAGAAAGATTCTGTCAAAAAGAGGTACAGTACCTTTATCGTAGCACGGGCCACCAATGCGAATTATGTACTAGATGCGCACGATTACGGATTACGCATACCAGGTATCATATATGTATTCGTTGTTTGTTGTTTGTTTCGCGTCCTTCTGCCCGCCCGCCCGACCGACCGACCAGGATGCCGCAGCTCCCAGAGTGGGTCAGGGCCTTCTTAAGGCGAAGATATGTGCGGAGGTGAGAGGCCTGACGACCTGCTTTTGTTTATTATTGGCACCCAAAGTCATCTATCATCTATCGGTGGTTTGTGAGGTAGAGGGCGCTTAGGGTTTGATTCCGATGAGCACACGACCAGATCAATCAGCGTTCATTGCGGGAGCAACCGCTGTAGGAGAAGCTAGAGATGAATGTATTCAGTATCCATGCGCCGTATGCATCATGACGTCGTTCGTAATAACGTGATCGTGATGCTTGTTTCCCAAAAGCAACGCCAGTTTTTTTGTCGTGACTCAGCATCACTGCTGTTAGTGCTCTACTTGCTTCTAGCTCAATCAACCCCTGGGAGGATTCACCTTCGTTCAGCAGTCTTCTCGACAAGCCGTGGTCACAGTTAGGTGCCGTTCCTTCACCTCCCCCTCCCCCCGATATGTAGAACAAATCAATTTATTCGAACCGAAGCTGTCATCCAGTGCAAGTCCGCCTGGCAGGCGATTCTCAGTAGGATGCATGCAGCTCACCCTTCATGCGACTCGCCCAACACTACACAGTGCTTCGTGCTTGGTGCAAGCAGTGCCTGCCTGGTCGGTGAAAACCCGACACGCTCCGTCCCGGCTTTGTAGGGATGCGAGGGTCTATGGTCATACGACCACGGCAATGCATGACATGAATCCCCCCCCCCCCCCCCCCCCCCTTTGGGTTGGTGTCGGTTGGCAACGACACTGTAAAACATGCCGCTCACTACGTGAGCTAGACATCCAGGGTACCGTTTTTTTTTTTTTTTTTTTTTTTTTTTTGGCGGTCGCCCACAGCTGGTCGTCTAGTTAGATCATTTTTGTGCGAGGTAAAGAACCTTTGCTCTGCACAAGGGAATTGATCGTATCACGTAGTGTTCAAGGTAAGACACCCAAGAGGCAGTTACATAGTACTCCCATTGCTGTCTCTGGAAGTGGCTACACCGGAAATTAACCTAACTCATTGAAGCTGTCATCCATACGGAAGTCCGCCTCACAAGCGGTTCTTAGTAGGATGCAGCTCACCCTTCATGCGACTCGCCGGACACCTCAAGGCGCTTCGCGCTTGGTGCAAGCAATGTCTGCCTGGTCGGTGAAAACCCGACATGCTCCGTCCCGGCATTGTAGGGATGCGAGGGTCTATGGTCATACGACTACGGCCATGCATGAGATCGAGTACATCTCTCCTATCGAGTACCCCCCCCCCCCCCCCCCCCCCCCCCGGTATACACATGCCTTCATTTTTATCGCGCATAATATAGGTTCATTCAGCATTCTCATGGATTTCCCAGCGCTGCTAGTCGATTTTCATCGATTTTTGCCAACTCGCGCTCTCACGCTCCGGCGACGGAAAAATAGTGCTCAGGAACAACACGGCATTCCTCGGGATTCCTCCCGCGGGATATACCCCGCAAATTTGCGCGGGATTCGGAATTGTGACGTGGTACCGTGGTAAATGTGAAATTCCGCTCCCGCACAAACGCATCCCGCGCAAATTCTTATATCCCGTTCCCGAGCCCACGCAAAAGTGTATGTCCCGTCCCCGCACAAACAAGTCCCGCGCGAATGCAAAAAATCCGTTGCCGCACAAACACGCCCCGCACAATTCAGGATATCCCGAATCCCGTGAACGAAGAAAGGTTAAATCCCGGAGAAACGGAAATGCTAATCCCCACTCCGCAGAAGGAGGCACTATAAAATATGACCAGAGCACGCACTAGCGTCAGGCATCATGTTCAATGCTCGGGTCAGTCAGTCTTTTTTTCCCTATGTTAGCTATTGTTTTGGAAACAAACAAAAATGTTCGTACTGTAAACTTGGTACGGTACGTATGAAAAACGAGAGAAAATATTGAAATTCCCGGAGACGTGCCCCTCTCAGTAGAACGCCGCGAAAAAAAAGAGGAAACATCCCGTCCAGGGGAGTACCGCGGTGGCCGGAACCCGCACAACCAAATTCGTCGAATCCCGTCGTGACTAGATCCCGTACAAAAAGAAACGTTTTTATCCCGTGGTGGCTGAATCCCGCCCCGGGGAGTCCCGCGGTGACCATATCCTATTCAAAATATTAATAGTACGGTAGAATCCCGGAGTTCCTGAATCCCGCGGCATTTGGTCCCGGAGTCGAACCGGTGTCCCGAGGAATGCCCTTTGATATAAGTGTCTTACGTCATACCGAAAAACCACCAGTCGAGATTCGAAACACAGCGCAGCCGCCAGCAGAGTGACAACAGTCTGACTACCCGAGGTATCAGTCAATATTACTATTACTTGAGGTACATGCAGTCAATGCATGTATAAATTTATACCCAGGTACCCTGGTCGGCGATGTAGGACCATTAGGTTGTAATTATCAGGGCTTTCCTCGAGATTTTTCCAGTTGTGAAAGTCCCGCGGGATTCCACGACATACGGGATATTCCCGTGATCCCTTGGAATTTTTGGAATCCCGTTCCCGTCCAAACTGATTTCGTGGAAATGTTTGTGATCCCGATCCCGTCCCGTGTTTTTATTAAATCCCGATCCCGATGCAAACTAGTCCCGTGAAATTTGGGCAATTCCCTGAAATCCGTGTCCAGTCCGGTGCAAACCCGTGAAATTTGATATTCTCCAAATCCCGTGCAAACCAATCCCGTGGTTTCGTGATCCCGCGGGATTTATCCCGTTTTCTCAGAGACAACGGGATTTTCCGGGGATTTTTGGTGTATAGGTCAGCAGTTAAACGTGCTCAACTCAAAGGCAGTGAGTCATGCTTCCGAACCTTGCCTGTAACGTTTTTTTTTTTTTAAATGTGCTACCTGGTAGATTTTTCCAGATATTTTCCACACTAATTTCCTATGATTGAAAAAAAAGATTTTGTTTCACGAATAAAAAAAAAGAAGTTATTTTTCAATGAAACACAATTCAGTGCGATCAAAAACGACACGAATGCATCCCCCGGTGCGACACGCCGTCCGTACAATGTGAAGCACGCGCGCCACCATGAACGAATACAGTTCGACAACGCCATGGGATTCGGTTATGTTCGCGTATGATGGTACAGAAAGTGCAATCGTGTGTGTGACATCATACGAATCACTGCTGTGCTTGCTGTGTACCGTACACGTACCGTATTCCTTTCTACATCCCGTATCGTGGAGTACCGTGCTTTTTTCGTCCCGTACAATCCCGTCACGTAAAATCCCGTGATATCTCAATCCCGTCCCGTGGAGTACCGCGCTTTTTTCGTCTCGTGAAATCCCGTGCCGTAAAATCCCGTTGTATCTCAATCCCGTTGCGTGCACTCCCGTGAAATTTCAATCCCGTCCAAGTTTTCCCGCCTAATCCTCTGATGGCTCAATCCCGTCCTGTACCGTCCCGTGCTTTAAATACCCCTCTTATTCCGTCCCGGGGGATCCCGAGATATCTCGATCACGCGGGATCCCGTCCCGAGACGAAAAAGCGGTCCCGAAGAAAGCCCTGAAAATTATGAACCCCCAACGATCCTTGCATTTCCTTCGGTACGTACCACACTCGGGACAATGGACACAACAAAAGTCTATTGCTTCGACAATAGACGAGGAGGGGGATCTATCGATGTACATTATCTGCGACAATAGATTGTGGAAGGTATCTATCGATAGGTATTGTCGGCGACAATGGGCTGGTGATATTGTCGATCGATAGACATTGTCTAACACAATAGATGGTGAACTTCGTCCATCGATGGCCACTGCAGGCCACAATAGAATGTGCGAGATGTCGATCGATGGCCATTGCCGGCCACGATAGAATGTGCGAGATGTCTACCGATAGCCATCGGTGACCACAATAGATTGTGCGAGAGGTATATCGATGGCCATTGCGGGCCACAATAGATTGTGCGAGAGGTCTGTCGACGGCCATTGTCGACCACAATAGATTGTGCGATATGTCTATCGATGGCCGTTGCCGGCCACAATAGATTGTACGAAATGTCTATCGATGGCCATTGCCGGCCATATAGATTGTACAAGCTATCCATCGATAGCCATCTCGAGGATATTTTGCACTCATCCCACGATATACGAGGTATGTCATTTTCTGTATGGTATGTGGTAATTTGAACCGACGTCATCATGTTGTGGACACCATACGCTCTCACACTCATTTGAAGAATACATTAAATACAGATGTCGCCATTAATAGACACTCGCGCACCAAGATATTGGTAACTGTCATCAACTTGTGTGCGCTCTTCGTTTCGGAAATTGACTCGATTTAATACCCTTGCTTTGTCCTACAAGTCTATTAACTCCACTTTGAATAAAACGTGGATCATTAAACTCAAACCACCTTACGCTGAAAATTCTGTTATTTCCGTTTCTCATCTCGAGTTTGTTTGTCCCATACTGAAACCAAGTAAGTAAGAGTTATTTTTTCGGATGCTGGTCATCTATAATTTAGATTATTTTGTTAGGAAATAAATTCGATTTGTTACCCTTACATTGTCCTCGATTAACTGCACTTTCAAAAAAAAATCTGGATACTGAAAATGAAACCACCTTGACAAGAAAATTATCAGCTTTCCGTTTCTTAACTCGAGATTTTTGTCTCGTACTGAAATGAAGTAAGTCAGATTCATATTTTTCGGAGCCCGGCCAACAATCTATTGTGGGTGGCGATGGCTATTGTTGGACACAATCGCGTACCTATTGTTGGCGGCAATAGAAGCTTCGGCGGTCGTCAAGAATGGCCATCGACATACATCATTCCACGGTATACAATAGGTTTAGGTAATAGTCTATTACGAAAACACGCCCGACAGTCTATTGTGGGTGACGATGGCTATTGATGGATACAATTGCGTGTATAGTGTTGGCGGCAATAGCCATCGATAGGCAAACGTTTTGGTCTATTGTTCGAACAATATCTATCACGGTTGCTTCCCCAGCATCTATTGTTCAGGACAATGGCCATCTATGGACAACCTTGTGACTCCATTGTTAGGGCAAAGGCATATTGTCTCCATTGCCGAAAAAGTATTGTTCCCTGACAATATCTATCGATAGACAGCGTTGCCAGTATATTGTCGTTAACAACATCTATCGATAGACAGCGTTGCCAGTCCATTGTGGTTAGCAGTGTCTATCGATAGAGAGTGTTGCCAGTCCATTGTGGTTCACAATGTCTATCGTTAGCCAGCGTTGCCAGTCTATTGTCGTTAACAGTATCCATTGACACACGCTTTTTCGGGGCTACTGTAGCGACAATGTTCTATTTCCTTTCTATTGTCCAGGGTATATGCACATCTTACCTCATCTATCTTTATCCGTACAGAGTGTAACCGATTTGGAATCACTATTAATAACACAGAGTACTAACCACAACAACACAGCCGACAATGCAACACACTTAACCCCCATGATGCCCACTGCCTTGTTGAGACACACAACGTTGCAGCCCTCCTTCACGCTATGCCATGCACCGACATTGCTGCTCATCACGATACGCCATACACTCATTCCATACTGGTGGTGATCACAAGATGAAAATATGACATTGCTGCGGAACAAAATGTTGCGTTGCTTAGTATATCAGAGTGCATTGTAGGTGTGGAAAGAGGCTGGTGATGGTGTCCATCGATAGACATTGTCCACTACAATCGATTCTCAACGGTGTTCATCGATAGCAATTGCCGGCCACAATAGATTAGAAACGCATCTATCGATAGCCATTGCTGGTCACAATACATTCAGAAACATATCTATCGATAGCCATTACCGGTCACAACAGATCAAGAAATGCGTATATCGATAGCCATTGCCGGCCACAATAGATCAAGAAATGTGTTCATCGATAGCCACTGTGGACCGCAGTAGATTCTGCAAGCTATCCGTCGATAGCCATTGTCGGTGACAATAGCTTCCAACCCAGGTACTTCAGCACACTCCTGCCTGAACAATATGTTGGGGACGCAACCTATCGATAGGCATTACCGACGACAATGGATGAGGAACGTTCCAATCGATAGCCTTTGCCGACGACAATAGACCCGTCCATTGCACCATGTTCTATTGCTATTGCAGGGGCCATTGTCTATTGTCCAGGTGCACGTATAGCGGCGTAGCAGAGTGATATCATTGCATCATTGTATACTGCCAACCATCAGAGTGAGTGTTTCACGTATGTAGAGCACTGCACACGTATGTGCAGTATATATGCGTATGTGCTCCTCCATGTTGTGAACTGCGGCAGCAGTATGATATGATGATATGATATGATATGGTAGCAGTATTAATAGTTGGTGCCCTCTACAGTATAGTTGGTCCATAGGTCCATACTCCCCTATACTACTGTGGAAATGTATGAGAGCAGTATTTATAGTAGGTCCATACTGCCTTGTACCACTGCTGCTGTAGTAGTATATGATAGCAGTATTAATATTGGTAGACGGTCTCTACTGTAGGTCCATACTGCCCTGTACCACTGTGGTAATATATGGTCGAGGTGTTAATAGTCGGTCTCTACAGTAGGTCCATACTGCCCTGTACCACTGTAGTAGTATATGATAGTAGTATTAATAGTCGGTATCTACGGGGGTCCATAGTTAATAGGACCTATGGTATACATAAAAAAAACCTATATATTTACCTATTTTTACTAATAAAATTTGGTCCCATTACCTATGGACCCCCGTAATAGGTCCATACTACTGTAGTAATGTATTATAGCAGTATTAATAGTCGGTCTCTACTGTAGGTCCATACTACCCTATACTACTGTGGTGCCCTATATATGGTAATATATGATAGCAGTATTAATAGTCGGTCTCTACAGTAGTAGGTCCATACTGCCCTATACCACTGTGGTAATATATGATAGCAGTATTAGTATTAATAGTCGGTCTATACTGTAGGTCCATACTGCCCTATACCACTGTGGTAATACATGATAGCAGTGTTAATAGTCGGTCTCTACTGTAGGTCCATACTGCCCTATACTACTGTAAGTAGTACATGATAGCAGTATTAATAGCATAGCCGGTCCGTACAGTGTAGTAGGTCTACGCTGCCCTACCAGGTATGGTCTTCAAACTGTCACAGAATCGTGTTATTAATAGTATACAGCAGTAATATGAATATAGACTCTTAAGTATTAGCAGCGCCCTTCATTCGCTTTTTCCTTTCGCGCTCTGACCCCGCCCAGGCATACTGTGGTACCTACGCTCGTAGTCTCGTAGTACGTACGTAGAGCGACCCAAGAACCATTTTTAATGGGTGGGGGTGCCGTGTGTGCGATGTGTTGTATTAGGCGGGTTTTTCTGTGGCGTAAAGTTAGTGTCGCTGAGTCACCCCCCTTTACGATGGTATATAGCCCTTCCTTGGCTCCAACCCGCTTCCATCTTTCGTTTCTTACTTTTTGTCTTTAAGCGACGACCTTTTGGCTCTTACTCTTGTCCATATCTCGCAATGACTTGGATCCGGGTTCTCGAAGCAGAGGGCTCCTCTCCCCCTTCATGCCCGCTCGATGCTGAAACAGCAAAAAACGGGTTGTAATAGATCACGAGTCACGACTGTTTGTGTAACATGAGTGTTATATGGGCAAACCCCGCATCGAACTCAAAAGTATTGATAGGCTTTCTGAGTACGTCGATCGCCGGCGATTACAACAGCTAGTGCGTACCGATTCCATTCCATTCACGACACTATTAATACTACTGGCACTACATTTTCTGTGTATACACCTGGTGCGCACCTATTTAAAGTATTCTCATGTTTCTGAACGAACGATCGAACGAATCGACGACCGACGACGACGAACGAACGAACGATCGATCGATCGAACGGACGAACGAACGAATTAATTAACGAACGAATGAACGAATGGATGGACGAGCGAACGATCGAACGATCGAACGATCGAACGAAAAAAACGAACGAACGAACGAACGAAGATCGAATTTGAGTAGCCGCTTCAGAGACGACATGAAAAAAAGAGTGCGACGACTCCAGCTATCGGAAAACGAAACTGAGTCTGAGGCGAGTCGACGAGCGATGAAGAAAGTGCTGCCCGCCTGCCCCTGGTGGTGTCGACGGCCAGTCAGTGTCTCTCGCGGCCTGCTATATATCCTCGCGTGTCGTGCTTCCGTTCTAATATTTGCCCTTCTCCATGTCGTGCCATGCCGTCTTCGCGTGATGAACATCTACACCTCGGACAAATAGATCATCGATCCCCAGTTCATGATGATCTAGATATTTCAAGACAGATAAATCTATTCCCAACCTTGTACGATCTAGCTCATTGTGCCGGGTGGGGCCCGCATAATCTGCATGACCTAGCACATGTTTCCTGGGTTGGATCTGTGCTATTTATTTATATGCAGATCCCGCATAACTTCTCACAGCGGTACGAACGGGAACTATTAATAGTGGTAGCAATTCCGGGTGCATCACACCGCGATCGCATACCTCAGCGCGTATCACCGTCGGAGGGGTATGGAAAATCGTACTCGACGTTCCCACGGGACAACCAACGGTAGCAGAACCCCTAATCGACTAGGCTACAAGTTTGGGGACAATAAGGAATACAAGGCACCCGCAAAAAGGATACGCATCAAATGAGCGACGACATTGAGATAAGAAAAGAGTCAACAAGTATGGGTGTGATCTCATGCCGCAGCAGAAGGAGGCCTCATTGATCCCAAACTATATACGAATTAACGTACGACGCGATGTTACAACAGTAACCTGGAACAGAAAAAGAAAAGAGGGGACGCCAGCAGGGTGGATCCCTTTTCGGGAAAGACCATTGTTGTATGGGGAGACAGTGATTGAGTATCACTCCGTGAGCGATATCGCAGCTCTACAACAGCACGACAAAGTAGAAAGAGGCTAGGGAAAAACAGACCATCCCGCCCGCTCATCGTTGGTAGCGAGGTGTACCGTCGACAACGACATCAGTTTGGTTAGTGTTTATTTTACCGGGGTACCTACTCTCTGCGACGAGGTGCCGCCTTGATTGCCAGACAACCAACGCGGGAGTAGTAACCCTGGGTGAGAGTCTCCGGCTGGTCGCAGCAGGAGGCCTCATTGATCCCAAACTATATACGAATTAACGTACGACGCGATGTACAACAGTATTATTAATAGTAGTAGATGATCTTTACAGTACAGTAGCTGCTCATGACCTGTCCAAGGTGTGAACGTCTCCCCTCCTTTCTCGGCCGGTCCGCACTATTGACCTGTCTGTTTCTGTACTGCTTACAGCCACCCTTCGACCGTGGCGGCAAACCCCTCCTTCATGTAGGTCATAGCTCGCCCATTTTTTGGCGCCCTATCCACACCTACCTATATACCCCCCCTGTCCTCCAGAATCCCAAACAGCACCCTATTCGGCAGGCGCTACTCGTTTCTCAGGCACGCGAGCGATGAAACCAGCGAATAGCGCCTTCCGTTTGCCTGCTCGCCGCCGTATCAATGCTCTCGTATCCTGTCGTGCGATTGTGTACGATGTTTTTTGTGGCGAGGACTGCAATTGCGTCGTAGGAAATTATTATCGAGAGTACTACCTACCTGAACTGTACGAGAAAAATTAAACGCGTTTTGTCGGAAAATAATCCGCCACTTAGTTAGGTACTCACACGGTACGTAGCCAAAGGCGGCACCCGTGCAGTGTGCCGTGTGCACTCGTGCAAGATGTTTGCTTCGACATTTTTTCTGACACTCTGGCAGTAGCCTGTAAGGGGCTCCAAGACAGCAGGCGCGGCCGGTAACTGAGTGGTTCGTTTCTCGCCGTGCCTGTTCGCTTTTCGCTGTCGTGCTTGTCGTGTGTCCAGGTGTATGGGACCGCTGCTTGTCGAGGGCTTCCCACCTGCCCCCAAGCCACAACGTACGAGCTGGAGGGTGCTTTTTGTGCAAGCGTGCGCAAGGTACGCTCGTCAGCCCATGCCATAACATGTTTCGTCCGCCAAAGCCACGGTACTTTACTATACAATACAATACCATACCTGGTGCATGGTACTTGGAGCCTGGTGCATGATGCATGATGCATGGTGCTGGGTGCCTGGTACTTGGTGTTGTATGTTGTTAACCAGTATCTGCAGCAGTAGGTGGACTTGTTCGCCATCGGCTTGCTGAGCTAGTACTGTATAACTATTGCGTGTATGTCACCAGGAAGCTTTTCTGCACTCCCAGCAAAAGTAATACCTGGTAGTAATTTTAATAGCTTCTCTCTACATCGCTTGTTCAAAGAAAATGAGTCCAACTCTACTCACGTCGGTGTTGTCGGGCGTGATACGCGTAGCATGCGACACCTAACATAGGAACACATACGTTGAACTCGCCGGAGGTAGAGGGGCGTACTCATCTGTTGCCTGCCTTGGTCATTTGACAATTGACCACGCATCCCTTTCGACGCCCCGGGGGGGGAAGGGCGGGGCGGGGGGGAAAGGGGGAGGCGAGGGGGTTCGACTTGTTTTTTAACGCAATGTAAGGTGGTCACAGCTCTCGGGATAAGAAATATGCTATGGTCTACAACATTCGTGTAGTCGTGTTTTCGTGTCATACCCTCTTCTTCAGCCGTACGTACTGAGTTGTACTGGACGCTGGTATCGCGGGGACTCTGTGCAATCATCGCCCGTGTGCTGCACTGATGAAAAAAACACAAACAGAGAGACGGACGGCATCGAAACATGATACCGTCCAGCATTCTGTTAATAATACCTACCCTATTTCAACGGTTGCCACGGCCGTCGAGTTGATATAATACGGCGTTAGCAAGGCATGATGGGGACTTCGACATCGTCCTTCATCCAGAACATCAGGGCTCCGTGCTTGGCATCAAGAGCCGCCGAGTAGAGTTGATGTACGGCACGTCCAGATGCTCCATGTGTTAATTGTATGCGTCCTCTCCCTCTTGTTGCACGTCCTGCCGCTACTACGACTTTCATTCCAAGGGTGTCGACGTCACAGGTCGCACCGCGTCGGGACAGACGGGAGGTGCAATGGGGGCGCCAGCTGGACGCTGCTGCCGCACAGAGGGTCGTAACTGTGGTGAAGTGTTTGGTGGACGGAGAAGACAAGCGACTCTTTCTGCGGTCGTTGTTTCACGAGGCGATGCTGAGCCAGCTGCAGCAGCTTTGTGAGTGCCGCATATTTTTTGCTAAGCGATACCAACTGCGGGAGCAGGAGCAACAACTGTGCGATCGGCGTGCACGGCATGTGGAGCGCTACGCACGGCGACGTACGCAACAGCAACGGCAGAAAGAACAGCGCCAGCAGCTGCAGCAGGAGTATGACCAGCAAGAGCAGCAGCAGCAATTGCGCGAACGGCGTGAACGCCATGCCGATCGCCACCAACAGCAGCAGCAGCAGCGGCGGTGGGAGGAGCAGCAGTGGCGGCAGTGCCTGCAGCAGCAACGCAAGCGCCAGCAGCAGCAACTGCAAAAACGGGATGAGGAGGAGCAGAGCAGCAGCAGCAGCAGCAGCAGCAGCAGCAGCAGCAGCAGCAGCAGCAGCAGCAGCAGCAGCAGCAGCGCAGCAGCAGCAGCAGCAGCAGCAGCGCCAGCAGCAGCAGCAACGGGTAGAAGACCTGGAGAGGGGTCTGCGGGTCGCAAGAGCGGAACTGAGGGTGGCTGCAAATAACGAGGGTAAGGGCGGACGGTTTTATTGCTGTGTTTGTTCATTGTCACAAGTACAATGGGATGCAGGAACAATCTGCACTGGCTAGGAAGAAGGCAGCTTCTCTTGTTCAGGAAGCTTCTTTTTGTGTTGTTGTCGTATCCTTCCTCTTCATGAAGAAAGAGAAAGGAGCTGTTGAGAGTGATTCGATGGGGGCTTGATTCAAGGCATCAAGCCCACTCTGCTCTCCTTCTATTAATCCGCTAGACTGGTAAAGACTCCTGTCCGAGGATTCTTCGGGCGCTTGTCTACTCTTCTCCTCTCGGCTATCCTAACCATTGTACTGCAAGGGAAACTTCAGAGCCCCGGGAGTATTCAGAGCTTTGATACTACGGGCCATCTCATAACCACTTCTATAGCCCGATACTATATCATATCACATTAGCCCACCCTGGATAGTCGTATATGCAGACCATACAACGGTCAACTGATGATAACGGAGTTCTGAATACTACCGGGAAGGGAGGTCGATGATGCGGCTATTCGAAACAACAAAATGAGGTTATAGATTTCCCCACGCCTCGTAGTGAGGCCTAGCCGTCACAGACAATGTTATTGTCAGAAACACCTGCTGAAAGAGGGGGTCAAAATCCAAAACAGAAAAAGGCAGGGGCCAAGTACATGACATAATAGCTTTTGTTTTTCATTTTATAAATATATATATTTAATCTGAATCACGCACGATCTTGTAATCACACACACTTTGAAATAATGAGATTCGACCTCGCTCTCATAGCTTTTGGGGCATATTTATCGATATCGTGTGCCCCCTCTTCCCCCTTTTTCTTTTTTTGTTTTGCTCGTGGCGAAAATAATTGATGTACATCAATTCAAAATAGTCTCAAATATCTCCAATACGAAGTACACTGTATCCGCCTGCTTCGTAAGGAAAATCCGCAGTACGCACGATCTTATTATCACACACACGGCTTGGAAATATGAGCTTCGACGAAATAATGGATTTCAGATTGTAGTATACCATGGTATTGTTTATCAACATCGTGTCCGTTTTAGGGCGAAAAATCAATGCACATTTATTCAAAAGTCACAAATTAATAATACCGGTAACAATTACATGTCTCCACCTGCCCCGTCAGTGGAATTTGGTCCTCGCACGCCCCAGTTAAGCTTCTTCTATTAATATCCAAAATATAGACACATACCAGGTATCCTTTTTATTTAATGCTGTCGGCAGTAACAGTGATGATGATGGTATCCAAATACATATATTGATAAACAGTAATACCCGGTATGAAATACACCTCGGAAAGATAGCCCACTCGTGACAAGCTACGTGCAACCTCGATGTTGATGTTTATTTTTTCCCAAAATATAGGCACACCCACTCCTTAAATTCTGCAGCTTCAGATTTTGTTTTCCTCATCTACCGACTGTATTTCCTGCATGAAGCCATGTAAAAACCCGTAGCAGCACGCGCGATCGAAGTATCACACACAGCTTGCAAAGATGAGTTTCGACCAAATCCTCGATCTCACAGCTGTTGTTCTTTCGTAAATACCAAGTGTGCCCACCGCGGGCAGATTATCGATTCCCGCTTCATGCCTACATAAACCAAGAAATAACCACTACTCCTGATCTTGTAGTATCTGCTGTAGAGGTGTTTCCCTTTCGCCAATTACCTGGATACTCGCGAGTACTACCCGGCTTGCTAATACCACCACGGGTACAAGTAACACTACATACTTGCCTAGTATTTGGGTCGCGGTTACCCGGGTACCCGGTTTAAACGAGTACCCGGGTACCCAGGTTCTCGTTGATTTACCTTGGAAATCCCGGAGATCGCAACTTATCGTCCCCTAAATCACGTCCCCTGGGTAGTATTAGGTACATAATCTCGAAGAAATACCTTCAAGATAGAAAAACTGTCTCATGCCTCATATGTCACACCATCCAATTATAGACGTGTTACCCTTTTGCCAGTTACCCGGGTACTCGCGAGTATAACCCGGCTTGCTAATGCCCGTCAGGGGCACGAGTAACACGTCAAATTCTCCGCGTATTTGGGCCACGGACACTAGGGTACCCGGCTTTTAGACCGGTACTCGGGTGTTGTATGGGTAGCCGCCGTTTAAACGGGTACCCCCGGGTACCCGCCCAAAATGGTCGTAAAGACTCGCGAGTACCCGGGTACTTGTTTCATAAAGTTAGCGGGTATCCGTTCAAGACGGGTACTCGTCGGGTAACACCTCTACCACTGTAGCTCATGTTGCCGGGTGGGACCGGTACATTTTGCATGATCTAGCACATGTTTCCTCGGTGGGGTCTGTAGTATGCAGACAGATCCTGCACCACCTCTCACAACGGCAGGTGAGGAACAAGATGACCTACGTAGATCATGAGCGATCCGAGGTGTGCAAGCGTGTGCATTTAGGCATGTACCTTTACCGAGGTCGCGACGACTCTTTCTTTATACATACCTGGCACACACGAAACTGGCATAGAACTACTTATAGATATCTCGATCTCTGAGCGTGCTCGGTTGGTACATCCTTGGCCTCTCAGAGCTCCCACTTGGGAATCGCCTCCTTTTATTACTTGCCGGACCTTTCCAGCGGGTCTTTGTTTTCTCCAATTTCTCTTGGCACTTTCAGTCCTTTTTTCCTTTTTTCTTCTTTCGTTTCGTGTGCGTGCGTGTACTCGGAGCACGGCATCGCGGGTGAATCCGGCGCCGGCGCGGGTGTCGGCGGATGGTGGCCGGTAGAGAGGGGATTGCCAGGAGCGTGGTCGCCGGTTTCGTGGCTAGGCGTCGCGTGTGCCTCGAGGCACGAGGGAAGCATGAATGGGCTCTGCCTGGCCTCCATTTGTGTTTCTGATCGATAATCCACGAGTTTATAAGGGTCGTTCGGGATTGCAAGATAATATTCAAGCGGTGCTTATTTTTGCGACCGGGCTTGAAGCTCAAAGAGGCAGGTAGGCCCAGGCTGAGCACCAACATTGTCGAGCTGGCGAACCACGGCCACGGTGAGCACCGGGCCTCACGCGAGGCGGGCGACGGGGCTCACTGTGGCAGAGAGTAAGGGAAGCTTTGCCCGGACCGAATCGGTGGCGAGATCGTTGCGAGAGGGGCGGGCGGTGTACGAGGCTGAGGGAGAAGCTCTGCTGTTTTATTTTTTTATTTTTTTTTTTTTTTTTATTTTTGACCGGTGTATGGTGTTCCAATCAGGCAGGAAATTATTACACGAAAGGGGACGTGGATTTTTTTTCTTCCAGAATTTTTCGGTTTCATCTTCATTATTTTTTTGCTGTGCTGCTGTGCCGTGCTGTGCTTTATCTTTCGTACATACGAGTAAAGAAACAGAGCATATCGAAAGAAGAAAATAAGTACCCTGCCTGGGGTATGTACGTACGTACGACATGTGAGCGAGCGTAGCGGAAAACCGACCGCGACGCGAAGCGTATGTGGCGTCCGAGCTGTTTTCTCCTGAAGCATGGCGGCGGGACTCTTGGCATTATCAAGTCGCCCGTTTGCGACTACAGCAGTCATGAACAAACTATATTTATCCATCATGGACCTCAGTCCGCTTCGCATAATTTTATGTGCTTTTCCTTCCTGAGCGAAGCGCCTTGTAGTTATGTATGAAGAGCAGTGTGACCACTACGTTGCGGTATTACCTTATTGCCTGCAGTATGATGAACAAGAGTATCATTGCATGATATTTTGTCAAGTAATCAAGTCTGACTGATAGCATCTTTCATACTTGAAGTCATTCGATTCTACAGTAGTTTCCCTTTTAGAGGTGGATGGTATGATTGGAACAAGCGCTGCACATTGTTGAGGATGGCAAATAGAATAGCAATACGATTGGATGGCAGCGTTGTTGACAGATACGGTACGTTTTAACGAGGGAAATCCGACGAGCGCGCGTACCTACGTAGGGATTAGGGAGTGCTACACCCGACGCGCGATGAAGATGATAGGCAAAGACCGAAGTGGGTTGGGGGGTAGGGGCTATCGCTCTGTGGTCCTGGGTCAATTGCGTAAAAATCAAGCAGGGATGGCAACGACAAGATTGGAACGGACGATCATCAATCAATTCAACCATCAATCCATCAAACACAACGAGGTCGCGTATCACACTGAGGTTCCGAGTCATGTTGGGGCAGGCCTCCTGTGCAGGCCAGTTGGTTTGGTTGGCATCGCTGAAGGCTGATAGACGCACACAGCCTGCAGTTGATTCAGATCGGGTACGATAGCATTCATATACTCATATGTCTGGTACACATCATTACCGCGGTGGGTAGCCCGAGTTAAGAGCACGCGACGACAAGCCGAAACAAGCGCTCTTAACTACAGCAGTACACAATGCTCTTATCCGTAGTGGGAAATGTACAGCTTTTGGTATAGGCGGGACATACCACTTCGGCCGCTCTTAAGTCCTGAAATATTTTATCTTGACTGCTCTACACTCGGGATATTCACTGCATGGATGTGAAGAACCGATCAACCCGGTGGCTTACAGGCGAACCGCGATACCTTACAACAACGGACCAGCAGACCATGGGTAGTCTCGATCTTACAGCCAGTAGGTCCAAATCCCCTTGTCGTCGGACTTGTTCTCGGGGGACGTGACGCGCATCTATACGTTTAGACAGCGGACAACGTCGGCGATACATCACGTGGTAATCGCTCGGCGCGAGTAAGTACACCACAGTTTGGCGCAGGTCGGCGAGGGGAGCTTTGGGGACGACCAAACGCGATGCGCGATCAGAGAAGAGCGAATGCAGAAACCGGGGAAGGGTCAGGGGGTAGATAAGGTCTACTCCTGTATTATTTCGGGTCAGGGTATGGCGCTGGACGAAAAGAGACATGGAAAAATGCACGGTTCGGTCACCCTCCGCAGGGTTGCAGCAGGTCTCTCTAGCGTAGAATAACACCTGTTTAGTCTCACGTTATTCGTCGACATGTAAAACCCTGCGAACTAATATCTGGTTTTATTTTGTTTTACGCACCTCAGGTGTGAGATCGAGTATTTCGTCGAAGCTCGTATTTGGGTCAGCGTCAGCAGTATGTGGCGTCCATGCTCGTTTTCAGGCCTTGCCCTCCGCTCTCTGCTCGAAATCTCCACACCTATTATCGTCCGGTTATGCTTTTGATTTTGGCCTCTTCCCCGTCCTCACGCGATGTTCGGGCAGCCTACCTTCAGAGGGATGTGTGGAGGCTGAGGGAGAGGGCCATCCAGCTCGAGGATGCGAACCGAATCGCCGAGCAGAACGCGCTCAACGCGTCCTGGAGGCACAGGCAGCAGGTTTTCGTCATGGAGGAAGAGATCCACAACCTACGCAGAGCTGTGGACCAGGCGCAGGTACATCAGTAGGTTCGGGTAGGATGAACTGGGGTGACATGCGGTGGAGCAGTCGTCGCACGTCTTTCAGCTTGTCTTTCCTACCAGAAAAATAACGAACAAAACACGCTGGCGCACGTTCAGCTGTTGTCGCCATGCTGGAGTTTGAATTCTAAGTTATGTTGCAGGTAGGCTTGGTTTCTTTGGGTCTGATATCGTTGCCATGGCGGGTGGGATAGTTGTTGCCGTGCTCGTTCTCATGCCCTAATAATATATATCGAGATATCTCCTGTGCGGACAAACACCCTTGTGCTTTGCGCTTAGGTGGTGATATAACATTTGATGTGTTCTACGAGCAGCCGTAAGGTGCAAATCCTGGACCAATGACACGACGTACTGCTCACTTGCTACCCGTACCTACTGTAGCATATACTGCTCCATTGGAGGATACTTTATCGTCTGATGTTTTTATCTCGCTCAGGTGAACATCAGCATGGTCCGGGAATACCTGAGGGGCGTACACCCTCCTGTCGATGGCGTCCTCGCGACGAGGAACGCACGCAACGGTGATGTCATCGGCGTGCGGGGAGGAGAGGGGGAAGGGGCCGGAGGGGAGGGAAGGGGCGGGAGGGGCGGGAGAGGGGGGAGGAAGGGAAGGGGGGGAAGGTCAGGGGGGGAGTGTGGACGTGCACATGATCTGCGATGGACTGACGTACGTGCTGGGCATCTCGCTCCCACCCCTGGGCATCTACCGAGACCGTTGCGTTTCGATCGGTGAGTTGGTGGATGAAACCTCGTATTCCCTAACAAGAACACGATTGCTGATACGAATACGGAGCTCCACTGGTTGTTGTTTGACCGTAAAATAACCCTGTAGGTTGCGCCAGTCCTTCACCAATACGCGCGCGATTTCAAGCGTCGACACCGTTAAGAGAAGAGGTCGCTTAATCCGCTTGCTGCCTAAGTTTCAAGCAAGTGTCTCGCATTCAGTCGAACTCAGGATGCGCCGTCTTCCACCCGCCATGTATGTGTGCATTGATGTAGTACTTCGCACACCCTGATAAACGCTCACTATCGTGTGCCCACTGCTGACAACGGGCAAACCAGCCGCTGCCCTCACCGCGCTGGTGCCTCCGCCTTCCACTGTGGAGGACGCCACCAGCCGGTGCAGGACTGTTGTCCTGCGGAAGCCGCCCCAGGTATACTCGGTCGGTAGAGCAGATGGGATGGGATGGGATGGGGTGGGATTGAGCCGCCGCTGCTGTTGTCACTACTTTCTCGTTTTGGTAAATGAATTGGGCTTTGATACGGGCATGGCTACCCATCCCACCCGCACCAGCAACGGTGCCAATGAAACACGAGGCTAGGACAGGGGGCTCTCCCTCGCTCTCCCGCTTTTGTAGAATCCGTAATATTTGGTTGAATCCGTGTTCCTCAAATCTCGAACCGACGTTAAGCATGTCCCGCCAGATGCAATACCCACAAACCAACGTAGGTATGACATACCACGTACACAAACAAACAGGCGAATGTCAATAGATATATAGTGAAGCTCTCACGCACCCCTCTACGAAGAGGAGCTTTTGCCAACGAACGTTAGCACTGCTTATAGTGATACGCCTTCTTGGCTCAGCACACTTGCACATCTCCGAAGCGTGACGTGCCTCGCCAGTAGTAACCGTAGTTTCGTCGAAGGGCCGTGTTGGAATTCGGTTTTTGAGTTGTGTTGCAGGTAGGATTGATTTCTTTGGGTCTGATGCCGTTGCCGTTCCCGTGCTTGAGACCATGCCCTACAATGTCTTCCGAGATATCTCCTGCGCGGATAAACACCCTATGCTTGCTTAAATGGTATTGTATTTACTGCGTTCCATTAGCGGCCGTAAAGCGTAATCCTGGACCAACGACATGAGGTAGTGCTTACGCCTGCTACCCGTGCCTTCTGTAGCGTGTAGTGCTCGGCTAGGGGGTGCCTTATCGTCTGGTGACTTGATCTCGCTCAGGTGAACATCAGCATGGTCCCGAGGGGCGTATCTGTCCGCCCTTCTGCCGATGGCATCTTCGCGATGAGGAACGGACGCGGGGGTGGTGCTATCAGCGGCCGGGGAGGTGGGGGCGGGAGGTGGGGGGGGGGGAGTGGGGGGCGGGGCGGGGCGGGAGGGGTGGGCGGGAGGGACTGGAGGGAGGGGGGGGGGGCGAGTGTGGACGTGCGCAGGATCTGCGGTGGAGGCACGTACACCCTGGGCATCTCGCTTCCACCGCTGGGCATCTACCGGGGCCTATTGGCTTCGTTCGGTGAGTTGATGGATGACATCTGGTTTTTCTTGACCAAGAGCGCGGTTTGTGATGTGAAAAAAAGCCCAAATTACTTCTGTAGTATCTGTGTAAAGTATCCCTGTAGGTTGCGCCATCTCTGGACCAATACGCGCACGACTTCAAGCATCGACACTGTTAAGAGAGAGAGATCATCTGATCTGCTTCCTGCCTCACTTTCAAGAAACGCTTCTCCGTGGAATGTCGCCTTCAGTCGAACTCAATGAGTGACGTCTTCCACCCGCCATGCTTGTGTTCATTAGCACCCTGATAAACGCTCACCATCGTGTGCCGACCGCTGTAGTGTCTCAGCCCCCTGTTGCCACTCACCAATCGTGTGCCCACTGCTGACACCAGGAAACCCGGTCGCTGCCCTCGCCGCGATGGTGCCTCCGCCTTCGGCTGTGGAAGACGCCACCAGCCGGTGCAGGACTGTTGTCCTGCGGAAGCCGCCCCAGGTATACTCGGTCGGTAGAGCAGATGGGATGGGATGGGATGGGATGGGATTGAGCCGCCGCTGCTGTTGTCACTACTTTCTCGTCTTGATAAATGAATTGGGCTTTGATACGGACATGGCTACCCATCCCACCCGCACCAGCAACGGTGCCAATGAAACACGAGGCTAGGACAGGGGGCTCTCCCTCGCTCTCCCGCTTTTGTAGAATCCGTATTATTTGGTTGAATCGGTATTTCTCAAATCTCGAACCGACGTTAAGCATGTCCCGCCAGATGCAATACCCACAAACCAACGTAGGTATGACATACCACGTACACAAACAAACAGGCGAATGTCAATAGATATATAGTGAAGCTCTCACGCACCCCTCTACGAAGAGGAGCTTTTGCCAACGAACGTTAGCACTGCTTATAGTGATACGCCTTCTTGGCTCAGCACACTTGCACATCTCCGAAGCGTGACGTGCCTCGCCAGTAGTAACCGTAGTTTCGTCGAAGGGCCGTGTTGGAATTCGGTTTTTGAGTTGTGTTGCAGGTAGGATTGATTTCTTTGGGTCTGATGCCGTTGCCGTTCCCGTGCTTGAGACCATGCCCTACTAATGTCTTCCGAGATATCTCCTGAGCGGATAAACACCCTATGCTTGCTCAAATGGTATTGTATTTACTGCGTTCCAGTAGCGGCCGTAAAGCGTAATCCTGGACCAACGACATGAGGTAGTGCTTACGCCTGCTACCCGTGCCTTCTGTAGCGTGTAGTGCTCGGCTAGGGGGTGCCTTATCGTCTGGTGACTTGATCTCGCTCAGGTGAACATCAGCATGGTCCCGAGGGGCGTATCTGTCCGCCCTTCTGCCGATGGCATCTTCGCGATGAGGAACGGACGCGGGGGTGGTGCTATCAGCGGCCGGGGAGGTGGGGCGGGAGGTGGGGGAGGAGTGGGGGGCGGGGGCGGGGCGGGAGGGGTGGGCGGGAGGGAGGGGGGGGGGGCGAGTGTGGACGTGCGCAGGATCTGCGGTGGAGGCACGTACACCCTGGGCATCTCGCTTCCACCGCTGGGCATCTACCGGGGCCTATTGGCTTCGTTCGGTGAGTTGATGGATGACATCTGGTTTTTCTTGACCAAGAGCGCGGTTTGTGATGTGAAAAAAAGCCCAAATTATTTCTGTAGTATCTGTGTAAAGTATCCCTGTAGGTTGCGCCATCTCTGGACCAATACGCGCACGACTTCAAGCATCGACACTATTATGAGACGAGATCATCTGATCTGCTTCCTGCCTCACTTTCAAGAAACGTTTCTCCGTGGAATGTCGCCTTCAGTCGAACTCAATGAGTGACGTCTTCCACCCGCCATGCTTGTGTTCATTAGCACCCTGATCGACGCTCACCATCGTGTGCCGACCGCTGTAGTGTCTCAGCCCCCTGCACTACCACTCACCAATCGTGTGCCCACTGCTGACACCAGGAAACCCGGTCGCTGCCCTCGCCGCGATGGTGCCTCCGCCTTCGGCTGTGGAAGACGCCACCAGCCGGTACAGGACTGTTGTCCTGCGGAAGCCGCCCCAGGTATACTCGGTCGGTAGAGCAGATGGGATGGGATGGGATGGGATGGGATGGGATTGAGCCGCCGCTGCTGTTGTCACTACTTTCTCGTCTTGATAAATGAATTGGGCTTTGATACGGACATGGCTACCCATCCCACCCGCACCAGCAACGGTGCCAATGAAACACGAGGCTAGGACAGGGGGCTCTCCCTCGCTCTCCCGCTTTTGTAGAATCCGTATATTTGGTTGAATCGGTATTTCTCAAATCTCGAACCGACGTTAAGCATGTCCCGCCAGATGCAATACCCACAAACCAACGTAGGTATGACATACCACGTACACAAACAAACAGGCGAATGTCAATAGATATATAGTGAAGCTCTCACGCACCCCTCTACGAAGAGGAGCTTTTGCCAACGAACGCTAGCACTGCTTATAGTGATACGCCTTCTTGGCTCAGCACACTTGCACATCTCCGAAGCGTGACGTGCCTCGCCAGTAGTAACCGTAGTTTCGTCGAAGGGCCGTGTTGGAATTCGGTTTTTGAGTTGTGTTGCAGGTAGGATTGATTTCTTTGGGTCTGATGCCGTTGCCGTTCCCGTGCTTGAGACCATGCCCTACCAATGTCTTCCGAGATATCTCCTGAGCGGATAAACACCCTATGCTTGCTCAAATGGTATTGTATTTACTGCGTTCCAGTAGCGGCCGTAAAGCGTAATCCTGGACCAACGACATGAGGTAGTGCTTACGCCTGCTACCCGTGCCTTCTGTAGCGTGTAGTGCTCGGCTAGGGGGTGCCTTATCGTCTGGTGACTTGATCTCGCTCAGGTGAACATCAGCATGGTCCCGAGGGGCGTATCTGTCCGCCCTTCTGCCGATGGCATCTTCGCGATGAGGAACGGACGCGGGGGTGGTGCTATCAGCGGCCGGGGAGGTGGGGCGGGAGGTGGGGGAGGAGTGGGGGGCGGGGCGGGGCGGGAGGGGTGGGCGGGAGGGACTGGAGGGGGGGGGGCGAGTGTGGACGTGCGCAGGATCTGCGGTGGAGGCACGTACACCCTGGGCATCTCGCTTCCACCGCTGGGCATCTACCGGGCCTATTGGCTTCGTTCGGTGAGTTGATGGATGACATCTGGTTTTTCTTGACCAAGAGCGCGGTTTGTGATGTGAAAACGAAGCCCAAATTATTTCTGTAGTATCTGTGTAAAGTATCCCTGTAGGTTGCGCCATCTCTGGACCAATACGCGCACGACTTCAAGCATCGACACTATTAAGAGACGAGATCATCTGATCTGCTTCCTGCCTCACTTTCAAGAAACGCTTCTCCGTGGAATGTCGCCTTCGGTCGAACTCAATGAGTGACGTCTTCCACCCGCCATGCTTGTGTTCATTATCACCCTGATCGACGCTCACCATCGTGTGCCGACCGCTGTAGTGTCTCAGCCCCCTGTTGCCACTCACCAATCGTGTGCCCACTGCTGACACCAGGAAACCCGGTCGCTGCCCTCGCCGCGATGGTGCCTCCGCCTTCGGCTGTGGAAGACGCCACCAGCCGGTACAGGACTGTTGTCCTGCGGAAGCCGCCCCAGGTATACTCGGTCGGTAGAGCAGATGGGATGGGATGGGATGGGATGGGATGGGGGGTGGGATTGAGCCGCCGCTGCTGTTGTCACTACTTTCTCGTCTTGATAAATGAATTGGGCTTTGATACGGACATGGCTACCCATCCCACCCGCACCAGCAACGGTGCCAATGAAACACGAGGCTAGGACAGGGGGCTCTCCCTCGCTCTCCCGCTTTTGTAGAATCCGTAATATTTGGTTGAATCCGTGATCCTCAAATCTCGAACCGACGTTAAGCATGTCCCGCCAGATGCAATACCCACAAACCAACGTAGGTATGACATACCACGTACACAAACAAACAGGCGAATGTCAATAGATATATAGTGAAGCTCTCACGCACCCCTCTACGAAGAGGAGCTTTTGCCAACGAACGTTAGCACTGCTTATAGTGATACGCCTTCTTGGCTCAGCACACTTGCACATCTCCGAAGCGTGACGTGCCTCGCCAGTAGTAACCGTAGTTTCGTCGAAGGGCCGTGTTGGAATTCGGTTTTTGAGTTGTGTTGCAGGTAGGATTGATTTCTTTGGGTCTGATGCCGTTGCCGTTCCCGTGCTTGAGACCATGCCCTACCAATGTCTTCCGAGATATCTCCTGAGCGGATAAACACCCTATGCTTGCTCAAATGGTATTGTATTTACTGCGTTCCATTAGCGGCCGTAAAGCGTAATCCTGGACCAACGACATGAGGTAGTGCTTACGCCTGCTACCCGTGCCTTCTGTAGCGTGTAGTGCTCGGCTAGGGGGTGCCTTATCGTCTGGTGACTTGATCTCGCTCAGGTGAACATCAGCATGGTCCCGAGGGGCGTATCTGTCCGCCCTTCTGCCGATGGCATCTTCGCGATGAGGAACGGACGCGGGGGGGTGGTGCCATCAGCGGCCGGGGAGGTGGGGCGGGAGGTGGGGGAGGAGTGGGGGGCGGGGGGGGGGGGGAGGGGTGGGCGGGAGGGACGGGAGGGGGGAGGGCGAGTGTGGACGTGCGCAGGATCTGCGGTGGAGGCACGTACACCCTGGGCATCTCGCTTCCACCGCTGGGCATCTACCGGGGCCTATTGGCTTCGTTCGGTGAGTTGATGGATGACATCTGGTTTTTCTTGACCAAGAGCGCGGTTTGTGATGTGAAAACGAAGCCCAAATTATTTCTGTAGTATCTGTGCGAAGTGTCCCTGTAGGTTGCGCCATCTCTGGACCAATACGCGCACGACTTTAAGCATCGACACTATTATGAGACGAGATCATCTGATCTGCTTCCTGCTCACTTTCAAGAAACGCTTCTCCGTGGAATGTCGCGTTCAGTCGAACTCAATAAGTGACGTCTTCCACCCGCCATGCTTGTGTTCATTATCACCCTGATCGACGCTCACCATCGTGTGCCGACCGCTGTAGTGTCTCAGCCCCCTGTTGCCACTCACCAATCGTGTGCCCACTGCTGACACCAGGAAACCCGGTCGCTGCCCTCGCCGCGATGGTGCCTCCGCCTTCG